>VZRQ01001982.1:2514661-2543141 GCA_013397975.1 Machaerirhynchus nigripectus
TTGTTGTTTTTTTTGTGGGAACAGGAGAGGAGTTCTGATGTGCATTTGGGGACTTTGAATCTCAGAGATTCAGAACTACTGTCCATTGCAAGTTTGAGTGAGTGTGAGTGCAGAAGATTTCTTGTGATTTTTGCCCATCCTGTTGTTTTTTCAGAAGACAGTGGTGGATGGTCATTACACGCTGAGCATTACTGCATTTGGTAGTACAGATAGAGCTCCTCTGGGCTCCTCCATTCAGCCTGTCACTGATTGTCATCAGTCTCTCTTCTGGCTCTTAAATGTTAGACATCTATCTTCCCTGAAAGCCCTGCAGCAAACTGGAGACATGCTGCCCATAGCCCTGGTTAAATTCAGTGGCTCATCCTCAACAGCACTGTGTTAAGAAACCTTTCCTGTCTGACCATCCAGGAGCTGCTCTGGCAGTCACACTCCCACCCCCTGAGCTGCGGGATACCCAGGACTGAGCTGGTAAGGAAACCGTGTCTGACTGTGTGAGTGTGGGGTGTGCAGAGAGCCGAGGGGCACCCATGGGGTCACGGGAGCTCCTGCTGTGAACGTGCTTCGGTCCCAGAAGGGAAAGTCTGGGGTGGTTGGAGTGGGACTGCTGGAGTGGTTCCTGGGTGGTCAGGGAAGTTTCCGTAACAACTTCAAGGAGAAGTAGCTGCCACCATCTAGTCATTCCCCTGTCAGAGAGTGTCCCACAGTCTTTAAAAAGTCCTGCTCTTTGAAATCAAAGTAAATGCTGCAGTAAATGAGACCTGAGAGCATTTGCCACGAGCCTCCTCCTACCTTACTGAAATGTATGAGCTGGTGTGAACAAGACACCCACGCTTGTCAGGCAAACAAACAAAAAAGCCCATTTTCAAAGGTTATTTCTTTGGCTTTACCCAGTGCTTAATCTAATCCACTGTTTGTATCAACATAGCTGTCCTCCTTTGCCTGGGGTTGGCAGTGTGGAGAGGAAATTGTTCAAGATCTGGACCTCTCTCATCTTGTTTCTTTTTTTCCTGACTAATTGTCGTGGTTAGCTGATTGACTCGCAGAGCCGGTGATGCCTTCAGAGGGCGGCAGCAGCAGCAGCCTCTCTCCACCCCTCCTCTGGCTTGGCAGTGCTTACAAAGACTCAGCTCTACCTGAAACAGTGAGAATCCGTTTAGCAGCCGACACTGCTGTTTGTAGGGGCTGTGGAGAGACAGCGGAGCAGAATTAGACCTTTGAGGGAGTGACTGTTTGCTTTGCAGATGTGTTGTTCCTACTTTGCTTGTTTTGGGTTGCCATTATTGGGGGAGCCTCCAATGGGCTTTTGAGAGTCTTAGAGGAAAGCAGACTTGTCCCTGTCTCTTGCCCTGGCAGCCTGCCCTCCCTTCCCTCCCTGTCCCTGGCTGTGCCTGGGACAGGGGCACCTGTCGCCTCCCTACCTGCTGTGTGCACTGGGGTGCTGTGGGGCCTCTGGCTCGGGCTGTACTGAGTGTTATGGCAGAAATTGTGGGTTTGGGAGGAGGAGGAGAGCAGAACCCATGGGCCAACCCCTGAAAGTCTTTGTTGCAGTGAGGGGTCCAAAATTAACACAAGATTAGAGATGCAGCTCAAAAGAACTATGAGGAAGTACAATTCTGTGGGCTTACCCTCACTTTTACCCTTTCTGATTTTGGTAAGGAGGTGTGACGGTGTTGGAGGCAGTGTTCTGGCTCAAAAACCTGGGGACAGTGGGACTGGACTGGGGCTATTTGCATTAGAGTTTATTTTTCTCATCTTTATATAGATACAATAGTGTATTACACATGATCTATTTATAGTATACATTACATTTGTATATATTTAATACAGTACACCAGTATTATACTACATTTAATAATTAAAACCATATATTTTTAGGTATATAATATACTTCTTTATTTTTGTATTGAGTTTGTTATCTTTATAATTACTTTACTTGTCTGAGACTATTACAACTGGACTGAGAATATATAGGAATCAGAAACAGGCAGAAGTTAAAATACAGCTCCTTTGCATTCACACCCTGGTTTCCATGGCTGCCTGAAAGCAGTGTACAAGGAACCAAGAAATCCACTGTGGCCGTTCATCGCTGTCCTGGGTGTTTGGTGGTCTGACCTTCCTTTTCCCAACAGCACTGACTTGCCTTTCAGGATCGTTATCTTTCTACCCATATAAAGTCTAAATCCTTTCCATTTCCAGAGGATCCAAAAGCATGCGCTGTACAGAGCACCGAGACGAATTTAAAATATTCAGTCCCTGCATTTTATCTAGAAGGATGAGTACAGGCACATGCGGGTATAAAGGACTTTTGCATGAAGAAACTCAAGCTCAGGGAGTTGTTTCTAGGAGGTGAATCACACTGGAGGCACTTGCTTAGGCAAGTCTCAACTCCACACTGTGAAGTTTATCACACCTGGGTGTGATACTGAAACTAGGAACACTTGGATGTGTCACTTTTCCCTGGCAGTAACTCCGCTCCTTAACACCCTGTTAGCAAAGGCCAAGGTCATACCTGGCTGAAACTATTCCTTTATTAAAAGCAGCAACAGAAACAAAGTTAAATCTTGGAGAGAAACAAGTCCATGCATGCAGGAACACCAGAATGGAAATACAAATGCTAACTCAAGCATACTGTTGTAGGATTTAACAGGCCAAACTCCTGGACTTCACACCTTCACCTGACACCTACTGTGCGAGCACGCAGCGAGAGGAGCAGCTGCTGCTGAAGACAGAAGGGAAAACCAGCAAGTTACTAATGCTGGTCTGTAGCAGGAGTCAGGACTCTGCACACCAGGTGAGACAAGGAAAGGTTTGTGTTGTTGCCTTTTCTTTTTCTATTTTTTTTTCTCCAGTGTGTCAATTATCAGTTGAGTTTCATGGAAATCATGTTCTGTCTGGAAGGGCTAAGAAACTGAAACCTCACATTTTTTGGACAGTTTATCACAGGGCTTTTAACAAGCTATCACTCCTGCTTCTAATCAGCTGAGAGAATGGAGGAGGGTTTTTTTTTTCAGAATTGTCAGTACCCAGGTGCTAAAACACTGCTCTGTTTATGCCTTGTTCTCTTCAGTTTTGAGTGGGATAAGTCTTGGACAAAAGCCAGCAGAAAACGTGGCCTATACGTCCATTCTGCCCCAGGCCAGCCCCTGTCAGGTCAACCCTGCTGGTACCTCAGTGAGAAACTCTCAGCTGGGATCTTTGGGACCAGGGGCAGACCAGGGCTTTTCCCCTGCTTCATCAGCGGGTGACTGGCTGCAATAACCATCCCCAGCAGCGTGGCACAGCAGCCGGCTCCAGGAGGCAACAAAGAACTGACTGGAACAAAGGAGCAGCATGAAATCACTAAACTCAGAACACTCAGGCGCTGCATGGCCTCAGAGATCAGTCAGAGCACAAACCAAAAGGAAAAGAAGGGTCACTGGCTGAGGCTGGGACTCCAGCTACTAAGGAAATTTTTTTCCTGTTGCACAATCTCCTCCTCACACACAGTTTAATGAATTTTCCTATTCCATCAGAGAGGAAAACCCCCAGACAAAACGAGCCTTTCAGAACTGTGAAACCCAAGTGGTGTTTCAGTGGAGCAAACAGGTTCAAAGAACATGACCACCAGAAGACCAGGCAGTGAAGCAGGGCCCCAGCATTTGAGCAGAAAGATTATCTTCAGAACGCTGTAGCTCAGTCTTTATCTGCTCTGCATTCAGCATGCAATAGCAAGGTAAATTCTTTTTTACATTTTTTTTTAATACAGAAAATTGCTGTCATTTAGAGGGGTTGAGAAGTAGTGACAACAGTTCCACTAGGGATAAAACATGAGTGAGGAGGGACTCAAGATATGACCACTATTACAGAATCTTTCTGCTTCCGTGCAGACAAGAGGAAATGAAAAAAAAGAGGACAGGGGAAACAAGGACAGTTCGGGCTGGGGGTTGGCTTTTTTTATTCCTGTTGTGAACTGGAACGGACTGCACAATTAACATGAACTCTTCACCCATTCTGAGCCCTGAGAAGCTTAAAATAACTTAAGCACACCTCTGCCTATGTGTTTAGAGACATGTATATTTATCAAAGGGGTTAAATTTAATTGTAAAAAGCTTAAAACCAGTAAAGGAAAAAGACCTGAAGGCCACAGCTCCTGACATTTGGTACTTCAAGATCACTGAGATGGTCAGGTCCTGTAACAGTGTTGATGGCACAAGGGTTAACTCAGTCCAGTGTGGTCAAGATGCCCCTTCCAGATGGAGTGGACAAAGGCTCAGTGGTGGCAAATGCTGAGGGTGAGACTGGTGCCATTGAAGTGTTTCCTTTGGTAATTTTTTGTGCGAGCATAAAAATTTCCCATTTGAGTGGTATGAAGTTTTTGGGTTTTTTTAATCCAAGATGACTAACAGGCAGAATTCATCAGCCCTCTTACTCATTTAATCCAGACAGGCCTAGGTTGCCTCCTCACCATTTTTAGCTAATTCAGGAAGTTTTGTTGACTTCCGTAAATGCTGTCTTGGAACAGGTTAAATAGTCACAGCTCCTAAGGAGCTGAAGTCTAGCACGGTGTGTTCTCCAGCACAGTGTAGTAAGGAGTGGCACAGGGCCTTTCTCTTTCCCGGTGAACAGCTGGAGTGGTGGGCTTGTGCTTTTTGGGCATGAGGAAGGCAGGAAAGCACCTGGTTTGGCACTAGTGAAGGATTTTAGCTAAAACAAAGCTGGTATTTGTCCAGGAAAATATCCAGTCAGAATATTCTGGTCTATATCTAGTTTATCCATTTTTTTTCAGAAATGTACAGGTACATGTACATTTGTATTTACAGGGGTGTGAACATGCTCCTATACTGCTGCTCTTCTGCTTCTGCACGTGGACTTCCCATTCCTGGGGCAGCTGCAAATGCCGCCTTTTCCTGCTTTAAAAAAAGGTCATTATTACTCCATCTCATCAAAAGAAGATTTTAGTGCACTTAAAATATGAAGCATTAAAAATGGATTAACACAACACATAACCAATGTCTGAGCAGGCCTTGCTATCCATTACTCATGGAAGCTATTAGGATCCAACCTGGGTGAAAGACAAAGTCATAATTAACTTGATATTAACTACACATTACTGCAATACCACTAAATTTACTCAGAAGAACCTTAAGGTTTTGACTATCCCTTCCTGCAGCTGCTATTAAGAAACAGATCCAGGCTGTGATAAATCAGAGACTGCAATAAAGCCTGCACTTCTCTTACTGAGGAACTCCCTCTGGTTTCTGAGTATCCTGCAACAAAGCTTCAGTCCATAGTTGATTTTGTGACAAATAAGCAAGCAGATGTGGCCAGAGAGGTAACAGTGTGCAGCTTTTTTGAGATTTACATCTTAAATTACAGGATGATTATGAGAACCCTTAGTTTATTATCTATTACGTGAGCTGTATCTTCTAGTAATGAATGAAACTATCACTACCCTTTATAAATGCCAAAAGGTTTTTTATCTTGAAATACATTCTTTGCCTTCTTGGTGCTCTATGATACCAGCCACCTCTGAAAACCACAAAACAGAGAAACTACCACAGCAGTCCTGTATCAGTTAGTATTTTTGAATAGCCCTCCATATGAATAAAGATGCAACAGGCAGTCCACAGTTTAATTAGTTTATTTTTTAAAGTTCTGTCAGAAATATAGCTGTGCATTAATTACAAAATATATTAGACTATCAATCAGTACATCCAAGGGAACAGGAGTACTTTAATTCTGTTCAAATGCAAACCAATGCAAACCTTTAACATTGACACAGAATAATCTTTTGCATCCATCATCAATGTATTTGGTCTGCTGCCATCTCTATATAAGAATAGAAAGGTGTCAAAGAGAATAGAAATCAGGTCATCCTGATTTAATTTCATTAGCAAGTTTAACCCCTTGACAGCAAACATGACCAGACCTATCATCAGACCGCTTAAAAAACTCTATACATCTCACATTATCTGAGCTCCCACATATACATTACATACCAACGTTTTTAGCAAAATAATTTTCCCTGCCCTGCAGGGGAAGACATTCAGAGGCAAAGAGATAACACATTCATAATATATTATAATTGGAAAATTTGTGCCATAGCAGCTTTGCAAATACACGTACTAAGAGTTGGTGACTTAAAACATGTTAACAGAAATCTGGAAGATAAAAGAAGCTAAGCCACTTTATAAACCACCTGGAGATCTAGCAATGCTGAAAAGTATTAAGTTACAGAACTAAACCCCACTGCTGAACAAGTTGTACAGGACATGGGTTAAATGTATTTGTTTTAGAGACAACTCTCAATGCTACAGCCCTTTCTCCTTCCATTTAAGTAGTTCTAGCAATTATACCTCAATCCACCATGGTAAAAAAAAGTTCTCAAAAGGAGAGGTTTGGAGAAAGGGGAAAGAAGAAAATGGAACAAGTACATGAATAAATATTTAGTTAACATTTATAATCCTTTCATGACAGTAAGATTTAACTGATACTTAGCAAATTAGCTCTGACAGTCTCTCATGTAATACTCTGACATTACAGTAATTTGACATCACTCAGCATTCTAGTTGGTAATATAAAAATACAAAACCAGTAGAATAGCAGCAGTAAATAAAGCATTCATATTACTATGGCCAATACAGTATTATACATGCAGTAGCCTTCTATTCCCTATTGGCTTGTGCTATTGTACAATCTTAACCTGGATCATTTAAACCCTGCCACCAAAGGGAGTCTCCTCCTCAGATGCAGAAGTACATCAGATCTAGCAGATAAGGCTCAAAGCAAAAACTCCATTCAGAATGCAAATCTTCAAAAGCAAAGAAAGTGTTACTGCATTTAGTGGGTCTTGGGTATAAATGACTTGAACCGAGAATAAGGACGTTTTTCTCACTGCTAGGGTTGAGAAAGGACCTGGAGCAGGAAGAAGCTCTCAAACAAGCGTTTCTTCTGACTGCTTCCCCCTCCTGCCCCCAAGAAACAAGAAGGGGAACAAAAGAGAACGGCAGTTTTTGAGCATCCTGAAAAAAACATGGATACGTAACACAGCCTGAAAATGGAGAACTCGTGTATAGTGCCTTCTGTGTAGAGTGGCTCTGTGCACTGCCATGGACTTCGACAGCTCTTGGGTAAGGATGGCTTAACTACTGGGAGTGCTCCAACTGAAGACACTACAGAACAATGCATCTGATAGGATGAGGCTATTCATTATAAAATCTACTTTGGATTTAAAGCTGAGATCTTTCCCTATTTGAGTAATAGATGCTCACCTGTCCCCTAATGACAGAGAATACACTAAAGTCATCAGAGAATACACTAAAGTCATCAGCAACTAACTGCATTTAGGATTAGCCAGGAATATTTCATGTTTCAATAGCAACAACACTCCATTGACCACAATCCTTCCATCTAATAGGTTCTACTTGCAGAAGAAATTTTACTCATCTGGATATGATGAACAAAGTGGTAGGCTGGGTCCTGGAACTTTCACCTCTCACGCAGGCAGGCAGAGTATCCTCCCAAACCACTGAAGTACAGCAGTCTTTCTTTAGTTTTGTATATATTAAGCAATGTGCCCTTTCCCCACTGGTATTGCTTTGATGAGGCCATGTCTTTGGAACACTCTTCAGTATCTCTTAAGCTGCAGTGTTTCAAGGCTTTAGGTTGTTTCACTGGCTTGGATAAATAATACACATAAGCTCATGCATCGCTTAGTTCTTTCTTCACTATGGGAACGTGTACTTAGGTTATGGGGTGAACAAAACGTTTTTCTTCCCTCCTTTTAAAAACAGGATTCAGAACTCTATCAGCACCATGATAAATTAAAATTTTTAGCACCAGTGAACTTGAACTATTCAGCTTTGACTGGTCAAAACTAACATTGACATGGCATACAATCAGTCAGTACAGAAAACAATAATACACATAGCATTAGGAACCTCATGAATCCTTGACACAGTGAATCTAGTGTTTGATAAATGAGTAACTATGGAAGCCAGATTTTCTTCTTAAAAGCAAACAGGATTCCACTTTTTCCTCACACTGCTGAATTAACAGGCCTTCTTATCGTCCAAATTGCGGAGTTGGCCCAGCTCCTACCGTCTAAAGGGACAGGAAATACCCACAGCAGTTGGATGCTGATATGGCCAGCAGCCCATGGAGAATTCATAGGGGATGACATGGGTCGTACATCACCCACAAATCCAGGAGATCACTTCAACAGATGCAGGTCACAAGTTTGGCTTTGGTACAAATACAGGTTTCAATAGTAAAACAAATTCTGCATCACCTTCTCTGGTGCATCCCTTTGCTCCTGCGTCCACACAACCTGAAACATGCCCAGCACTAGGAGATCCCACCAGCACAAAGGGATTTCATTCAAATGCTAAACTTTCATACCTCTTGATGACTGTGGTTGACATTCTGGGCCTAGAGCACACACTTACAGAAAGATTTATCAAAATAAAGGAAATTAGGGAGGCACTTTCAGACCACATTACAAATATTTCTTCAGTGAATGCAGCTCATAGTAATTTAGCCTTCTCCACAACACTACCTCATGTCCTTTGGAAATACCAGCATCAACTCTGCATCAACTCTACATCAACATGCAACTTCCTGAAGGAGGAAAGGGTCAAAGCATACCTGAACCCTTGGTGACATGAACAAAGTCTTAACCCTAACTTCAAACTTCAAGAGACACATAGCCAATGCAAAATTCTAGGTAAGTCAGCACAGAAACTCTCTCAACTTTCCCAAGCTCTGTGAAAAAATAAATAGAAAAATCCCTCATCTTTATTAATTTTGGTACTTCCTTGCAACAGCATCTATTCCAAGGCACTGAGGTGAAGACTTCCACGTCTACTTGATATGACTGAATTTTTACCAAACTGAGATGCACGGGTTCTGCAATAGGATTTTCCTGTAAGCAGTTAAGTTTTGATTAACACTTCATTTAGTTAGCTTGCTACAGAAGTAGCTTATTATTTTAAGAGAGAACCTTACCAAATATTTAAACATATGACCTCATACAGAAAAAAATACACTAGCAACAGCAAAGTTCCATTCAGGTGAAGATCAACTATGTTGGCAACTGTGATCTTTTACAAACACAGCCTTTGTGGGCAATGAAGCACTTTTGTGATCTGTGTGGAACAACTTGAGTAATGCTCCATTCCCCTGCTAAGACTTACAGGCTACATGGCTCCATCAGTACTGCGGGCCTGGAACCCTTCTCTGCGGACACTGTTCAAGTCCAGGCGCGTCAGAACCTCGCAGCGCACCAGGAGCGTGTCGTCCTTGATGAAGGTTCTCTGTTTCAAGTTCTGCAGGTGCATGAAAGTCACATAACCAAAACCTTTTGGATTACGGTGAATTGTCGGTCTCTGGAAGGCCAATAGCTCTGGCTTGGCTTCCATCACCTCTTCATGGTTCTGCCTTTCTGGCCCTTCTGACTGATCCAAAATAGAAAGTCGTATGGTGCCTTGGAAAGGCCAGGGCAGGTGGCTGTCATATTCCCCTTGCATAGTGTGGACAAACAGAGAGATAAAATTAGCGCAGCGCTGAGCATTTGGTAACTGGATATGCAGGCGCAAGCACAGCTTGTAGCCAGGCTTCCCTGTATAGAAGCCAGGACTATGCATCACTACAGGTCTCTCTTCTTCCTGGGCTTTCTGCAGTCCACTGAAGTTCTCAATCTTCCAGATATAAATACCATTACATTGCTGTGCCTCCATTTCAGTAATCTTTCCCTCCAAGTTTCGGATAGTACGTTTGAGTTCTGCCATGTGAGTGTTCTGAGTCTCCATTTTAGCAATGAGTTCCCTGATTTGGTGATCTTGTCTTACCAGACGACCTTCCAACTGCTGAATAGTTTCCTTGAAGTTTTCAACTTCTGGATTGCAGTCATATGCAGCATGTGACACGTGTGAGAAGAGGGCAGGCTCAAAGGGTAGGCCATTGATGAAGGGTACAGGATTTGCAGCAGTGACACTAATGTTCTGAAAACTCTGAGCCATCATTCTCATGTGAACCTGAGTGAACTCTTGCATATGTCGTGCCAGTTCATTCCTTTGCATCTAGGATTTAAGAGATATGGCATTAGGAACACATCGAACATCTGCAATCACATTTTAAATGTGGCTCTGAAGAAAATCAAGCAAGTAGTTGCTTTTGTCATGTGAGAAAAACTGCAGTGTGAATCAAGGACAAGGTGTGACGATAGGAGATTACCAATGGAAAGCTCCAAATTTAAAAATCACTGTTAGGAAAAATGAAAAAAGAAGTTCAAATACCAATGGGAATATCGCAGAATCTTTTAGGTTGGCAAAGACCTTTAAGATCTTTGTGTCTTTGTCCTGACGTTGAACCCAGCTGGGGTTCAACAAAAGGGTATATATGAGGTGGTTTCAGTATAGAATTGTTAACCTGGGAACTTAAGACAGAACTGACATAAATGACTGCAATATAAATCAGGTATGTGCATTATTGTTTTTGTTGGCTTGGGACTTTGGGATGTCACAAAAATATTCTTGTTAGAATATTTATCATTCGTAATAGCATATTGTATTGTTGCATAATTCCATGTGATGTTTAATAAGGGAGCCTTTGATTGTATTTTTACAGAAGCTGCAGCATCTCCAGGAAAACAACAAAATTTAAATTCTCTGGAAGAAACTGAGAACAACTTTTTATCAAAGGCCAAGACCTGCACTTCAAATGGAAGAAATTTTGAGTAAAAGACAGCAAGTATTTCAGTCGTACATGCAATGAGAAGAAGGAACAGTGTATTTCAAACTGTGCACCTGAAAGTAAAAACAAGATAGGAAGAAATAGGGAGTATTTTATACTGAAAACTTTCTTGTCAAATATTCCAAAGGCAAGCACTGTGTGTATATTCAGGGTCACCTTCTTGTCAATGAGCATTCATGATAAAAAATTCAGGTTTTGTAGGAGTGATAATTTTGCTATGAAACCATCATTAATTATAGTGTACACTTCCAGTAACACTGTTCAACTCAAAATACAGACATGGTGAAAGACTGTTAGTGATAAATACACATTTAGAATTTTTTTCTGAGTTCTAAATCAGCACTGTACTCCTTTCGTTGATTTGCTAAAATGCTCCGTAGGACCAAATGGCATATGAAAACTGATGTGGAAATGAAGGGGAAAGACCCATTTTTACAAAGAGGTATTAAAAAACTAGAAATAAGAGTATCTAGATGAATAATTCTAGAATTTAATAAAATTGATTTTCTTTATGGAACGCTAGGACTCATAAATGTTATCTGGCCACAGCTTTGGAAGAAATGCTAGAAGCTACTTTAATGACATGAAAGCTGAGAAAACATGAAATAATAAATGCAAGGTCATCAAGCAAATTGTTCACAGAGCTTTTTAAATTTGAAAAGGCAATTTTGAAACGCAGTGTATCAACACGTAGGTTTCAGAATTAAGATACCTCAAAACAAAAAACCCACAAACACAATTCACTGAGGATTTTGGGCTGGTGAACGAGACAACAATAGGAAAACACATTAAAAAAAGCAACGGACAAAATAATGCAGAAGGTCTGCATTTCATGGTTCTGAAAAATGGCTTACCTTTTCAGGACACCCAAAGGCACTGTAAAAACATGGTACCGGGGCAGTAGGACAATCATTGTCATAATGGTTAGGCATCTAAAACAAATCAGATTTGGTATTACTTCTTCATCAAGAGTATTCTCTTATCTAAAAAGGATACAGCTGGATGGATTCTGAACAGGAACCTGACGTCAGATCAGTTTATACCTACATAATTCCTTACAGGAATATGGAAGTTTTGAACAAAAATGTTAGCTGATAAAAATTCTACATCCTACTTGTATGTACTGTAACAAATCATTGACTTTGTTTTTACGTTAGGCCTCAGAAAGCATTCGGGTTTCTTTGCTAGACCAAACACGTTTGGTTTCTAGCCTATCCTCCAGCCAGATCATGTCCATTTCCTTCCCTTCTGAAGCACTACTTCCACATACTTATCGTGTCTCTCTTTATTAACATCTTCCTCAAAAAGCACAAGTTACTTCAATTTTTCTCGTGGCCCATGTCTTCCAGGTCCTCTGGATCCTCCCTATCCACCCTCCCTCAAAAGCATGACAACTTCAGCTGATGCCTTGGGAGCCCTAAAGGGGGCGAAGGATAGTTCTGTGTTTCACAGGCAGAATCCCTGTTTATATAACCCCAGGTGTTTGCCTTGTTTGAGTATCATGATGAAGCACAACACAAGGCTAATACAGGCCAGCTATTATGAAGAATATTTAGCATTCTCTGTTCCCCACTTCTGCAGTTCATTATTCTACCTAACAGACCTTCTCCTTTGTCATTACTAAGCTCAATCCTGTTTTTCAGAGTATTTGTGCAATTTTACAAGATCATTCTTTATTTTAACTGAGGCCATCAACATAGTTGCCATCGCAAATTAAATAAATCAAGATCCATCGTTTTCCTGCCAATGAAGTTATTATTGAATAGAAGAAATAATAACAGCTCTTACAATAGTAATGGACAAGCAGAATTCCAGCCAGCATCTGCAGTTTGATAGTGAATTTACTTGTAGCTACTTTCCAACAGTGGCTTTGCAAGTACAAATACTCTCCCTCTCTGCCCAAATCAAAGAGTCCTCTTGTAATGTCAGCCATAACCGCTCGCAGTTGGTATTTTTAAAGCTCCATTCAAGATCAAACACATGCAGCATGGCCCCTGTCAAGAAGCGGTACAACTGAACAATGGGATGTGCAGCCAAAATCCTACACAGGTTTGCCAGACTGCAACTGCAAGCTGGAGCAGCATTTAAGGGAGTATCACACCTGCGCTGGACATTTTCAGAGAGAGGCAGGTAGTGCTTTATCAGCTCGTAGACAAACTGTATCTCCAAGTTTAATTTCAGATTAAAGAAGCAATGTAAATATGAAACATCTGACTCGGAATAAACAGAGAAAAAGGGAGTCTCTTACCTGCTCTCTGATGAGCACCGTGTTGCAATATTCGCAAAATACATTGGCAAGTGGGCAGGTTTGGTCATGAAGCTTAGTGATCAAACAGAAAAAAGAAAGGGGAGAAAGCATCAATAAAGTTACCCAGTTTAAGAGAGGGCTAATCACCCTTGATCAGATGTTAGATTTTTATTTATATTCCAAATTTTGCATTTAGCTGTATGCAACTGTGAAACAAAGACAATCCCTTTACCCTGAACAGTATGTTTACTATCAGTGTTTTTTCCTGGGTTTATACAAGAGATTAATAAAGATACTTTATTTCCTAAAGCTCTCATGCTCCAAAGAAGTCTGAATTTAACCAGAAGTTTCTAAAATTCCCGTTCAATTGTACTGAACTATATGAAAGATTCTTTTTTGTTTGTTTTTTATTTGTATTTTTGGACTGTATGAGGTACGTTTGATTGACAATTCACAGTATCAATATAATGACATTTAACAGTCCTTGAGATAGAACATATTCATACAGAGATAAAGAAATGGTAACAGCAAAAGGAAAGTATCATTCTCAGTACTACTCAAGTGAAAAATGCAGAGCCAGGAGAAGAATTCAGAAATTATCTTGGTCTTGTGTGGTAGCAGAGATCCCCAAGAGATTTATCTCCTGATACATCCTCTCTCCCAGGCATAAAAACTGCAAGTGTAAATACTGCTTTTGTATTGTATTGGCAGTAGATGCTGGCCTGTCTGATGGTAAGGTCAGAAATTAATGGTGCTTACACAAGTCTCCTCACAACATATGGTTCCCAGTAAGTTTGTATTTAAGGACAATCTCTCCCCAGCTTTTGCCTGTTCTAGTCTCGTGTCCTGAGTTTGTAGCTTCTCAGCTGTGAAGCAGCACAAAGAGCTCCTCTAGACCAAAACCTTTCGGTTGTTTAGGTTTTTTTGATTTTTTTAACTGCTGTTCCCTTTCCAAGCAAACCCATGTGAATGCAGGTTGACAAGCTGAGACTCCTGCTAAGTACCTCTTTATCTTCATAGGCCATAGATGTGGCACAGTTTGGGCAACACACTTGACGCCTTGGACACTCTTGGGTCATGTGCTCCTTCAGATGGTTCTTTGGGAAGGTTCCTTGGCATTGTGGGCATTCTACAGTGGAAAAATCACACTGCAGCTGATGGTCCTGCAGAAGGGCAGAAGAGGGATTTGATACTTCAAACAAGAACTATCATCTCATCCATTTTCAAGAGAAAGCACAGTGCAAGACAAACAAATCAAAGTCTTTCCTTCATGCAAGGAAATCCTTCTACACTTATGCTGACTCTACCAACAGTCTGTTTCTGTCCCATTACTAAGGTCAGGGTTTCACGTATTCAGAGCTTTAAGAAAGCTCTCAGTAAAAATTTAGTTTTATATTTATCCTTGAAACAGTATATATTATTTTTCAAAAAAATTATTTCAACTCATATATGTAGCTACCTCAAGAGACTATTAAACTGACTTTAAGAAACTTGTGTGAAGTACAGACATAGCTGATGTACATGTGAAGTACAGTACAGACACAGCTGATCAAAAGACATGAATGATCCTCAACAGAAAGCTGCATTAGTACAATTGTCATGCACTATGATGTTCACTTGAGAATCATCCAACTACAATTAAATACTCAGCAAAAAACAAATATGTGTAGCTACAGTCTTGCAAGAAAAATGCACTGAATCAGCATAAATGAATAGCAGCTGTGACCATCCATTTAAGATATTTGGAATTTTTACTTCTCCATGGAAACAAGGTTCTGTATTTTCAAAACCAATTCTCACCTCTAAGTGCCTGAGCTCCATCTTCATACTGCAGCCCTTGTTGGGACACTTAACCATTAATGAAAGGATTTCCCGTTTGGCGAAGTTGTCAGGAAAAAGTTGATTTTCAAGCAGAATTTCATTGTCTACAGGACATTTGTGACCCGCATCTCTACAATGCAGAAAAGCAAGGAAAGATATTCCAATATTACAAACAGATGTCCAAGCCCTTAATTTAAAATATTTTTACACCAGCAAGACATTAGTGACCAAATAGTAACAAAGTAAGAAGATCTTTGAAAACAATGGTATTTATGTGGCAATGACCAGAAAATATGGAAAGTATTTCAGAAAATTTGAAAACACACAGTTTCACTGGAGGTGGCATGACTGGGGTTGCAGCACTTTTCAAACTCAATCACAGTTTATTTGTACAAATGCCATGGTAAGTACTCTGGAAACAAACTTGAGGAATATGTAAAGACACTAAGAACTTACAGTCCTGTTTCTGTAAGTACTTCACACAGCTCAAACATCAAAGAATATTTCACATATTACTGCAAAACAATTATTTAAACTTTTTTGGAGCTCCTCTCATGTCTTTCTCATTTTATAAACAGCCAAGGTGATCACGGATGAGAAAAAAAGCAAAATTGTCTTTTTTTCCAGATTCACTTCATCTGTTTGGCATTACATCACACACTGCTCAGTTTGCTGGTTTTGTTACACAACCATTTGATCAGCTGGTCATCCTTCAATTGATTATACAGTAAACATGGTGAAAAACTCCAGACAAAAATTATTAGTAACTATGAAAATTACACTGGATTTGGAACTGGGTGTTGCATCTGAAACCATGTAAACAGCTAACAGACTGGAAGTCAGTGCTAACTGGCAAAGTTTTGGAATCTGATGAAACATGAATGCATGCAACCTGCACAAGATAATAGCCTGTTCCAGTTCATCAGGTTCTGTCTACCTGCATTTGTATACAAAAATCATTAGAAATGCAGTAAAAAAGGGGATCATCTCCATCAAATTTTACTGTATCAGCTCATTCTGAAAGCAGTAGGCTAACATATTGATTCACAATTAAGTAATGCACAATTAAGTTAAAGAGGCACGAGGGATCAAAGCTCCTGAGTGTTAATGGAAACCGCAATAAAATGGAAAAATACATGGGGCGGAAAAATGTCAGAGAGCACTTGTGGTGCAAAGATCAAAGGCCAGATCATTGTCACTGCCTGCAAGCACGAGGGGAAGTAGAACCTAGTGGGCTGTGGAGACCAGGAGGGAATTTATGTTCTTTGTTGGAAAAGGAAATAATTGCTCAGCAACTCCATCAGCAACGCTGCTAGAGGAAGTGGAGGTAAAGTTGTGACTTCAAATAGAGGCAATGAACTTCCTTTCACAGCTTTTGCTTGCAGGGCAAGCTCACCATATGCCTGAGTCATACTCCTAAACAAGTGGAAGAAAGAAAACACTTAGCTTGCCTTGTTTCAGAGCTCCCTGAGCTATTCTCAGTGTGATCTTTGTCACAAGCCAGAAATGTTCCCTCACTTCACAACCTACAGGAAATCAGTTTTCACAGGTATAACTTAAGTTACAAAAACCCTGTTCAGTGAAGTATAGAGATAGCTCAGTAGGTCTGCTAATAAGTCAGCAGCTTTATTTCTACAAAGAAAAGCTAATCATGAATAAGAGCAGCCAACAACAAATTAATTTGAAATAAGGATTACCAAATCTCCAGTTTAAGTGACTAGCGGATAAAGGGCAAAATAGAATGAATTGCAATTTTCCAAAGTAGGAAAGTGTAGTAAGGAAAAAGCAATAACCCACTGTAGGATATTAAACAGGCTTCAAATACTATTTACAAGGATCAGGATCGTGATTAAAACACTGCTTAGATCCATCTACAGACAAAGATGTTGCTATACATTTCCTGTGACAGAATTGAGTTTATGCACCTCGGTTCTAACTTACGTTACAGTGAAGGCTTTCCTATGCTGGAATTTTTCATCACATTGCACTCTGCCACTCACAACAATACCTGTGAAACAACGGCCATCTGCTACAAAGTACAGTGAATATTCCTATAATTTCCCTTGAGATTAAAATACAGGTATCAAGAGTAAAGCCAGGATCATTTTGAAAGAAAAGCCTGCTCCGTGATTTTAACAAGAGAGCAGTTTAGCCAAGAAGCTGAGACAGCTGGTAGAGACTTTAAATGCAGCCATGCCAGACGTTGGATGAACTTCCAGCACCCAAAGATTTCCCTGCTGCCCCTTGCTACCTCACACCTCTGCTTTTCCAATAAACAGAGGTTCTGATATTTGGCGAGCTCTACTACAAGCCCTAAGTCAGCTTTACCCTAAGATGTAGGAGAAGACCGGAGTGAAATTGAATTAGCTACGGCACCTGAAGTTAGTTCTAAAATTTCCAATAATGAATTTTGTTGACAAGTAACGTTTGTAAACTCATTTGTACTTACTTAGGTAGATAAGCTTCTCCTCTTCCATGACTTATAGCACTTCAAAGCACTTCAGACAGCTTTATTTAAAAAGCTGCCAAGACTTTCTAGGAGGCAAACATTTACTGTGATCAAATCTCATCTAATCATGTCCTTCACATGGTAAGATCGAAGAGTCCAGTTTTTAAAAGGTTTTCAAACTTTTTTTCTAGTTGCAGCCACAATTTCTTCAACATGAACAACTACAATTGTTTGTGGAAGTCACAAGAAGCAATTACTGAAAAAATGCTTGTCCATCCTTCATCATTTTAAATCCTTAATCTCTGTGTTCACTTGAGCTAAGACAGTGGGGAAATGAGGAATAAAGAGACAAGCAATTTTTCCTGATCAAATGAAGGCTGTGACAATCACTTAGTGGAAAAAAACCAGTACTTAGAGAATGTGAAGTATCACTTTCCATTTTCATTTTAGTTCTGTAGAAGCTCCTCAATACCTCAAGCAATCTGGTAGTGTAGACAGTACATACTGCAAATCGATACTGTACTGGAGACACGACATAATCCAAATCAATAGCTTGATCCATGGATACCAATTAAGCATGCAGTTCCAGCCATTCAGGGATTCTGAGAGGTCTGGCACTTCAAGCTGTCCTCCCTGCTTTCACAAGCATTCACTCAAACTGTCCTCCAAAGACAAGAGTTCAGTGGGAAATGAGGGAAAACTTTTACTATCAATGAAACATCTGAAATATTACACTGATGATCTACAGTCTCGAAGGAAAAAATGCTTTCCACCTTGTTCAGTATTCACTGAAACACTCATCACTGTTCATAGAAATGAAGTAACATACAGAAAGGGTATAAAAGAAGCAAAAGCTTCTGGTCATTGAAACTGTTTGCAGACCTAAAACTTTGAGCAGAGGAAATGTTCTGTTAATTTAAAAAGGAAGAGAAACCATTTCCCATGCCTGAGGTTTAAAAAGGAAGTTTCTCTACCTGTTCTGAGCTTGGGTTCACCGCAGTTTCTCACTCAGTATTGCTGTAACTGTATGACTGTAACTGTGCAGCTCACCAGCTGAAGCATAAAGATTAAAAAACAAGATCATCGCAGCTCTTAAAGATCTGAAAGACTAGAAATGAGACAACCATTTTTGGTAATTTTGAGTCATTTTCCCCTCAGTTTTCAACCTAGGAATTCTGCTGTATTTGGTGAGTAGACATTACTAAAGCTCACTACATTTAGGTACTAATTTAACTTCAGAATTTATAGACCTCATAATCCCACGAGAAGGCTAAAAGATTTCTTTCTCACAGAAATCCCCAATTAAAGAAGAGCATAAAACTGCTACTGCCAACAAGCAGAGCAAGCGACAAAACAAGCAAGGAATTCCAAAATTAAATGGCCTTTATCAGTACATCTGCCTTGTAATGCATACAAGCATGCATGAAATTATGTACATTAACCTCTTGAAAGACTTTGGGTTGGAATGTGCAAAGCGAAGGCCAGAAAGTGAAGACAGCTCCTTGTGACAAGGGAACTGGATTACAGTCAAAGCTGACAGCTTCAGGTTTGGGGTTTTTTGCCTTCTTCCAGGCACCTGGATAACATCAATAGCACTGAGTGATGCAGTTGGGTAAAGCCTGATGTACTTTCCTCACAGAAACAGGAAGACAACAAACAAGGCAAGGGACTAAGGGAGCAGGGGATCTCATGGTATAGTTAATGGAGAACTGAATATCTCTCAGCAGCTTCTGCAGAATCAGTTCTCAGGGTGAACA
This sequence comes from Machaerirhynchus nigripectus, assembly GCA_013397975.1. NCBI lineage: Eukaryota > Metazoa > Chordata > Aves > Passeriformes > Dicruridae > Machaerirhynchus > Machaerirhynchus nigripectus. Next base: position 2,533,668 of record VZRQ01001982.1, read on the forward strand.
CTGGTGGTGTTCTGCATTTTCTGGATCCTTCTCTCAGAAATATTGATGGAACCGATGCTAACAAGAACTGTGCTGTAAATACACACAAATTTCTGCGCTGGCTAGAAAGAATCCGATATTGTAAGTAGGAAATGCAAAACTAAATTTGTCTTCTCATTCTCAGCTCCAGCATTTCCCCTTCCTTGTTCCAAAAGGGATGCCATGACAAAATACAGCAGCATATGCTACAACAGGGACGGAATCACAGAATCATTCAGATGGAAAAGATCACTGAGTATAACCTTTGACTGATCACCACCTTGTCAACTAGAGCATGGCACTAAGTGCCACACCGAGCTGCTTCTTGAACACCACCAGGGATGGTGACTCCATCACGCCTCTGCACAGCCCATTCCAGTGCTTGACAACCCTTTCCATGGAGAAATTCTTCCTGAGAATTTATGTAGCAGAAACTACAGAGAAGCCCACAAAACACACAAAATACTGTATTCAGAGAACATCACTGCTGGCATACTATTCATTCTACCAATGATAGAGAGTGAAGAAAAAGAAATGGAATAGAATTACGCACAAATGGTATGAAAAACCAATCAAGAAAGCACTGTCCATTTTGCATGCTAAAAATAAATACCAGGAAAAAACACAGTAACAGTGAAGACAGTTTAATTAATTTACAAAAAAATGCTGAAAGGTTGAAAATGAGCCAATTCTATATATTGGTCACACAGAATTAAATATATAAGTTCCTACCAAAGTGATGTTTGAGCTAAGTGAGCAATTGCTAAGAGAAAAACTGGGTTTATGATGAGAAGGAAAAATCCTACAGCATAGTATCTATCAATGTAACCCAATTCTAACTGATTACTTCATTCCAGGTTTAAGAGAAGTACTGTCTACAAGGTACTCTCTGCCCTTTCTTGCTCTTTCAGTCATCCATTTTTACAAGCCCAGACTGCTCTTGCCTTTGTATCTTATTCCCACTCCCTCATATGCCACCTGGTTTCCTCTCTCAATGCTTTGCTGAAGACTATTCCCTCATCATATTCTCTCTTCCAGCTCAACAAGGAAGCAACTAATTTCAAGTGAAGAACTAAAAGCATGAATTGCCTTATCGGCACCAAGAAATCAGGTTGTCTGTAGTTTCCTGTAGTTATCAAGAGAAACAATCATGGGCAAAAGACAGGTTTTATAATCCTGGGCTGGAAATGGAATTTATTTGGGAGATTTGTCTACTTTTAAAAAAAATTAATATTTGCAGTTTAAACAATCTTTTAGATTCATAACCTGGGTATATTTGTAAAAATGGCAAAATATCTGAAGCTCATAAAACTTCAAAATTTGTGACATTCTGGCCATATATGGTGTTTATTAGAAAGCACTTTTAATGAATCTTAAATTTCCAGAGTTCTATTAGCACTCACTGGTAATACACCTTGGGTAGCTCTATTCAGTTTAGATTAACCTTAAACTACTCTGCTACATTAATTTCTTCTTAAAAGCAGCTTCCATAAATGTTCCTTTACCTTATTGATTTGACAATGCAGCCTTTGCAGAAACGGTGGCCACACGGGGTCTGCACTGCTTCCCGGAGAGCCATCAGACAGATGGGACACTCATATTTACTTTCCAGGGGCGGATCGAACTCCACGTCGTATCCCTGCGTTTCCTCTGTGAAACAGCTGGAAGGGGTGCCGGTGCTGCTGCCCACGCTGGAGCTCTCCTCCTTGGTCGCCGCGCTGCAGGCGCTGGCCATGGCTGTGCAGCAGCCGCTGTCCGTGTCTCGGGCTCCACAGCTGCTGTCACTGTGCAGCAAGCTCATGGCAGCTCATCAAGGGCTACACAGGAGTGCGCTGCAACAGGACAAAAAGATGTCTTAATTTAAATTATGCCAAGACCCTCCCTCCCAGGCAAGAACAAAATTTATTTCTGACCAGAAACACTGGAACAGAGTTACAGATTTTGTTCTACTCAAAATCAGTTTTTGTTTTGTCCCGTTATCTTTTTTTACTTATCTTGGGATATGTAGGAAAGGACACTGCATCCTGTCAGCATAGTTCAAACACACACTCCCCTTTATGTAATCTTTTTCACCTGACTATCTGATTTCTGTAAAAAAGAGGAATCCTCTTTGTCCTTGATATGTCTACTGAAGATGTGTCTTTATTCCTTCTGTATTCTAAGGCATTCAAATAGATTTTGCGTGAAAAAACTGCTGTACAGAGTCAAGTTTTATTGGAGGGCAACAGCTCAATTCCGTATTTTCCTTGCAGTGCATATACGTTATTTAGCATTTTCTGTATAGAGCAAGTCACAATATAGATTTCAAATAAACTTAGCTGCAGGACCACAAATAAAATATATGTCCAAGTACCTAAACCAAGCAGCTGATGTGCTGTAAATGAAATTCAAATATACAGCACTGCTGATAACATTTTAGAACTGCCAGCAGGACTTTAAATTGAGTAAGAAGCTACACATGAGATAAGGATAATGATTCTACAGTTCAAAAGCTATCTACAAATTACTAGTACTCAAACAGAGCTCTTGCTCTCCTTTCCCTCTTCCAGGCTAGCTGGCAGGGAGGACAAGGGACATGATTTTAAGAAGAGAAGATATAAGTCGCCTTTCCCTGAAGACTGGTGGATAGCATACTAAAGCCTGCTTTTACAACACTCCTCCAAAGCTGGGTGAATTCACAGGTATGAAATAAAAAAGTGCTGGTATCCCCAAACATTGCTAGTGTTTCAACACTGAATGACAGAACCTTTAAAAAAGGTCTTAATAACAAATACAAATTCTAAAGAGCAAGAAACCTTCCTCTTCCTTGAGTTTTTAATGGTTACAATCATTTTCTTAGAATCCTACTGTGGTTAGTTTTCTGTGAATAACATTTCTTTGAAAAACAGAGATTATCACCAGGTGCAAGGTAGTATGAGTAGTCTGAGGGTTATGGAGCCAGGCATGCTAAACAAGCTCAGTAAGCCCAGATTTGATAATCTTTTGCACAGCAGTATAGGCAACAGTCTCTTGCAGTGTTCACCTAATTAATTCACTGTAATACCATTATGTGATTTAAAATATATTAGGGATGGAAATCAAATCAAGTGATGGATTGTAAGAATTGTTTATCCACATCACTACTGCAGATGCTGGGGCAGCAGAATGAACAGGATTACCTTGACCACAAGCTCACAAAACTGAAACTTTTCTTGCCTATATCAGAATTTGCATATCACAACTCATTTTTACAAAATGTTCATGGATGGGAGGAGGACATACAGGTATTTTATCTGGGTACTTATTTTATAACACCTGAGGATTACATCAAAAGAAATACTGATCACAGAAGGCCTCAACTAGCATTTATGGGAAATATATTTTGAATATATAAAACATCTCAGAAATGTGCTTTAGGGCATCCACACGATAAACAACTGGCTATACTGCCCATGCTAACACTCTGTGAGCTATTTTTTTCCCAGCTATCCAGACCAAAAAAAGAGGCAGATCTATCTAAACAAATACAAAGTTATCATATTTTGGTTAGATTTAGTTAGAATATTCCAAACAGAATTTTCATTCTGTTGTAAAAATATGTGACCTCCCATCTTGTTGGGGTATGCAGAGGTATGAAAAGTATCTGAAGAGCAGCGTTCTTGACATTTCCAAAATACCATTAAGGTACAGAGCCTCAAAGCACAGGCTGACAGTTCTGAGTTGTACTGAACCGGTCAGCAACGCTCACTTTCTGCAGAAGTAACTCTAGAGCAGAGCTGTCTGGAACTGCACCCAAAGAGTGCTGCTCACTTCCACTCCTGTTTTCCACCCCAGTGTATTGTCCCTATACATTATCTACCACAACAGACTATAACTGAGGCTCCGAAACACAACAGCAACACAAACTAAACACCAAGAATGCTCTCAGCAGCTGCTCCAGCCATAGTCCAGCCATGACCAGTTTAATCCCACAAAGGCACCAGCTCCCCAATAACTTAGAATGGAAGCAGAAGAATCAATGCTTAGAAAGATGCTCTGTGACAGAGATCTTTTTTTTACACTGCTATCAGTAGATCTCTTAGGAGAAAAAACACAGCTTGTTTCCAACTAACATAACTTATTTAACAACTGCTGTAGAGGATGATCAGTCCACAGGCCACATTTCATGAAATAGCACAGGAACTAAATTGGGTCAATGGAGTGGGAATGTTGGTATGCGAGATATTAGAATCCACAGGCCAGCTTAGGACTGAAAAATTCACATTACTCTAAGACGCAGGGGTATACTTAGTGAGACTAAGAAAGGGAAGAGGAGCATACATCCCTTTAGCAATGTCACAAAGGAATTCAGGAAGTCGCAAGAAGAAATATATAACAACTTTACTCAAATTCAGCTGTCACATTAATTGCAAAGAAGTGTGTGACTCTGCTCTTGGGCTGTTCCAAGGAAAAAAATCCCATACTATTTAAAACACTGTTCTTATAAAGAAGAAACCAGGATCTGACTCTGTAGAATCTCACTAGTTGAACACTTTGTAGATTTAAGTGCTGTGCAAGCAGTGTTCTCTTTGCCCACGTGAACTGTTTCTACAGACATAGCAGGTATGTATATTCAATTTACAGAAACAAAACTCCCTTACCAGAGTCAGTTTAATGAATGAGTCACTGCAACCAGTCAACATCCCAGTCTCACACAAAAAGCCCCTTATTCAGTGATACACTCCACTTCAACATGGAGCTTTTTATCTGTATATGAGCAAGTGGTTCACAAAAAAAGAAGTGCAAGTATCTTTTTAAATTAGGAAATTCAGGCACAAAGAGGCAACTTAAACAAGGTGATTAAGAGCCGGATTTTAAACTCTGTTCATATTTTACCTAAGATGAGATGAAACAGATAATAGTAGGAGGAATCCTATCTGTGAGCAAAGTCATCCTTCCTCCACACATATTTTAGGTGTGGGGCAAGGTACAATTTTCCCAATCAAAATCCACACTGCTGTTACTCAGACAATTAACCAAGGCCGCATTATTTCACCATGGACTAAACTCATTTCTCTGTAAGTTGTAGCTCCTGTACTAGGAATTAGATCTGTTTCTTGTTGAAGTTACTTTACCCTCCCAGGCTACAACATAGGTTCAATCTTTTTGGACAGAGCAGTGCTAGGACAAAACCAGCTACAGAAAAGTGTAATTTGAATGGTAATGACAGGTCTTTTCCCCAGTGAAGGTAGAGCAGACAATCTGTGAGCCTACTGTAGCAGTTCTCCACCCTGCTCTCCTGGGGAACTAAAAAAATGCTTAGGCTGGAAAAGGATGGATTTTAACCCACAAACTAGGTTATATCCCAAATTCAAATCAAGTTGTTACTCTTTCTTTTTGATTATGAAACAGATTTCCAGTGAAATAAAACTAAGATCTCCTAAAAACTAAATCAGTATTTCTTTTTATTGATAATAGTTGCTATTCTTCCTCTGTGCTGAACAAAACTGACTCAAATGCAAGTGCAACAATATCCAAATATTAATTTTTAATACCTTGTGTACACCACAGCCTTAAGAATTTATCCTTTTTTTAAAAAGTTGGTTGTTTAATGTATTAAACAGTTTTCTAGACTGCTCTCTGTACCTTTTTTGTTTGCACAACATCCGGCTTTCAGATCCAGGAACAACTGCAATTAAAATGGATCATTACATGGTAATTCTCGCTTTTGCTACTGTGAAGTTTCTCAGGCAGAGAAAGTCTTAAACTATGTTTGGTAATGCACCTGAAACGGCCTTTTCTTGAGCTAGGAAGTGCTGCCAGACCTGCTGACTCTGGAGATAATGGGCACAGAGGTATCCAGGCCTTGGGCTGGCAAAGATTGATTTTGCTCTCCAAGGCAACAGCTGTATTGTTTCCAACAGAAAGGAAGGTGCTTTCCATGCCAAATGGTAATGCACAGAACTTGTTTGATCATTACCTGTGCTGCAGAACTCTGGGAATGCCCTAGGGATGAAACTTTCACGCCCCAGAAAAGACACTTGAGACTACAGGAGTCCCCATCCCACTCTTCCAACTTTGAACCATAATGAAACCTTTCTTCACTAAGTAACCTGTGCTACGTTGCTATTTACACTGCTACATTACAAAGTGATTAGGCTGATGCGAGATAGCATGTGTAATGACAGTCAGACCAGAAGAGCCAACTCCTGCAAGAATAATGCACCTTATGAATAATGTACCTTATGATCGACAAAAACTATTTCAAAACAGAATTTAAACTGCCCATATTTTAAATCAATGCATGCAACAAAGCTCAGTACTCCGATTTTTCAAGTCCCATAGTATAATGAAGTTTAGGTAGGACTTCTATAGGTTTTTGAGCACCAAACTCCTCTAAATTAAAAAAAAATATTGGTACCAGAAAATATCTTCAGATTGCCTGTAAAATCCCACTATCCTATTAAGAGTATTAGGGAGGAAGGGTAAGTAGGCATTGTATACTATTTACACTGAAATATTAAATTATATTTTCGAGCATGTGTCAAACTTAAGAAATACTGTGCAGGGAAGTATCAGTTGCTATAAGAGAAATTTTTTACTATGAATCAGGAAATACTTAAAACAATTAATTTCCACATGACCTTTCCTGGAAAATTGACACTGACTACTCATAAAAATAAGGAATCAATACAGAGAACTATTCCAAACCCTTTTTCTTACTTGAAGTTCACAAATATAATTAATTTGCTTGCAGCCTGGCCAGGGCACACCCAGCAGGGGAAATGCCTTTAGGACTGCATCAACAGCAAAACTGGCCAAACTTTTCTCTTTTCTTCATCTGCCTTGTATATGTATGTATAGATTTCTGGGTCATGAGACTGACAGACCAGTGGAGTGACTTTGGATAATTTGTTTATGGAGTAATACTTGCAAAACCTATTCCCAGGCACATTAATCAATGGTCTACTGATAACTGATAAGCACCATGTGTTTCCACTATGAGGTTTGTAGCTATCATCATTATGGCCTCATCCAGGCAGAACACATGAAATTATGCTAATGCCTTTTAATTAATACCTGTAAAACACTTTCATTTCAAAGCTATCAAATGACTAGACAAGCCGAAGCAATAGGAGATTTGGGCAGAACTTGTAACTGCAAAAACTAAATTCTGGTTTCTTGTAAATCTCTACAAGCATGTTGCAAGTATTTTGTTGAGATATGAACCTTCTTTTTTGCTAATAGCAGTAACTGTTAAGACATCCAAGTCTTTTGGATAACCACCATACTCACACTATTTTAACATGTGACCCTGAAGACTTGAAAGATGAATTTTTCTTTGAGGCAAACACAATCAAACAACATTCAGAGCTCATTAGACTGTCAAGAGCTCCTGATTAGAGCAGAGCGGCCCTTGGGGGTTTCTGAAGCTTTCCAGGTGATTTCTCTTTTTTTGTAAAGAATGCTGTCAGGCTTTAATCACACAAGTATTTTCATGCTTGAATGTTACTTAGGAGACTAGACAGTGGCACACTCACAGTTACATTCATATTTTATCCTACTTAAGTGTGTCAAAACAATTTTAGTGAGCAGTGCAAGCACACGATACTGTATTTAACACCAAGATATTCTATGGGTTTTCCATAACCAAAAAAAAACCCCAAAAAACCACCAAAAACCCAAGTCAAAATTCCCTGAAACTTTCTTCATTGTATTAACTTTTAGATAGAATTTACTGGGAACTGTTCGGAATAACAAACACAAGGAAAGTACTGCTAGTGAGAAGAACAGTACTATTTAACTCTTTACTTTGGGAGCGACTCTGGCTTCTGTTCTCCCTTTGCACACTGGAAACACATTGAGATAAGCATTATGCCTTTCTATACCTCTCAGTAGATCTACAGAAAATGTAAGATGCTGTCCTAGTGGGGACAAAGTAAACACCCATAAAGCACTTCAAAAAGAGGCAGGGAGAGGTATGGCTGTGAACAAATGTCATTTCTGCCAGGCACAGTCTCCAGGCTACATTTAACTACCATCCACCTCTACAGGCATGAGGCTTGTATGTGGCATTAGTAAAATGATCTGAGACCCTGGGAAAGCAAACAGTGAATTAAACACACATTCTGAAACAATTAGAACATTTCTCCTTTTCACTCCACCTTACATTTACTTCTATTTTCTTTTTGACATGCTTTATGCCCGGAATCTTTTATGGTCAGTTTTCACAGTCCAGATCTAAAACTTTTTTTTTTTTCCTATCTACTTAGCTGATCTGTGCTACTGAGATACAAAAGTTACTCTTCTTGACATAGCAAACTCATGGAAGTTCAAGGGGTGAAGAAAAGCACGTATGTTCACCTCAGATATTTTTTCATGATGAAGTTCTGTCAGCATAGTTACCTACTGTGTGCCTTGTATTTTTAAATACAGCAGCACTTTTTAAAGACAGAAAGCAGTACTGCAGTGTTGTAATACTACAAAATTTTAAAAGCCATTTATGGCAAGTTCTCATTTAACAGAGTCTGACTGAGGTCCATAAATCTTCACCTGGGAAAAGCTGAAGGTAATGTGGAATATGCAAAAGAATTATGCCCAGAGTGATACCACGAAAATAATCCAAGTGCTTTTATCACCGTACTTCTGTGACTTTTCCCCCCACCTTTTAACGAGAAGCACAAGTTTTACAGCTTTTTCATTCTACAGGAAGACAAAGCAGTTTGCTTGCAAGTCTTTTAACAGCTGGTTAACACAGAGCAAAACCCACCCAAAGCTTCAATCAGTATTAAACTCATCACTCACAGTGGTATCTAAGACACCACAAAATCCACAGAGCTGAGGGGCAGCGCTGCAGAAAGTGTCAGAGGCAAACATGGGAGAATACTTTCGGCAAGCTTTAACGACTAGGTCCAAGGGATATAATTAGAACATTTTCCTCCCACCTACAGCCGAGATTTCCGTTTAAGTACGAAAAGACTTGGCGTGACCTATCTGAGCCAGACGAAATTGATGGAAATTACTACCTAAGTTATAATTTATTACTCGTGTTAATAAAGCTACCGTAAATATTAAATACTGCCAGTCTCGACTAGAAAATAAGAGCTATCGGGTTTAGAAACAGTAACTATCCTGCAAATTACTCTTTGAAGTGTTCTCGGAGAATTTACCGAGTATCTCCACTTCACAGTGCGAAACACAGAGCCCAAGTTCAGCTGATATGCTCGAGACAAGGAGGCCCCCGCTGCGCGCGCTCCTCCCGCCGTCCGATGGCACCCCCGGGGTAGAGGCAGGACGAAGTCACTCCGGCGGGTTCCCACCCGGCAGGCCAACCAGCGTGACTGCGAGCCCCGGGGCCGGGTTCAGCCCCGCTGCGCTGGCCGCGACACGGTTTCAATTCCGGAGCAGCGCAGGTCGGCGCGCCCCAGCCCCATCAGCGCCCTGCCCCAGAGCGGGCCGCCCTCCCCGGCACCCCCGGCCCGGCCCGGCCCGGCCGTG
>VZRQ01001982.1:2543425-2601712 GCA_013397975.1 Machaerirhynchus nigripectus
GGGGCGGGGCGGGCTCGCAGAGCCGCGGGAGCTGCGTTGTCACTGTCACCCCCCGAACGTACACAAAACTGTCGCCACCAGTGGCTGTGGCAGCGCTGGGCTGGGGTTCGCTCCGCGCTGCTGATGCTTTTATAAAGAGCCATCAGGATGCGCTCCGCTCCGTCCTGAGCGCTGTTAAAAACGAGGCGCTGAAAGCCGGGGGTGTGGTGATGTGTGTGCAAACCGCTTGGGAGTCAGCAAAAAGCAGTTTCTCAATGCAAACCGAATGCTTATTAGAAACAGTTTGCTCTCCCCCCTCAGCTGTCCCGTGGGGACTCCTGCAGGCACGGAAGCCGGGTGCGCTGCCTACCCCAGGTGGCTTGGACAGAGGGCAATTTTAAGGAAGTGAAATACCGGCACGGTGTGAACACAGACAGCTTATTTTCCTTAGGAACGAACGAGGGGAATTTGGTTGGTTGCATTAGGGAGTTTTCTTGGCAAGAATCTCTGATTAACACACATTTAAATCCAACAAACGCTTCTGTTCCCACTGTTTGGGGGATATAAGCTGGGGGGACTGGGGGCCACTGAGTTTTCCAGTGATTTTCAATGTTTCTGTCTGCATGCCATGCTCCCTGGGAGCTGGAAATCAGTGGATTGTTCCACGGCTAGAGTGCCTGTCTCCTGCAGGGTGCTGCTCCCGGAGCCAAGGCTATGCTAGACCCTAACGCACCCCTCAGAGCACTGCCTGTGTCGAAAACATACTTAGATTTTTTTGTTAGGACCTGCCAGGAAGCTATAGAGTTAGGGGAGAGAGACAGCTGGGCCATCAGATAGAGCTCCAAAGTATCACAATAAAGAAATAACAACATTAAGGATAAATAAGTAACTAAATAAACAGAAACTTTGTGAACCAACTCCTGGACAACTGGCCAAATTTCAGAGCTATCGTTTTTCTCCTGCCAAGTGAACATACTGTATGCTACTTTCATTAGCTGTAAAACAAGGAAATTTATCATTGCATGGCTTTGTAAAACAGATACCCTTAGTTGGAGGGTTTTGCAAGTCTGAAAAATACTATTTTTAGTAATCTGCAAGGTGTTGAGGGCATTGATGTCCAGTCTATTTTAACTGAGAATTCAAGGAACTCATCTGGAGTTTTTATTCCAAGAGTAAATTAATTTATTCAGAAGAGTTTCCAAATCTGTATGTCTTAGGCCCATGAACATGTATTAATGCCCATGTGGAAATAGAAAAGAATGCAAAAATGCTTTTCTCCACTCGGTGGTGCCAGCTGCACAGGGAAAACATTTTCCAGTATTGTATCTGTGCAGCTCAAACTGTTCAGCAATTGTGCTCTTACGGACATAAAACACGGCCAAAGCTGTAGCAATTTGAGATCAATTAAAATCTTTAGCTGCCTGCTGTATCCCTACGAGACAATATTTTTCCATGCTGATTTCCTGGGTACTTGGAAGAAAAGCACTTGACTAGGCTTATGTATGCTCATGTGGTTCCTTTGATAAGGAAGCTGATGCCTGTGCAATGCAGTTTTGCATGGGAACTGAGGCTCCTGGGGGAATGGGACAGGCAGCCAGCTACATGGGTGAAGTTTTGAATAAGCACTCCAGAGGGAGAGATCTGCTAAACTTCTCAAAGAGCCTCAAATTCCTCAATACTAACAGTCCATATTGTCAGGGAACAGTGCCTGCCATTTCAGGATGAGAAAGGAAATCAGTAGGTGACTGCAGAGAGTGATTTTGATTGATATCTGGCATTGCAGCTCGACCTGATATTTTTTTTTGAAAAGGTCTCTCCAAATGCTAGGGAGTGAAGAGTAAAAATAGGTAGGTTGTTAGGAAGTCCAGGCAAAACAGCATAATATCTGAGCTCAGGCCCTAGCCATCCAGTGTTCTCAGAGGTCTAGAAATGGCTCAGCCATGACATCCTTGTCCCACACTGCCTCGGCCTGGAATGACATCTATGACTTCTGTTGTACTTCACCCTGACACTCCCATTCAGATGTGGCTGATTGGGATTTATTTCACATTAGGGTTTTGTGTGTGTCAGAATCTGAGCAAGGACATCCATATTTGCCTCTGAACCCTTTTCCTTTCTCCATGCACTGCCTATTCCATAAATACTTTGTTTCCTTCTCCATACATTACTTGCTTTGACATGAACCTGTGCAGTGGCCTGCAGGTGCTGTTAGCCTCTTGTGCGGCACACAGACTCAGAACTAACCACTTCTCCAAGACATCATCTAACAGGAACAGCTTGAGTCAGAATGGCTGGAAAAGGACATGGAGGTGGTGGTTAACTGCCAGCTCAAAATGGGCCAGCAGTGCCCAGGTGGCCAAGAAGGCCAGTGGCATCCTGGTCTGTATCAGCAGCAGTGTAGCCAGCAGGACCAGGGCAATGATTGTTGCTCTGTACTGGGCACTGGTGAGGCCCTACCTCGAGTCCTGTGTTCAGTTTTGGACCTCTCACTACAAGAAAGACACTGAAGTGCTGGGGCAATGAGACTAGTGAAGGGTCTAGGAAACAGGTCTTATGAGAAGCAGCTGATGCAGCTGGGGTTGTTTAGCCCGGAGAAAAGGAGGCTCAGCCGAGACCTTATCACTGTCTACAACTACCTTCCTTTCAAAGACATTGTACCAAGGTGGGGTTGGGTTATTTCCCGTGTAACAAGTGATAGGACAAGAGGAAGTGGCCTCAAGTTGCACCAGAGGAGGTTTAGATTGGCTATTAGGAAAAATTTCTTCACCAAAAGGGTTGAAGAGTATTGGGACAGGCTGGCCACAGAAATTGTTGAGTCACCATCCCAAGGGGGTATTTAAAACAAGTGTAGATGTGCCACTTAGGGAAAAGATTTAGTGGTGGACTCAGTCATGTTAGGTTTGTGGTTAGACCTGATGATCTTAAGAGCCTTTTCCAACCTAAAGGCTTCTATGACTCTAAAAATTGAAAGCATTGTAAGATCAGAGTAGATAAAAGAGCATGAGTCCTCTCACCTATTTTAGCTACAACAAATATCAAGTATTACAACTTCTGCTGATTTTTCCTCTGGCTTACATCAGATGCTGTCAGGTAAGAGGTACATTAACTGGGAGATCCTGAGCCACAATGTAAGCACAGTGGCCTCTCTCAGCCACCTTCTCAGGGAAGAGCGTGCAAGTCAGAAATGGATTTTGAGTCCTGCAGGATCACAAAGTCTCCAGAAAAAGGGAAAGGCCTGGGTGTTTATGTAGTTTTGCTGCTATTGCAAATTTCTGCTTCTGGAGCGTGAACTTAAGTTCACATTTGAAAAGACGTGGTGGATCACTAGATGTTTACACAAAATTATGTGTGGGGACTGAAAACTTCCAGGGTGCTCTTGTATGACAGCATCTTTCGACTTCGAGTCAGTTTTTGAGATAGTTGCTCTGTGGAAACTAAGCGTGGGTTTTCTTCTTGGCCGTTCAGGAAAAAGACTCTACTGGCCACTGTTTGGCCCTATGGCCCGTATCTGGTGTAATGCCTACCAGTTACTCAATAAGCATATAACTAACTTTTATATTTTTGATTTGTCCTGCCTGCCCAGGGCCTTCAAGACCCCAGAAACACATTACTAAAGAGGTAATATCCATGAAAATTAACTACTGGTATCAGAGGCAAGGACATTTTGTGGTACCTGTTGTCATTCACCCAAACTGCAGAAGCTTGGCTGGAGAAGTGGGACATTGGCCTTCAGTGAAATAGCTGAATAGCTTTGATGTGGAACACCAATGTGACCAAGACTAGGTTCTCTTCTCAGAGAGTTAACAGTGAAGAAACCAGTTATGAAACTATAAAGAATAAAGCTAAATGCAAACTTTGTGTTAAAAAACAGTGCAGGTGCTCCTCAGAGAGAGCCTGCATACTTATCTCAGAGCCCAGGAGTCTCACACAGGATGACCTTGTTTATATGAATTTTGTGGTTAAGCCTCATAAATTGCCAGGTGCCACCTGGATTTGAGAGTTCTGTATTGTGTTCAGTTCAAATAAACTGTGGTTAGCACCAGTGTTGTACGGGGAGCTCAGAGGGAGAGGGATAAGTGAGATAAACAGCACTGCAGTGTCTTTAAAAAGCAGAGGGAACACAAAAAGAGTGAGAGCATGCATGAGAGAGAGCAAACAAGCTTGGCATTTGGAACAAACTGGGCAGACATAGCAGCAGCTCTACAAACTGACAGCGAGCTGAAGGTAGGCTAGCAGTATGAATGACAGCATCCTAGATGCTTGTAGGACATCCCAGTGTTGGTTCCTTGTCCTGGTTTAATGGGCAGGTCAGTGATTTTATATGTGCTTCCTCACTTCAGAGGTTGTTCTGTTCACTTTGGTGAGCCTTTTTATAAAGCAAAGTCTTCCTTGATGTGAACAAAAGTATTGCAATCTTGCTTGTCTTCAGAAATGTGTGAAATACTGTGATCTGGGGGAAAAAAGGGATTTCTTTTCTCTTTTCAAGAGAAAAAGAGGCGATACTGAGCACAGCTGTTTGAGTTGATTAAATAACCACGGCTGGAGATTCACGCCTGGGGTTCCCTCTGTAAGAATCTGAGTGGGGTAGGCAAGGTGACAAACGATTGTTCAGCCGTGACCCCCAACTAGAATAACAGAACACAGACACATTTTGCATGAGTAGCAGGAAATATTCCTAGCACTGGGAACATTTCTTGCTCTCCCAGGAGAGCTGCTGTAATCTCCACTGCCTGGGAGCTAGACAATTCAAAAGCGTTTGATAAGTAGTCTGTTGGCAACAATTAACTACTGCAGAAGGTGAAGGTCTGATAACCTGAGAGGGCTTCTTTTTCATTCATTTCTTCCAGGACATGTTCAATGAAAGAGAAAAAAGAAAAAAAAATGCTTGAACTTTCCTTTAGCACATGTAAACCCTGTCTGATTCACTTGAGTTGGTGATTAGTAGCAAGAGTCAGGTCACGGGTTTGGAGATGAGTATGGCACTGCAGTGGCACTTACTCAAAGGGTTAGAAGAGCAGAGAAAGTATTAAATATTTTGCATTAAATGTACTCCGTGCTGGCTGTTTCTTTACAATGACTTGGATATCATCCTGAAGAGGCATTACTCATGGTTTAAGAGATTCTGAAGGTGCTGCTGGTGATGGTAAAATTACACAAAATTGCATCGGGTGTTATGTAGAAGAGAAGGATCTGTGGGCAGTATAGGGCAACTAGGTATTCAATTATTCTGCAGGTGATAGGAACACTGAAGTATTCAGGGGAAATGGGTTACTGCTCAGAGCATAAATTTCACCAAGTCTGTCACAAGATGCAGACAAGAAAGTGAGACAGCAGTAATACTCTGAACACATCTGTGCACAGGTGCCCCTCACAGATCTGTGAACAGCAGAGTACAAGCATGCATGTGGCCAGGCTGGATCAGCAATGGACCACAGGGGACTGCAGTGCAGACAGAGATATTTAGGAGTACAGGCAGCTGGATGGAGCAATGTGGGCAGATGGGGACAGTGGGATGGGCAGCTTGTTCTCAGTGGGATGGAATGAAGAGAAGCTGGGAAGAAAACAAACCTAAATTTTAGTTGCCAAGCCTAATGAATGATTTTAAAGTAAAACTCAGCTCTTCAGGAAAGAGCTAATCAGACTGGTATGTAATCTTGGACGTGGAACTTAATTAACACATGCAGTCCTTTCCCAACAGAGTCTGAAGGGCTGTACTGAAATGAAGCTTTTTTGAAAGGCTATAGATTAAATAATCTAAGAAACCCTGGGCATCATCACTTTGGACCATGACTTGGAGCATTTCTTTATGAAAGACACCTTCTGAAAAGACACCAAAATGAGATTCCTGTCAAGTTATGTGGATTGCTAAGTGATGATATACTCAGTTAAAGAAACCACAGCCATGTCATTTCTAGTTCTAGTACATTGTCTTACGGTATAGTCTTCCCCATTTTTATTACTCACACCAACCAGATCAGTAAAACCAAAATAAGTCAGAAAACATAACTGAATTTTCTCAAACTGTTTGTTTACCTCGTACACTTCTCATAGCCAGGTAATGAAAAATAGGTTAGTCACTCTTGTTGTTTCTATACAATTTTATATTCTGAGTCTGATGCAGTAGCAAAAAGGTTCTCCGTTTGAGGTGAAAGTCTTGTATTAATTTTTATGCACACCATATTTCCATGGAAACCACATTGATACTACTTTTGGCTTCACCTCTATGAAAGCTAAAATTGGGGTTAAATTTAAACAAACATTTTCAGATTTCCCGTACCAGTAATTCTTACAGATAGAGTTCTCAGCAAGGTACTTAAACAAATATACAATGTATAAATATTCTCTCTTGATCAAATCTGCAGCCAGTATGCATTGCCGTGTCTCCTTTGGAGTTCAGGGAACTGTAGTGCTTTGCATCAACAGAGGATATACTCCTTCTGCTTTAATGGAGCTACTCATATTCATTAAGCGCATGCTAAAGCACCTTACAAAACTGGGGCCTGAATAAAGTCTACGCTGGGATTGAGTGGTATGTGCTGATCTGCCCATGTGGAATGCCATGGATGAAACACTTCTGACCAGATTCAGAACTAACAAGTAGCATGAGAGCAGTGGTTTTGCTGATTGAGATAATATAGCATGAACACACAAAATTCTACCTCTCAGACACCAATAGAGTTCAGTTTCATATTAAAAAAATCACCAACTTTCAGAATGTAATGCTGTTGTCTATAGCAGCTGTATTTATGGGAAACTCAGTCGAGCATAAGAAGGAAGGGGCAGATTTGGATGTTTACTTCCAGATGACTAATGGATTCATGTAAGGTGCACAGGTGATCAAATAAACATGTGATGCCTCAGGATCAAAGTCAAAATACATTTGGAAGTTTATCTGATATATTGAGTGGGCAGCCTTCTCTGGGCCTCTCTGTTCAGCAGATGTCTTGGATGAGTAATGCACTTTCAAAGTATTTCTTAGTTAAAGTGATTAGAACTGTTTTATTAAAAATCATGGAATTAGTATTAATTTTGGAAAATAAGCTAACTTACGTCTTTCTGTTCCTCAGGTGGTCTGGTTTCTGTGAGGTTGCAGATGTCAGTAGCATCACAAATGGACCTACCTGAAGAACTTCAGCATCCATATACAAAATTTTCTGAATGGAAATTCAAGCTCTTTAAATTGAGGTCATTTGAAAAAACACCCTCTGATGACAGCCAGCACATAAACAAAGATCAGGCAGAAGAGGCCGTTTCTTCAGACAAAGAATTCATCCTGCATAAAGATGAAGCAGCGCCAAGAGGAGAAAAGATGGAGTTAACGGGTAATAGGCAGGGACTTGAGGAACATGCCCATGCCATGCAAACACAAGACAGTAGAGCTCATCAGAACAACTTGAAGCAACTCTGCCGTATCTGTGGAGTTTCATTTAAAACTGATTGTTACAAGAGGACTTACCCAGTGCATGGGCCAGTGGATGATGAAACTCTGTGGCTTCTGAGAAAGAAAGAAAAAACAGCAACCTCTTGGCCAGACCTTATTGCTAAAGTTTTCAAGATTGATGTGCGAGGGGATGTCGATACTATCCATCCCACTCAGTTTTGTCACAACTGTTGGAGTATCATACATAGAAAATTCAGTAATACTCCATGTGAAGTATATTTTCCTAGGAACAGCACAATGGAGTGGCAACCGCACTCCCCAAATTGTGATGTGTGCCATACTACCAGACGAGGAGTCAAGAGAAAAAGCCAGCCCCCAAGTGTACAACGTGGCAAACGTGTCAAAAGCACTGGTGAACGTGCTCGGCTAAACAGAGGTGTAAAGAACCAAGCACAGATAAACAACAAAAATTTAATGAAAGAGATTGTTAATTGCAAGGATATACATCTCTGCACCAAGCTGCTTGCAGTTGATTACCCAGCAGATTTCATTAAATCCATTTCTTGTCAGATTTGCGATCATATTTTGGCAGATCCAGTGGAAACAACATGCAGACACTTGTTTTGCAGAACTTGCATCCTTAAATGTATCAGGGTCATGGGCAGCTATTGCCCCTCCTGCTGGTATCCTTGCTTTCCTACTGATCTGGTAACCCCAGTGAAATCCTTCCTGAACATCCTTGATAACCTGACTATAAGATGCCCTGTAAAGGAGTGTGATGAAGAGATCTTACATGGAAAATATGGCCAACACCTCTCCAGCCACAAGGAGATGAAAGATAGAGAGCTTTATAGCTACATAAATAAAGGTGGCCGACCGAGGCAGCACCTCCTGTCTTTGACGAGGAGAGCTCAGAAACATCGTCTGAGGGAACTGAAACGTCAAGTCAAGGCTTTTGCTGAGAAAGAAGAGGGCGGTGATATAAAGGCTGTATGCATGACTTTGTTCCTGCTAGCTTTGAGAGCAAAAAATGAACACAAACAAGCAGATGAACTGGAGGCTATAATGCAAGGGAGGGGATCTGGACTTCATCCTGCTGTCTGTCTGGCCATCCGAATCAACACGTTTCTCAGCTGTAGTCAGTATCATAAAATGTATAGAACAGTAAAAGCTGTCACTGGGAGGCAGATCTTCCAGCCTTTGCATGCTCTTCGCACTGCTGAGAAAGCCCTCCTACCAGGTTATCACCCATTTGAGTGGAAACCTCCCTTGAAAAATGTATCCACTAACACAGAGGTGGGAATTATAGATGGACTATCAGGACTGCCACTCTCAATTGATGACTACCCAGTAGACACAATTGCAAAGAGATTTCGATATGATGCGGCCTTGGTTTGTGCCTTAAAGGACATGGAGGAGGAGATCTTGGAAGGCATGAAAGCAAAAAACCTGGATGACTATTTGAACGGCCCCTTCACTGTGGTAGTAAAAGAGTCCTGTGATGGAATGGGCGATGTCAGTGAGAAGCATGGAAGTGGGCCTGCTGTCCCAGAGAAGGCTGTTCGCTTTTCTTTCACAGTCATGAACATTTCTATAGCACACGGGAATGAGAGCAAGAGGATATTTGAGGAAGTAAAGCCCAATTCAGAGTTGTGCTGCAAGCCCTTGTGCCTTATGCTGGCTGATGAATCAGATCATGAAACTCTGACAGCAATCTTGAGCCCCCTCATAGCAGAAAGAGAGGCTATGAAAAACAGTGAATTGCTGCTTGAAATGGGAGGCATCCTGAGAACATTTAGATTTGTCTTTAGGGGTACAGGATATGATGAGAAACTCGTTCGAGAAGTGGAAGGGCTGGAGGCCTCAGGTTCCACTTACATTTGTACCCTGTGTGATGCAACCCGCTTGGAGGCATCCCAGAATCTGGTCTTCCACTCCATAACCAGAAGCCATGCTGAAAATCTGGAGCGATATGAAATATGGAGGTCCAACCCATATCACGAATCAGTTGATGAGCTCCGTGACCGAGTGAAGGGTGTTTCAGCCAAACCTTTTATTGAGACTGTTCCCTCTATAGATGCATTGCACTGTGACATTGGCAACGCAACAGAATTCTACAGGATTTTCCAGATGGAGATTGGTGAACTTTACAAGAATCCTGATGTGTCTAAAGAGGAGAGGAAGAGGTGGCAGTTGACTCTTGACAAACACCTCAGGAAGAAGATGAACTTGAAGCCTATGTTGAAGATGAGTGGAAATTTTGCTAGAAAGCTCATGTCCAAAGAGACTGTAGAAGCAGTATGTGAATTAATAAAGTGTGAGGAAAGGCATGAAGCCCTAAAAGAACTAATGGACCTTTATCTGAAGATGAAGCCAGTGTGGCGATCCTCATGCCCTGCCAAGGAGTGCCCAGAACTGCTGTGCCAGTATAGCTACAATTCACAGCGTTTTGCGGAGCTCTTATCTACAAAGTTCAAGTACAGATACGAGGGCAAGATTACAAATTATTTCCACAAAACACTTGCTCATGTTCCTGAAATCATTGAAAGAGATGGGTCTATTGGGGCCTGGGCAAGTGAAGGAAATGAGTCTGGAAACAAACTGTTTAGGAGGTTCCGAAAAATGAATGCCAGGCAGTCCAAAGTCTATGAGATGGAGGATGTCTTGAAGCACCACTGGCTATATACCTCCAAGTACCTCCAGAAGTTCATGAATGCTCATAAAACATTAAAAAGTCAGAGCTTCACCATTGATTCAGGTGATAGATTAGGTGACTCGTTGCCACTGGAGGTCTTGGAAAACAATGATTCAGCAGAACTCTAAATGTACAGCACCTTTGCTTGGGTTTGTGATGGTGTCTTCCTGCAAGGAAGCAGATTCTCTTTCAGACCCGTAGAGGTACAGAGAAGTCTGAAATTTACACTCCCTGTAAGGAGCTGAGAGGAGTTCAGTTAATAAATACCATGTGTGTTGGGAGTTTCCAAGAGGCAATGCTCTGGTGCGTTTACCAGTGGTTATATGAGATGAAAGCAGAAACAAATTGCAAAGAAGGGTCCTCGTTTTGTCCTGGTCATATTGTTTCTAAGGGATAAAATCAAAGTAAACAAGGTTTTATAGAAAGTTTTAGTTTGGAGGGAATATGATTCTGGAGACTTATGACAGTTGCAAAAAAGGGAGCATGGCTGTTAGTTTTGTTTGCATTTTCACAACTATTTTGCTATTTACTTTTCAAGAGGGCTTGATTATTTTCTTGATGGTTCTTTGGGTTTTATAGGTAAAGATTTTTCAGTGAGACACTTGGATAATTGTTTTGGGATAAAGTTCAGGTATTTTTGTATAAAATACTTACTAAAGATGCAAACTTTGATATATTCTTATTTAACATATATATTGTAGTACTGCTTAGGAGCAGATGATAGTATCATCATGCTAATTTACTATATGAAGATACACGAAAGGTAGCTGAAGTTTTTTAAAGATATTTTTATCATAGCCTGTTTACTCTGAAATGCAAACTTGTACTTGTGCTCCTAACTCAGGATTTACTGTGCCTTATGTTTATCTCATTATATAAAATACATTTAAGCTCTGCTGTGTAGCTTGTTGCTTCATGAGCATTTTAGACTTCTATGGTAACTTCAGTATATACTACAATTTGCATTAGTACAGTTTTATTGAATGAATTCCTAGCCACACTGAAGTCGCCAATAAATCCTCATTAATACCAGTAGGTGCACTGTTTCACCACGTGACTTTAGTCACAGCAGTCCCATTTCTCAGGGGATGGTTATTACCTTGATCAGATACATGCCAGTAGTCATTTCCCTGACTGCTGCTGCTGTACTCCAGCTATATCTGATACAAAAATTTTTCACCTGGGATATACCACATGCACAGCCTCATTTTTGAAATCTGTAAAAGAAGGATAATGTTTATTAACCTCAAAGATAGTTGCTTACATGACTAGTTAAAAAGCAATAAACTCTCTTGAAATTTCTGCATACCATATTTTTCACTATTACAGCAGTGTTTAGTTGGTTTTTGTCTTTCTGAAGTGATATTTAGTGTATTCATAATTCACAAAATTATGACTTTAATTCACTGACATATTCATAAAACATACTCAAGTACCTGAGATGCCTCCAAATCATCCAGCCTTTCAGATTTGCATCTGTGGCTAGGGTGTTACTGTGTTTGGAGTAATGTTTCTGAAACAAGATTAAATGTGGAAACAATCAAAGCACAGATCTAAAATAATCCACTTTTTTTTTCATTTTGATGTGGCAGAAGTTGGTTTCTGAGTGCAAGTGAACAACGAATTTAAAAGAATTAATGGTCTGAGGTTTGTTTTGTAGTATCTTGTTCATGTTGTTTACTATGTTCCTAAGGATCTGGCATTTACCATTTATGGACAATTAGAAATAGAGTGAAGTGCTAGTAATTAGTGCAAATATTAATGTTATTCTAATTATGCCTTTCTTTTGGTTTCTATTAATTAAATCACTATTTTAAAAATAGTCTGTAATTTAGGATTATGGTTTAACATGATTTCTTTAAACATAATTTAACACAATGTCAAAATCTGCAGTTGGAAATAATGTATTTTTTCCTAAGCAGTCATAAGGACTAAAGCATCTTTTGTATGGTGTATCATATATACCTGCACTTACTGAGTGTTCATTTCTAGATTAATTTTTTAAAAAATTTCTTTGAAAACAAGTATTTCCTATATAGCATAAAAACTAGATTTACGTAAGTATCATTCTTTACCAATAAATGTAGACCACCAATAGAGCTGTTTCCCAGGCAGTATAAATACCAGGTAAAAAGAACATTCTCTAGCAGTTATAGTTTTACAGATATAGTTTTCGTATTTGGTCAGCATATATTTCATTATACAAATAGCTGCACACTTTCCTTTTTTCTCTGCATGTACATTTGGGACAGCTGTTTTGCCTTATGTTGTATCCTTGACTTGGTTGAATAAATTAGGGGTCTGTTTAACAATCTTGACTCATCTTACGGTGATTTTCACTCAAGTGGTATATATAGTTTTCATTGCCTTTTGCACAGGACTGAATTTCACCCCCAAGTAATCCAAAGTCAGCCATAACAATGCATATGTGTCATGGAGTGAGAGACCAGGCTTTGTTAATTTTGCACATGTACTTTCAGTGACTCTAACTGAAACACTGTCAAATTCCAAATTCAATTTAACAGACTGCCAATCTAACACCAACTGATTTGTCTCACTGTCTTTATAAGGGCTGAGTAAGTTTTATCCTTGTGCATATGATTTCTTAAAAGAAGCCATATATCCTGGGGTAACTCATAAAGTGAACAAAACCTGAGCGGGGACAGAGAAATGCAGTGGCATGTGGCAGTATTCTTTTGTGAAATATTTTAAGTCATAAAGACACATTTCACACTCTGCCAGCTCTGGGCAGGATAGCTGACACACAGAAGTACTACTATTTTTTTCCTTTTCTGTTTTTTCAGACTTGAAACTAGTTTAATCTTCTATTTCCCCATTGCTGACATCTTCAGTAAATCAGTTGAGAATTTTGAGCTCATTAGAACAAACAACACTGAAGGAGTAGGTACCTGCAAGTGAAGCTTTTGTAAACAGAGCTGAAATAACAATGCTGCACAGACAGAGCCATGCACTGGAAGGCAAACAAATTCTGACTGCAGACAGGTGCATCATTTGGTTATGCAGCCTATTGTTAAGCTTTCTGACTTTGAAGAGGCTTTAGAAATATGGAAACAGTTCTACTCATGGTACTCTTTCAAACCTTCACATTCTCTTTTTTACATTAATAACTGGTACAAATCCTTCAATAATTCACAGTAAATAATTACCACCTTGTTCTGAAATTGTATTGACTGTAGTTTTTATACAATCACATTATGTATTTTGTTTTGTTTTGTTTTGTTTTATTCAAGGGCTTTGTATTGTGAATTGATGTGTTATAAATGATGTGAACTATGTTAGAAGCCATGATTCTGCTATCACATATTTTTTTTCCTCACAGGAATAATTCTATGGTCTTCAGACAAATCAGCTCTGACTTTTAGTCAGGTACTTCAGAAACAAACTCTAGATACTTACAGGATCCTAATTTCTAACTACACTGAGTTATTTGCTTTGTTTCACTGCATGGCTTCATAATTTTACTTTTTCTTACTATATCACAGTTTCTTATTTCATTAAACCAGTTTAAAATAAAGGTCTTATAAATATTTAAGTTTCTGACTTTTTATTTCTTACAGTTGTTTCATCGATGCACATAATTTCCTGGTGGCAGTCATAGTTGCACTGAAACGGTGGATGCTTTTCACAGTTAGACTGTTGTAAGACCCAGAGGCAGCTGCAATTCCAGCCCTGTTCTGGAAGTCACTAAATTAACACAAATGAAGATTACTCTGTGAATCTCAGCAGTCCTTTCAGCACCCTTCCTCACAGGCAACTGTTTGACAGAACACTAAACTGATATAAAACCAATTTTTTTTTAGTCTGTAAAAGTCTTTTGGTTCATTTACAAATACCATCCCAGATTTTATGCAAAATCAGCCTTGCAGTGTTATCACCATGCTAATACATTGTGTCTTTACTGGTTTCTGTGCATCCTTTGCATCCAAGTTTGGCTCCTCACTAGAGGTTGAGCAAAGACTAGTTCCAATCTACCTTTCAGTCCATTATTTGTAGCTTAGCTTTATTCTACTTCAGAAAATTCTTTTTTTCCTCCTTACAGTAATATTTACAGGTTAAAAGATTTATTTAAACCAACTGGTTTGAGTGGAACTAATGATGAGCAAATTAAGCTACCTGATTTCTTGTGTAATCAGAAAACCAGACATCTAATACCTAGACTTCATGTCGTCAACTTACCTTTTTCATCTGACCTCACTGACCTCAAGTAAAAAAAATGTTGGATGGAAAAAAACAGAGCCCATATAAAGCAAAAAACTAAGCCTCAGAGAGTTTTCTGGTAGATTAGGACAATTTAACTCCCTTAGTCCTAAATCTGTAATAACTGACTGAATTTTACTTTCCATGTACTCCTATGGGGTAAGATGAAGAAAAATGAGGCCTGTCACTGCTCTTCTTCAGAGTACTGTTTTAGGGGACTGAACATGGTGCAATTGTCAAGCAGTAGACCAGCTGCAACTCCTAAGTGTTTCCTTAAGTGTTTAAGGAGCTTTTCTACCTTTTCCATCAAGAGTAATATTGTCTGTGATACAAAAAGACACATTAGAAGGGATTTAATTAACAGCATCAGGAGAAGGTCAAGAGGGGTATTTTTAATGCTCTTCCTCTGGAGATGGGCATTCTGAGCAAGTGGACAAGGAAATACACAGTAACTACCACCTCCACAAAGGAGTTCTGCACATCTGTGGATGCCCTGTTCTTCCTGTATATGTTTATGTATTGAGAAACTGGAGAGTTTATAGGGTTATCATCTTGCTTTTTTCCAAGTAAAAATGGGCTTCAGTGCCACAGTTTTTGAAGCAGAGACAACAAACTGGAGTTTGATCTTCAAAGGCTCAAGCCTTTCCCACAAGTTAGTCTTGTTTGAAATAGAATAGGGTAGAAAATCAAATATGGAGGGAGCTATAGCCACCAATCATGAAAAAAAAGTAAGCCAATCCTTCTGTCTTTAATACATAGGTTCCAGCAGTAAATAAAAAATTCCTTTTAAATCTGAATTCAATATTTTCCTTCTGCTCGGGGCTCCCAGTTGCATTATTTCCACTCCTTTCAATGGTCTATTGGTGCAATGAGTCACTCTGAAATATAACACATGCTTTAGTGCTACCAGTAAAGTTTGTGCTGTGCCTTCCCTGTAAATTAATCAAGTACTTCAAGGTCCAAGCACCTTTCAATAGCAGTAAAATCCATATATTATTCTCACAGAAGCTGATAATAGCAATGCAGTGTTACTAAAGTGTTTCTGGGAACCATGATGCTGCTTATTGTGCTTACTAAACACACAGGTCAGCTGACTGCAGATACAATAGAGATTTACTTCTGCACTCAAATTTACTTAATTTTATCCGTTAATTCTAACCTGCCTGAGTAAGAAACATCTTGTATTGATTAGCTGGTTTTGAAGACAATGAATGCTTTTAAAGTACATGACTCAGGAAATTAAGTACTTTCTGCAGTCTTGAATGTTATGTCAAGTGTCTTCTTTATGGGCTGAAGTTCTTATATCTCTTTATGTTCAAGTCCTTTCAAGTACTCTCTGTTTTACTTACAACTTCTTTTTCCTGCAGTAGCTGCAGTCTCTGAGCTGTGATTTAACGCTGCTTGTACAGCCTTTCACTGTGAAGCTGGGACATGGTTTAACCAAGCAATTTTCCCCTCCTACTCAAATAAACCATGCATTTAAAAAAAGCACAGCTCAAACATACAATACACTAATGTTATGGGCCCAATGAGGTATAACATAAAGTCTGACCATGAATTGCTTTTTTCATAGCCACAGTATTAAAGTGAAAAACAGCTCAGGTAAGAACTGGAAGGGGCCACAATGTGTGCTTGCACTTGCCTCATGCTGAGCATCTGTTCTCAGCTTCCAGGGCCTCAGGGAGTCACTGCAGCTGCAGGAGTCAGTTCTGGAAATTCAGAGTTGCTCCCAACACACTGCAACCACACCTCCAGTGCCACAAGGCTTCATCTCAGGCTGAATGTCACTTCTGCTAGGCCGGTGTCAAGCATTCCCTTTACAAAATGTTTCCATCCTTCTATTTGTCTGCACTAGCAGACAAATTTGTCATACAGTGTGCTGTCCAAGGAACTTGAGATAATAATAGTTACTGAGAGAGGCAACAGCCAACAACTCAGACTGGGTATTTCCAGAGAATTCAATAATTATGAGGAGCCCAATAATTGTGGGGAGTCCTTTGTTACTTTAAAATGGCAAAATGGCGAGGGGTGGAGTTTCGTTGTGTGAGTATATTGCCCCTTTTTGTTGGTGTTGTGATGATGTGGCTTTAATGTTGGTGTGGATTTGTTTTGTTGATGCAAATAAGTGCATGATGAAGATATATTTTAATGACAGTTCAGCTCACTAACACCTATAACTAATCTACAAAAGGGGACGTTGACTATTGAATTTCATTGGTTTGGAGGGACTTTACACGAGCATGATATTAACTTACTCTTTAGAAAAACATATAGCACTATATATTCCGAGCTTATATAAAGTAACATGACAAAGGAAATGGGAAGCTGGCATTGAAATCTATAAATTTATACCCATATCAGGCTGTAGAGAAGGGAATCAGGGTGATATACTTCCCATTTAGAAGCTCAATCCAAACTTTAAGCTCCCTCAGCACATGAAAAGGTTGTAAATGGAAACTTCGTATGGTGGCCCTTTACTTTTCTTTGCTCTTGACTTGAGGTGGTAAGGTTTTAAGGGGAGTACTGTCCACACTGCTTTGTAAAGGAGAGGCTGCTCAGGGTCTGCACATAGTGATCAAATAGCTGACAGTTGCTCCTGTTTTTCTTTTTTATGCAGGGATCCAGCACGAGAGTTGGACTGTGAATACTGAGCTATTATTGTTGGCTCAGAAATGTTGAGCTGCTGGTATTGATTTTCTGAAAAGATGTTTGGAGCAGTAATAAAAATAAAAAATAAAGTCAAGAATGATGAGGCTTTACAAATAGCCAATAAAAGAATCCACAAAAAACTTAGTAAACTCTTGGGCTATTCAACCTTGACAGTCATGTCCTTTTCATTTTGAATCCAATCTTCTCCTCATGTTTTGAGCAGCCAACTGCATTTGTTTCTACCCTCACAATGCTCCACTGGCTCAATGAATCACTCTGAGCTACAGTTTGCACTTCTAAGCTTTCACACTCTCCAGAGTCACCCTGGGAAAGCAGAGAAAGAAATGGGTAGTGGAGGACCTGGAGTAAATGATAAAAGTCCTGTTCATCAGAAGGAATTTCTTCTGAAATCAATGGGAGTTCACAGCATGGGGTGGCTGTGAAGCTAGACCCCTTATCAGGCTTCATATGGACCTCCCAAGCATACATGCTGTCCTTTTGTACACTTCCGGATTTACAGTGTTTGATTTACCCATGAATACATGAAAAAATGCACTCATTTTTATTATAAACTTTATTACCTTACTAAATTTTTTAAAATACAAACACAAAGCAGTTGATGATCACAGTAATTTAAGAAAAGCAATTTAATTTTTACTGTGAGATGATATTCCACAACTGTAGCCAAAAATGACATATAATCATTCCATAACTCTCAAAATAAAATATTAATTATCCAGAATTAAATGCTCCATATGTAAGCTTTCCATAATGGAAGTCCCTGAAGAAAACTGACCCTCAGTGTCTGAATATTTCATTATTTCTGACACAAGGGACTTAAGCCACTACTTTTGTTTAAAAGCAGAATAATTAGTCTCATTTTATTTCATTACACCAACATAAAACTGGAGTAATGCAGCTACAAATTAGGTCAAATATTTCTAGAACTACTGACTAAGATAAAAAATTTAAATGGGCAATATAATGTTCTTTATGGACAGATGGTAACAGCACTGACTACAAGGGATAATGTCTTATCCTACCAGCAGTTCCATTAAACTTACTGGGGAGTAAGTTATAGCATAAAATACAGTTTACCAGTATCTGGCTGTGTGTTTGCACAGTGCCCTCTAGGATTGGGTCTCTGTTTGGATATTACAAAAATACGCATAAGAGACAGAATAAATTAACGTGCTTTGAAACGTAACAAAAACATTGAGATAACTGAAATAAGAAATCCTCTTTGAGCTCCAACAGCCCACTCTGCTTCAACCATTGCTGCCTTTGACTGTGACTCCATTTCCTCCGAGGTGAATCCAAATCAGCAGTGTAAATCTACTCAAACAGTCTCCGAAGAAAGGACTTTTTCGCTGATGTTGATAACTTCATGGTTTTCTTTTTGCGCAATGGTTTCATGGGTTGCTTTTTCAGGCACACCACCTTTTGGGGAGTCTGCAGCCCTTTATTAAGGTCAACGTGCTCGCTGCAGAAGTACTTGACATTTGCTTCTGAGAGGCGGAGAAGCATGGTCTCTGAGAGATCCATACACTGCGCATGGACCCAGTGGCCAGCCCCACTGGAACACAGGATCATTGCAGGCTTGTTGAGTTCCGTTGAATAGAAAGGGACCCAGGTGTTAATGTCAATATTGCAACTGGCACAGCAGGTGATCCAGTAGCCTGTTTCTGATTCATCTTCTTCATCATCTTCATTGTAAGTGTCAGCATCGTCAATGTCAAAGCTATTGGCTTCAGCACTAAAACAAAACTCCTCCGAGTCTTCAAATGGAGTGGAGTCCCCAGGGTCTTCACTTGACGTCTGACTGCAAATTTGTGTTATCGATTCTTCTTCCTTGTCCTCTTCTGCTCCTTTGCATCTCAAAATGTAAAAGTAGTTTGCATCCGGGATTAACTGTTTGTTGGCCCCTGGAATGCCCAGCAAAACAGACCCTTTACCCATATCACAGCCAAACCACATTCTGCAGTGTTTAATATCTGGTGTCCACTCTGGGCTCACACTTTCAGCAATCTCTATTTTACTATCTTCCAGAACTATGGTGTTACACACCAACCGTTTCTGGTTGTCAGAGTGGTAGCCACCGACAAGGACAAATTCGGTATCGCTGATCTGGGTCACTATAGCACTTGACACCGATACCCCCCCTGGCAGGATGGTGCAGGTCACAGCTGGGCTGCCCAGCGGCAGATCAATTTTTAGCTTGTACAAGTTGGGGGACCTGGTGTTATTTTGAAGTGAGTGGCCTCCCAAGATGTAGATTGTATCATTTCTGGCAATTGAAACGTGGAAAGAAAGTCCGTCTTGAAGCTCTGGAAGGATGTATGATGTACAGCATCCAAACTCAAAATCAATGAGAAACACAGATGGCAAACAATCAACTACGCTGTTCCATTTTTCAGTGGTTCTTTGTGCAAGAGGAGTATACGACCTCCCTCCAAACAGAACACTCATGCTTTTCCCACGGCTACGAACTACATTAATTGTATGCCCATATCTAGCTTCAGGGACATCTCCACCCAGGTCTTTCTCAATGCATTGGAACGTCACTTTCTTGCTAGTTTTGCTTACCAGACTCATAAAGTACATCTTATCAGAAAGGTCATTGTTAGGTGTTTTACCACCATGGATGATATACTGGCACTCATCAGCCCTTGCATGGCTTCTGAGTGTGCAAAGAGCAGGATAGCGGAGAGGGGGAAGGTAACACGAGTCTTTAGAAAAGAAGGCAGGTTTCATTTTGAGCTCATTCTGCTTTATATCGAGGAGGAAAACACCAGTGGGGCAGGATCTCTTTGGCCATCCTTTCTGACCAAAAAAGAAAACATGCCCATCAAAATTCAGGAGAGAGAAGCCAGGCTGAAGCAAGGATGAGTTACTGATGGTGGATATCATCTGCAGCGACATTTTGTCTGTTGAGTGCGCCATACTGTGGCTGAGAAAATAAAAACAAAAACAAAACAAACAGATCAAAAAAGCATTAGATCCTATCACGATTATTTAACGGAACTTGAATAAATCGTATGGAAGTTGCGCTGCAGTTCACACTCTGAGACCCAAAAAGACACGATTTTCTGTGACTCAAGAGATGAATCAGGCAAGAGGTCTGCACCGGTCCTGCGGTGTTTTGGGGATTTTGTGCCCACTACGGGCTGTTGGCACATGGAGCCCGCACCCGGCGCGGCTGCAGCTCTGCGCTGGGACGGCTTCCCGGGGCAGCTCCCGTGGGAACGCGGCCCCGCGGGCTGCTGGGGCCGGTAGTTCTCGCTGGGTTGNGGCGGCGGGGTTCGGCCCCGGGGCGGCCGGGGCGGAGGGAGCAGCGCGGGGGATGCTCCAAGCCGGGGTTTCCTGCCCGTTTGTCGCCCGGAGGCAGCCGGGAATGCCGGGCTGGAGCCTCCCGGATGCCGCGGAGCCGCGGCCCCTCGGGTGCGGGAGCCGCATCCGCCTGTCGTTCCCCGGGGCTCGGGCTCGCCGGGGGCGGCAGGAGGCTCCCCCCATCCCGCTCCCGGCCGGGAACGTGCCCGAGGGCACCGCAGTCAGTGGGCTGGGGGGTGGGGGGGCGTGCACTCAAACTTCAGATGGCACGTTTTGTTTACAGGGTAAACGCCAGGATTTGTTGAGTGCGTGTAGAAGCAGGCGGTGCCCGCTGTCTCTCCAGCCATGCTGGGCTGCCTGGAGCGGCGCAGGCCGCGGGTGCCTGGGCGATGAATCTCAGCTTGTGCTGCACAGCCCACTCGCGGGCGGGGGGCTTGCGAGTCCCTCTGCCGCGGGTCTTCAGTGTGCTCGAATTGTCTTTCATCTCTGCTCTTTGCTCATGCTTTCATGAGTAGCTTTCAAGGGGTACCTTTTACTTTTATAAACCTGTTTGTTTGAAGACCGAAAGGAGTTTATGTAATCAGCCTGGATACTGACTGGGAAAGAGCTTTGGAGAGCACAGACAACAGGGAGCGAAATAACTGGCTGATTCATTGGCACTGGCCTTTGGTGACACCAGACTCGTGCCTGTTAGTAAATGTCCAAGTTCTCTGTCCCACCTTTGCCAAATCCCCAGAATTTAAAGGTGTGAACTAAATACTAGGAAAAAACCTACTAAATCCTACATTATAAAATGTAATTACTTTTTTTTTTTTTTTTTTTTTTTAAATCTTCAGGATTCATATTTCCTTTTTTCCTGCTTTTCATTTTGTTGTAACAACATAAACAAGTCACATAGGGTTTCTTTTTTAAGGAAGGATTGGTATCTTCTAGTTAGGTGACATCAAAACCTGGGGGAATCTGAACAACATCATGTACAGGAAGAGTCTCTGTAAGAACATGGGAACTGATGACACGGACTACATCAATTGGCATGTTGTACCGTGTTGCTGCTCTGCCTGCCCTCAAACTGGTGTGCAAACTGCTGTGCTAAAATAGGGATCTGCCATGGAATGTTTTTCAAAGTGAGATGTTTTCAGGCCAGAGCACACAGACAGAGTAGGCATAGCGATTACTGAGTCTGTTTGAAAAACAATCCATGGAATGGCTGTTTTACGTTGTGGAATCATCCAAAGATCATTTTGAGTTCCGTTCACTGTGTAGCCTAATGCCTCTGCCCTGAAGGTGGTAGTTTTTTCTGCATTTAGATTTATTTTCAGAAGTACTGCACTGTAGGTGAAGTTGAGTTATAAGTTAATTAAATTAGTGAACCCTTTTCTAAGCATGTCAGTATACACAGCAGGTTTTGTCCTTATTATGCATGAAGAAAGACTTAGGAAGTTATTTACCTTGAGGTGATATGCTAAACAGGAATCTGCTGCTTGTTTCTTACAAGCATTCAAAAATGGCATTATCAGAGAAGCTTGCACTAAGTTGGGTTTACTGGACTAGATGTCATTTGTCTCTTCTTTCATATTGTCTGGGTACTTAGCTTCTTTGGTTTTACAGGATGTTTAGCAAAGCACAATCTCTTCTATACTGAAGATGCCATGAGAAAATTTCTGTTCTATGTGACAAAATTAGAGTTCTTTATTTTGTACCACTAGTGTTCTACATTTGACTGCTGGTTTATATTTGAAGTCTTAACGAGATTATGAAAAGTGACAATTTAATTGATATATTGGTATGCATTTTATAGTTCCACATATACTTAAAGATTCTCCAAATATGGCAAGTATTAGTGTCCTCAATGCCACAAACTATTTCCCAAATACCGAGCAGTTCTCAGTTCTGAAGAGTTTACTGTCTGAAGAGTCTGCAGATACAGAGAGGAGAAAAGATCAGAGAAAACTATTTGATGGATAGACACACGGAATGTACTGGTTAACAACACTTAGACACTCTTCCTTGTCATTTCATAATATTTCTTGAACTTTACATAAGCAAGCAGTTCAGTAAGTATTGGAGGGAATATTTATCTGAGATTTTTGGACAGAAGTAGCTCCTTAGGCACTGACTGGAATTGCTATGGCTTTCAAAGTATTTTTATGCTAATTACAGTGTGTTAATACAGTGTGATTGCTCTTTGGCTATGCTGACCTCCACCTCTAACCTTCCAAAACCACTGGTTCCTTTGAGCCATGGCTCATCTAACCCTGAACAGCCTCAGGGAACCCAAAAGGTAAAGATCTAACCTTGTAAACAAAGAGTTTAAAGTGCTTTTTTTGTGGTTTTATGCTCAAAACTGTCACCGTGGAGTTGGATTAGCCTTACAGCTAGTGCAGAGGGAAACAGACAAATAAATGCCTTTGTTGTGGTGCCCCACAAGATACTGGGGAAGAGACACTGCAAGAAGTAAAGACAAATAAAAAGAGAAGGGGGGAGTTACATAAACAATTACCAGTTATGATGACTTGAGTCATGCTTCATCATATTTGGTGTTTTTATAAAAGGTGAAGATGTAAGGCTCATACGAATAAATGAGAACCTCAGCATTACTTTTATAAGCCCCCTATTTGGGAAGCAGTAGAGATCTGAGCTAGAAGCTAAGCTAACAGAAAGAAGAAAACAAATTTTCTCCCTGTGTTTATTTTGAAATCAAACAGGATTTTGAGCAGGCTTTTTCAGGTAAGAGTTGTTTATATGTCAGGAAGAGATTATAAGGAATTCAGATTTAGATAGCTGCATTGGGATATAAATTTATAGAAGGATCAAATGAAAAGAGAAGGAGTTTTTTAAAAGCACTAGCTAATGTAATTTGAAATGTGCTTACTGTGGAAATAGATGGACATAGTTACAATTTTGGGTGCTGTACCATTTCAGAAACCGTATTAGGTGTTCACAGAGAAGTACAGGATGAACGCCTTTTAGAGACAAAGGGTAGCACTGGGTGACCTAAACAGCAAGTGGCATTTAATATACCTTTGGATATTATTCCTTCTAGCTTCTCCTATGGAAACAAGTCTCCCATTGGTATTGTGTCCTAGGTTCTAGTAAATCTAGGGTTTATAAAATGTCACTAGATTACAACGTTTAGGCTCTGAGTCACTCCCAAACTGTGTTTGTTACTTATTCGCCTCTTTGGCCATATGCAGAAATTGTTTGTTCACCTGTGTGCTTTGGCTGTTACCCAATTAGGCAACAGAAACATTCTAATCAGGAAAACAATGACTAATCAGTGCTGCTGTTTAGTGTGACATCTCATATTTTTCAACATTGAAAGTATTATTTGTAATAATTTCACAGTAATTTGAATGCTACAGAATAATGAATGATGAATGAGTTGATCTTATGAACTGTAGCAAACACAAAAGAACCTTTTTTCATTTATACAAAAATAAGATATTTGAGCTGTACTGATTGGACACTGAGAGAATGGAATGCAGGATAACATGGAGTCTTTAGCTGGTAAACACCCATTGCTGACCATTAAATTAAGTAGTTTGCAGTTATTTTTGCATGAACACATATCTGCGATAGAATTAAATTGATTTTGCAGTATTGTATTTTTTTCTCTGACAGATGTGTTTTTTCATTTCCGAAATGGAAAAGCATACACCTGAAAAGCAAGTGCTGTTTCCAAATTCTCCACAATCAAAATCATATCCAGACACTCAGAGAGGTTTGAAGTCCTCCATAAAGAAGCTTAAGGAAGGCAATTTTTATATAGTATTTCTCAAAACATTTGCTAAGTGTATCAACCAAGCTTGCTTTGGGCAAATCAGTAATTTAGACGTACCTGGCTGATAGCAGTTTTTTGCGTCCTCCGTAATCTTTCTGCGTAATTGGGATTCAAATATGAGCAATGTGAGGAATCTTCTGTGACAGCACAGGGGGCTCGTGGCATGGAGAGACAGCCTGATGGAGGGGAATCTATCTGCTTAATTTGCAGATGTGCTCCTGAGAACTCGATCTGCTGTGGCTAACTGGCTGTGACTGGTTTTTTTTTCCCTTCCTCTCTTGTCTTCAGATGGCACAACAAGAAACCCACCAGCCTCCAGAAGCTTTAACTCTGTGCAGCAGAACAAGCTCAGAGTGACAGCAGATGCCTCTTAGATTGTAAATATCTGCAGCATACGCTTCTTTATGGCTGAGTTTTTTTACACTGTTAAACCTATGAACCTTGTGATCTTCAGAATTTTTGGGTGCTATTTTAAAATGTAATTAAAAAGAAATTTTGAGTTAAAAGAAAAAATAATTTCAGTAGGTAGTAAAAGAAAACAACTCTTGCTGATTGGCATACTACTTTCCCCTGGAATGCTCTACTGCAAGCGGGCAATATCACTGAAACAGAGCAAAGGAAATGACAAATGCATGCAGTTCACTGAGTGAGGGCTGACTAAAAGTCCAACTCAAAAGTAATTAGAAATGTCTTTTTTTTCTACTTGAGTGGCCTTCTGATCAGACTTTGAAAGACTAATAAAACTTTGCACCCTTCTGTGGCATTTTTCATCAGTTTCGCAGTGCTTTTCTCGAACAAAAAATAATGAGACGCTGGGAACTCCACTGGGAACATATCCTTTCAACAGCTAGCAGTGCTGGGGCACAGAGGATAAGCCACTTGCCTAACACAGCACAACAAATAAACAGAAAAACCTGGAAAACAATTTACTCTTCATAGCTCCCTGCTTTTGTTTTCCTGGCCCTACTTCACCCACTCCTGAGTTACAACATCTGCTGCACAGTATTTTAGAAATATCTCAACTCCCATTTGAAACTGCTGTGAGAATAGAAATAGAAGGAACTTGAAATGGAATTTGATTAGTACAGCAAAGTAAACATACCGAATGTTTGTGAGAATTGTCTTGAGACATTGAATAACTGTAATGCAGATAGGATGTGGTGATGTTTCTCATCTGAAATACAGCAGTGCTAAGGCACTGTGCCCTGTAGCATCCATATGGGCCTTTTACTTCTGTACTGAAACAAAGATAAAAGGAGACTGTACAGCGGAGTTGAATGCTGAAGAGCTTCCCCCAAATTTAAGGGCATTCAGATCATATTTATTTGTATTTTCAGCAGGGCCTACATAATACTTGACAGCGTCTTATCTAAGTGTTTGACATATTTTGACCCTTGTTTGGGTCTGTGATCAAAGATCTACTGGCAAAAAAGATTCAAATATTTAAGTGAAAAATCCAGTCCCCCAGTTGTGTCACTAATATTTTACATTTATTTTACTCTCTTTGTATCAGCTGACATGCCTTATTTTCAGAAATTCTTTTTCCAATTACTGTGGTTGAGAAGATGGAGAAATTGAAGTTTTTTGGCAACAGCATGTCATTTTTGGATGAGGACATGGTCTGTCCAAGCTGCTGTCTTTAACTGTCAATGACAAGGTGCTTTGGAGAAGCTGCCGCAAATAGCTTCAGAATAATGTTTCCACACGGTAGGGAAATTATCTTCAAAACTGTCCAGGTCATAGCAAGAAGATCTTGGATTTCCATCCTTTATTTAACTGGCAGAGAACCCATGTGAAAAGGAATAAATAGACCTTTCCTTCACAATTTCTATTTTAATAACATTGACATAGGTAGTATGTTTTCAGCAGATTGCTCACTGTTACAGAAATGCTTTATTTCACTTGATTTTCTTCTTCTGCAATTAATATCTTAAAATAATACGTTGTTTGCATCTTCTTCATCTCAAATCATTCCAAATTGCATTGAGATATTTCCAGGCTTTTCAGCACATTTTCTGCCAGTAAAACACAGTCATCTCTGAGCTGAAATGTAGCTGGCTTCCTGTGGGTTGCAGTAATGCACTCCAGCTCAGCAGGGAAAGGGAAGGCTGCCTTACTCATTTGTGTAGGGTTTGCCAGCCAGAATGCAAATATGCTGGATATTTAGCCAGGACCCACAGGCTGAAAGCTGTAAAAAAGGGCACAGGGAGTCCAGCATCCTACAGTCTTCAATTTTCTGTCTCATCTAAAACTGACAGTAAACAGTATTTAACTTGTGAGGGAGAGGGCTTTATTTGGAGGTCTTATCTAAAATATCTGATTGAGTCCAGCTGTGCTTTGACTGTCAGATCCCAGACAATCGCATTCCAGGGGGCAGTGGCTACTGTGGTTTGGACAAAATGTTACCCTTGCCGTGGGCCTCCAGGTTATCTTTAAAGGGAGCAGTACTCTTGAAGCCATTGGAAATTCATTTAAAAAAAAATTCTGCTCAGGTATGGGGCTGGCATAATAGCACTGAAATCCAGCAGGATCAATATGCTTGCTTGCAGTTAAAGCCCTTGGATATATCCTTTAAAAGCTCGTAGGAGCTGGGCATGAGAGGCACATGTTTTTGTCCATCTAAAGGTCAGCTCTCAGGCTCAGTAATGCACTCAGGCAAGCAGATGCAGTTCCCATCCACACACATTGCTGATGCATTAAGTGTGTACCCTTAAGGCCTCCTGCTGAAGGCAATGGCAAACATCCAGTTGATTTTAACAGGATTAGCTGTCGTAGATCACATTGAATTGCAAGATGTTGGAAGGAACCTCATCTGAAAGTTGTTGTCCTTTGTAACCTTTAGTTCATTCCCCCAGCTGGGTTGACCTGCACCTGCTTGTGGCCAGAACTTGGTGCCTTTGGGTTTGCTCCTGGAGCTCTGCCTCCCCACAGGTGGTGGTGGTAGCAGGGAGGAGGAGGAAGAAAAGTAGGGCAGGACAATAACGCAGGGAGGGCTTTCTTCTGCAACTGTAGATTTGCAGATGTCTAGACAAGCAGGTGGCAGTTTTCTGCCTTCAGGAAAATGGATAACCTTCCTGTGCTGTCTGACTCAAAATTCTCATGTCTTTCTCGAGCCGGAATTCCCAGACTTTTAAAGCATCGTCCTTGGATGTTTGCTAAGGCAGCAACCATGGTCCATAGCTAAGAACAAGCACTTGTTAAGGACAGGCTTGAATTCCAGCTTTGCCTGCCTCTTGGCACCATGGGGGCTGATGATCTGCACTGCAGGCTCCAGCTCAGCGTGGTGGGTGTAGGAGTGCCCTGCTGACACCTGCTTTTACAGTGTGGAGGAAGCGCAGCTTTCTGGGCCATTTGTGAGGGTGTTTCTGATTAGGCTGTGCTTTCATGGTTGCATAAGCATCTCTGACAGGCTGCCAAAAGTGCAGTCCTGCAGCCTTCCCTTGCTCCCACTGCACGGTCCCACTGTCCCCTCGTACAGGCAATCACGGCTGTACAAGGGGATTGTACGGCTGTAAGGCAGATCAGAAAACACGTCTTTAAAACAGAATGTGTGCAGTTGCTCTGTTTACTCTCAGGTTTTGTATTGGTAGTTTATTTGGTCTTCCAAGACGTGGACTGGAGTGGTAAACCAGGACATGAAGAGAAAGTGAAGGTAGTGGTGGCCTTTTTGGGAGCAGCCAGGACCTAGATAGACTTAAATTGATTCTGAGTGCACTCGTCAGATAAAATCTCATTCTTTTTGCAAAGGTGATACCTCACTGTTCATGGCTGTAACAATATTGTTAAAGGTGTAGTTACTGTGATGGCTCTATAGGGAAAAGAGATGGGGCATTGTCCAGTGGTAACAGAGTGTAAGATTTAAGGATAGTGTACTTGTGTTCAATCTGATTTTTGCAGGCATAGATTGTAAAATCTTGATAACAGATATACCTAGTGGATATTTTCCGTGAACCTATGGATGAACTATAAAAAAAAACATGCATTAATCAACCTCTTTTTAAAATTGAGAATGACTTCTAAGAGAGCAAGTTCATAACGTGAAAACCTGACTGGAACCTGTGCCAGAAATGCTGGTGGAGTATTTTTTTTTTCCTGAAAAACTAAATTACATAAGATTTTACTGAGTTTGTTGAGGGGATTAGCTTATTGCTCTTTCCATTTAAAAATTCATAATCTTGATATTTCTTTTGTTGCCCTGTTGTATTTTAAAGCAACATAAAGCGCTTAAAAATGCAGCATAAACCGGGAAGTCTATATTCCACCACATTTTGTGTTGTTTGATAGAACTAATCACTGTATAATTGAAATCATGCTAATACTCACTTGACCTGCCTCTGTGATTCAATGCAGAGATTTCTGATTTGTCTTAAACTGCTTGGAAGAAGACAGCGTTTTGGGAAATAAAATTGATTTTGCACAATATGCTGATGATCAGCAAGGCTTAATGAATGGTTGCCTCAAGAAACCTCATTAAAGTCATTTGGATGGATGAGCAGGAGTGAAATGCAGAAAGAAGAAAGCATAGATGCTGTTTGAATGCATCACTTTGATGATATTTGACTCTAAAAGTATCCAGAGCCAGCACAAGGAAAGGATCAGATACCCTTCCTTTACTTTCCTTGAGACCTCCAAGTTATTTTGATTTCTTTTGGGAAAAAAGAATTTAAGTTTTTGATTTTAATAGTAGCTATTCTTTAGCAGAACAAAGCAGTAATTTAATTCCTAGGAGTGTCATTGTACCCACTTTCTAAATTGTGGAGGATTCCAATCCATTATTTTGTATTTTTTCATTTTTTCAGGACAGTTTAGAGAAGTCATTGCCTCGAGGCTGTGAACTGGGTGATTGCTGAAGCCATCTACTTACATAGGATCTAGTGGTTAGCTCCTTAGCAAAGGTGAGAGTCTTCTGGTCAGCCTGGTTTCAGCTGTTCACCTCACAAAACCTCTCTGCGACTGTCACAGTGTGGTGATCATTTAAGAGAGACTGGAATAAAGTAGGTGGGAAGCAGCAGAAAACAAAGTGGAATGAAAATGAAAAATACCAAAGCCTTGATGAGTTAAGTTTTTGAACATCCCTCTTGCACCATCCATCCTAACCACACGTTCCATTTCAGGATAGTAAGTATTTGCCACATAGCGTCCTCTGCACTTGCTTTCATTTAGGGCCATGTTACAGCACTGGGCTGTTCATCCAAAAAATTGAAAATGGGGAATGGGTAGCTCTAGCTGCCCATCTCTCCTCTCTGTTGTTGGACAGAGTGGCTGTTCTTCTGACAGAACCTAGGCTTTCATTAGGACCTCCTCTCCGTGAGGAGATGGTTCTGTAGACCTCAATAACAGCTGTGCAAGGGAATATCTGAAGTTAAGTTTCCCAGATTCTGTAGGAAGTAGAAGCTGCGCAACAGAATAAGAATTGAGATGTATGATTTTGGTACCACCTGGTCTGGGTGCTGAATCTCAGGCTCATGATCTGGTGGCTGTAGAGCATGGCATTCACTGAGAAAGCTGTTATGCATCTGGTTAAGGATACGACTATGCCCCCAAACTGCATGTTGATTTTCTAGTTTCCTAGAGCCTTTTAGAGTGAATTAATCTAAGATTTGCTGTCAGCCCTCCACTAACCTGTTTTTAAATAGTTTAATTTCGTGGTGACTCATTTTTTTAATCTGTCATTGGCAATACTATTTGTTTGCTCTTCCTTTTGGGAATATTTTTAAGTTTATTTCATTAGTGTTTGTAAGAGAGTTGGAGATCCTAGACACCAGACTCCAAAGAAAACCAAAAGGTTATTAACTTTTTCTTGATTAGATACATATTTTTTCTTTTACGGTAGCCTTACAAATTACAGCACTATTTCAGATAATGATTTTAATAACTTAAGCATAATGAGGAATAGAAGGCCCTGCTTACCTCTCAAAGCCCTGTAATACACATAAACAACTCTGAGACTCTGGTGAGTTATATTCTGATTGGTCAGTCCACAGAGATTAATAATGGTTGAATTTTTGTGAAACATTAGAAAACTTTGGGTTATGTGGGTGTGCATGTATTTTGATATCTTCAGAACATTAGTCTTCCTTGGAAGCAGGCAATTCAACAAAATTGAGGTTTCATGTTAGAAGTCACGCTTTATTTGCTTTCTGGTCTCTGAACAATTCTCTTTCGATCTTATTTAACTTCAGTATCAGCTTGGCAGCCTTTCCTTAGTATAGCTGATTTGAAGTTTTGCTGAAGAATTAAGCTTTCATTCCCAAAATCTACTTCTTAGGGTTGTGGTAAATCAAGAGAGGAAACACAGGAACACATGCAGATCAAGCACGTAGTGTATAATGCGTTCTTGCATCTTGATCATGTTTATGTGTGCAAACTGATTCTATTTGTGTCGACCTATGTGCATAAAAAATCAGTACTAGGGATAAGTGTTTAGCATCGTGAAGTGTTAACATGCATTTACACAGCTTTTATGAGTTAGGGAGTTAGTTCAGCAGACTTCACCAAGGGATGTTTCAGGGCCACTACTTCCCATAGAGCCTGGTTAAGTGATGAAGGTGGGCTGGAAAGCTGTTGCTGTGTGACTGGAGAGTTGAACGTCTTCCTTCAGCTCTCAGCATTTGTTCCCTTCTCAGGAGTGGTCCTCACATCCCAGTGTGGCTGTGCAGCTCCAGCATGCTCTCCCTGTCCTGTGTGCTGCCTCAGAGTACACACACACACAGGTGTCATTGTGATTTAACATGTGGTCCAAAATCTGGGTTTGTGGCTTTGATGGTACAGTGAGTAGTGCACCTGGAGATGATGGATTCAGTCCAAGTTTTGAATGTACAGGTGTGTCTGGGTTGTCAAATACAACATGCTGATGAGCGGTGTCGCTGTTTCTGCCAAGAGGCAGGGGTTGAAAGACTGAACAACTTAAGGGAATGAACACCAGCAAGAGAAGCTGGCACTTCTGTGGTCCATATTACCCAAGGTCATAAATTTAAAGCATAAAGGATCACAATTTCTCCCTTTGTACTTAAAATTTCTATGTCTATGTGAATTTTTGGAGAAATGTTGAATAAAGTTCCACTGACAAGGTCAGAACTTCCCAAGAAGAGAAGAAAAATTTTATGTTCTAGTAAAAGAAAGTAATACTTTTTTAAAAGTAATACCTAAAGTATTACTTTAAGTAATACTTTCTTATTTTTCTAGTGCCCATCTATGTGAACTAGGGGCTTTTCTGTTGCTTTGTTTTCTGCCTGCAGGTATTTATAGCTCTTTTCTTTCTATTGCAGAAGCAGCCTACTAAAGCAGATAGACCTGTTCGACTGTCAAGGTGTGGATGATCATGGGAGAACAAGTGTTAAAGAACAGCATCCTTGATCAGTTTATTAATAGCCATGAGCAGTCATATGAAGAGTTTCTAAATACATTCACATATCTTTTGAAAGGTATGTAATTTCCCAAATCTCCCGTTAGATACCACAGACGGAAGGGAAGGTAAAAAGAGAAGCAGTGGTATTCAGTGTCTTTGTGCTGCTCACCTGCTTTGTGACTTCAGGCAAATCCTTGTGATGCTTCTGTTTCTCCACTCAGCAGTGGGAACCCTAAGGACAACTTTGTACAGATTGGCTCCCAGGCTGCTGTGTCTCTACAGGTGGTTAGCTGTTGCTTTTGGGAGGCAGGGAAACATGCACTGTTTGGAAGGGTAGATGTTTCCTAAGTACATCTTGCATTGTTTTGCTTGAGAAGTCTCCATAAAAAAAGAGCGTAAGGAAAGTACTTAATAGTGGTGCCTTAGGATTTTGGCTTTTATATTTTTCAGATCCTGTACTGCTTTAGTGTGTTACTCTAAAACTTCTGTTAGCTACTGTTCTCCCATTCTGGTTAGACATAACAAATCCTCTCTAGGCCTGGATTCAAAGACACCTTACTGTCTATGGCCTCAAATTATGTAAACTAAGGCTCTGAAAGGGGGAACAAACTTGGGGTAAATGACTTCATTACCTGAAAGTGTAATTGGAGAATTAACCCTGATATGCAAATGGACCAAACTTTTAAAAGTATGAGAAGTTCGTGAGTGTGTGATAGCCTGAGATTAGGAGTGTGCAATTTGGGTACTTTCACAGGTTTATTAGCACTAGCCTGCTGTGCTATGCCTGTGTGTGTGCCTTCTATAAAGTGATTGCCTTCTATGATGAAACAGCTACCTGGAGGGATGCGGGTATTGTCTAAATCGATTTCAGCAAGGCTTCCAACACTGACTTTCACAACATCCTCATAGGCAAACTCAGGAAATGTGAGCTGGATGAGTGGACAGTGAGGTGGGTTGAGAACTGGCTGAGTGGCAGATCCTGGAGTGTTGTGATCAGCAGCACAGGGTCAAGTTGAAGGCCTGTCACTGGTGGTGTCCCCCAGGGTTCAATACTGGGCCCACTGTTGTTTAACTTCTCCATCACTGACTTGGATGAAGGGCAGAGGCCTCCTCAGCAAGCTCCCTGCAGACACGAAGCTGGGAGGAGTGGCCCATACCCCAGGGGGCTGTGCAGCCCTTCGGAAGGCCTCAGCAGGCTGGAGAGATGGGCAGAGAGGGACCCTGAAACTCAACAAAGGCAAGTGCTGGGTCCTGCTCCTGGGGAGGAATAACCCCCTGCACCAGGACAGGCTGGGCCTGAGCTCTCAGAAGGCAGCTCTGCAGAGAAGGATCTGGGGGTCCTGGTGGAAAACAAGCTGACCATGACCAGCAGTGCCCTTGTGGCCACGAAGGCCAGTGGTGTCTTGGGGTGCATTGGGAACTGCACTGCCAGCAGGTTGAGGGAGGTGATCCTGCCCCTCTACTCAGCCCTGGTGAGGCACATCTGCAGTGCTGTGTCCAGTTCTGGGCTCCTCAGTACAAGAGAGACTTGCAGCTCCTGGAGCAGGTCCGGTGGAGGGCTACAGAGATTGTTAAGGAACTGGATCATCTCATGAGGAAAGGCTGAGAGACTTCAGCCTGCTGAGCCTCAAGAAGAGATGAATGAGAGGGGACCTTATCAATGTCTGTAAGTATGTGACAGGAGGGTGTCAGAGGATGGAGCCAGGCCTTTTCTCAGTGGTGCCAAGCAACAGGACAAGAGCCAATGGGCAGAAGCTGACGCACAGAAGTTCTACCTGAACATGTGGAAGAACTTCTTTACTGTGCAGGTGAAAAAGCACTGGAACAGAGTGCCCAGAGAGGCTATGGAGTCTCCCTCAATGGCGATACTCAGGATTTATCTGGACACAATCCTGTGCAAGGTGCTCTAGGATGACCTGCTTGAGCAGGGAGGTGGGACCCACTGGGGTCCGTTCCAACCTGGCCCATCCTGTGCCAAGCTAACGGGTAACTTGGATGAAGATACGTACAGCAGGACATCAGATAGATGATTAGGCTGAAAAGATCTCATGCTCTGCAGATGAAATAAAAAGTGGAGCTTAACCTTGATCTGAGCATTGCTGAGTTACAGAATTCCAATCCTGTAGCTCAGGTTCAGTTTTTTTAGCCATGGTAAGTCAGGTGCCATAAAAATGAGTGCAGGCTACGTATTACTCACATTTCTTTTTACTGCTGCTTTGCACTAGAAGTGATGTCCTCATATTAATACAGAAGCACTGTATTTTTCAATTACAGCATGTGGCATGCCCCATTGATTGGCACTCAGAAGTCTGTCCTGTCCTTATCCTTCAAGCAGAGCTAAGTGTCAGTCACAAGCATTGAGCAGAAAACCACTGGGGGAGTTGAAGCTGCCACAGAAATAATCTTGTGGCAACTTTCTGTCTCTCCTCCCTATAAAATATAGAAGAGAAAGGAGACACTGGGGAATGAGATAAGAGGATTGAAAATCTGGTTCTGGTCTTCTTATGTATGATTGATACCCTGGGGATAGCTCCTATCATAGTAGCATGCTGCATATCATGGCGCTACTTGCAAAAAGGCTCCACGTGTATTTCAGTCACTTGCACTGTCACTGTAGCATTCGCCACTAAAATCATATAAAAGGTAGAGCTTTACCTGAATCAAATGCGTAGAAATACAGGTTCCTATGATGGTATGAACTGAACAGCTCAACTTGTTTTCCTTCCACTTCCATTTTCCTTTAAAAGTACCCAGAGTGCTGGTTTGCATTATAAACTAATGACCTGCAAATATTCTGCTTAAAGCATAAGACATACATTGTCATCTGATAGATTTTTGTCTGTCATAACATCGGAAACAGAAACCAAACAGAACTAATTGGATCCCATTGATTTCACAGAGTAACATATTTACAGAAGGTGATTTTCACTTGTGCATGAATTTGTGCTAGGTGTGTATTTGGCATTGCAAGGATATTTTCACTTGGCATTGCAAGGATATTTTCACTTGAAGTTTCTACATTATTCTTGAAGGCATCTCATAAGAATCTGATACCCTAGTGATTTTTAAATTTTTCTTCATATGTTAAATTTACACACAGTAAAGCTGTAAAGAATATACCTTGAGTAGAAAGACCCAAGCATCCTTGACTGTTCTGGCCTAGCTAAAAAGAACCCTTTGAAGCTATAAATAGCCTGGGGTGACTCCCTGTGAACACATTAGCATCTTCTGCTGAGAGTATAGTTTCATTCTTACAAACGTAGGAGACAGGATTAATGCATTTTTACATTCCTGACTACCATATGACTTTTTAAGAATTGCTAATATCCTAGTCAAGAA
Organism: Machaerirhynchus nigripectus; assembly: GCA_013397975.1. NCBI lineage: Eukaryota > Metazoa > Chordata > Aves > Passeriformes > Dicruridae > Machaerirhynchus > Machaerirhynchus nigripectus. The sequence goes on from VZRQ01001982.1 coordinate 2,578,146, forward strand.
AATCACATTTTTGGAATGTTGTCTTTTTATTATATCTGAATGTGTAATATTACCTTTGACTACTTCTATTCTTCCTTGTGCTATTTGAAAAGATAGTCTCTTAGTTCATATAGAACAAGATCTAGAGTCAAAATAAGTCCTTCTAAATTCTGTGTAATTGGTTTTGTGATGTGTGTTTGGTTTAACTAGCACAGAGATATGTTATAACTTAGTTGGACCGTAAAATTACATCTTTAATACAGGATTTTAATCTTCCAGATTTTATTATTCCTAAAAATCCCAATGGTTCTGTTTTTTAAAATGTGCTTGGTACAGTGAGAAAATGAGAGTTCATAGACTAACTGACAAGTAAATCCTGTAGTAAGTCTTTTACTTCTCGCCTACAGATCTGATGGAAAATGGATAAACATACATAAATATATTTTTTAAACTCTGACCTCAGCATTTAAAACATACTGCTTCAACAGAACATGACCTATATATCTTAAATAAATAATACTTTTAAAATTATAGGAGTACTTCCTCCATATGTGGAAAATTTTTAAAACCTTTTTTATTGATTCTGTAATGGGCAGACATTTGAGGGCTAGGTTAAGATTCTAGTTAAGCCTCTTATTTTTCCTATTTAGAGCATCCAAAGTGTGGTTTTTGTCATAGGGATAATATTAACAAGATGAATATATAGGTGAAAGGGCTGGTGAACCTATGGGAATGTAATTTAGCAATTAGAGCATGAGTCCAGAAAGACGGAATTTTTCAGACTCGCTGTAAAGCTTTGTGGTTGAAGGAGCCTCAGAAGAGCTGGATTTACAAAGGAGTGGATGATACAGATTTCTGTAGATGTGGTCAATGAGTGCTATGTTCAGAGCTACACACTTCCTAGAAAAACTTTGGACAAAATCTCATGGAAATGCATCTAACTCCGCTTTTGAAAAAATTGCCACAGAGGACAAATGTATCTTTCAAATCTTAGGAACAACGTTTGAAATCTGGTGCAGGGAGCTATGATGCTCAAAATCAGAAGGCAGCATCTGCTCATTTTTTAAAACTAATAGGAAGAATGGGAAATTCACTGGAGCATAAAATACCTCATTTGACCTTGTACCAAAAATACAGAAAAAAACCCCCCAAATGGTCCAAGCTTCAAAATTTTCATCTAGATTTTAAATTACTCCTCTAAAAATACAGGGTTATGGATCATTCAGGTGCATAGGAAAATGCTGCCATGAATAAAATTCTTACCCAAATCCAAGTTTTGTATTTTTTTCTTGGTTCTGGGCATTTTACTACTAGGATTAAATGAATTCCATTCCTGCTGTTAATTTTGCTCTGTTTCATACACCTCCCACTCCCTGGCAGTGCATTCAAGTCCAGGGACCTTGATTAGACCCATCTAAGCAAACCACACCTTGGATCGAAACTTCATAGCCTCAGTGGTGTTGTTTTGATGCTTCTGTGCTGAAAAAACTGTCAAGTGGAGGAAGTTTGGAAGTGACTGATCACTTCTGTGCTTACAGGTGGCATGCAAGAGCCATATTCTGTGTTGTGATCAGATCAGCTTAATTCCCCAGTGAAAACTGGGCAAGGTATTCTGTTCACAGTCCATTTGACTGTAGCGGTCTGCTTCCTTTTTTCATTAACCACATTTAGGAAAAACAACTGTAAACGTCCTACCTAAGTGTCACTGGAGGCACTTTACAAATGTGAGTCTTCACAGCAGAAAGCATAGCAGAGAACTATATAAGAAGTGACAGTAAATGCACTTTTATTTTAAAAATGGACCAGTAGGACAATGCTAACCCCAAGAGAAGTTTCAGCCTGTGAGTAGATTTGCCAGTAAAAGCAACTAGACAGTTCAATAAAACTAATCAAATTAATCTGTCATCCCCAGGGAACTTAAACAGGGCATGAAATAGGGGAAACAGCATCAATTCAGAGCTTTTTATTGATGTGCTGTGCTGGATCATTTGATAGAATTGGTTGGGAGACAAAATTTGCAATTTTCTATTGATCATAAATTCAGTAGCTTTCTCTATGTAGCCTTTATTCAATATGGTATAAAATCAGATATCATACAGAGCCCCTAAATGTAGAAAAATATCCCAGACATAGACATGCAAACTTAATAGATTATTTTTGAAATAATAATAACTGATCTGTTTTATGGATATTTTTTGTCCTGGTATTTGCTCTGCAAGATACTTCATCTCCGTTTTATAGACAGAAAAAAATAGGCCTAAAGAAGGGAAATGACTCGTGTGCATTTGCGCAGTAGCTCAGTGGGGGCACCACATAAATACACAGGCACTCAGACTCCTGGAAACTTGGACAGCCCTTCAACAGTTGTGCTTCCCTGATAGCAATTCTTTGTTCCTTTCTGTGATGCCTTTATTATTAAACAATTTCTAAAGATGATTTCAGATGAAAAAAAAAGTGGATTTTCATTTTCTTGCATAACTTAGACTTCTAGAACATAGAAAGGGAAATACTTAGTTTTGGTGTTGATACTTTGGTACAGGTTCTATCCTCTAGTGGCATATTGGCAGTGATTTAGTGCTAGTACTATAAAAAGCAGTAACACAGAGTGAGCTGTGCTGTACCTCATCACCTTGTCTAAAAAGGCATCGAAGTGCACTAAATGCAGCTGTTGGCTTAGTTTCGTATATTGCAGTGGGGTGAGGAAGCCCTCTTTCCATATGGGGGAATGACACAAAGCAAATAATGTCAGAGATCAGAGCTGTGCATAAGTGACTCAACAAGACAGTCAGAAACAGAAGTCGAGTGACCTCACTTCCAATTTTGTGCTGAACTCTTTGTAGAATTGGGTGCTTTTTCGTGTTCAGTATAAAATTAAATAGGAAGGCCTAATTTCAAGAAAGTAGGCATTTACCTTAAAAAAAAAAAAGGCTTTTTAAGGATGCCTTAATGTCATGATTATAATGTCCAAATTCAAGCATTTTCAAAACTCATGGGCTTTCTTGACATTTTATTTTCCCACCTGCTGTCATCTTTTATATTACTTGTTAAGAAAGTACTTGTTACTTTGTATGGAGATGTCAGATGCTTTTAATTATATACAATTTGCTTGTTTCTTACACACTTACCTACTTGCCTATTAGCGCTGAATTCTTCTAGGATGCAAACCCACAGAAAGTTTTCATAATTGATTCTGCCCTGGTTTATTAGTGTATCACATGTTTTAAAGCTCCCAACTAAATATGTATTTAATGTAGTTTCCTTGTGCTGAGGAGAACTTTAAGCATATTTGCAGTTTCTTTGACTGTAAAAAAAAGCCAAAATCAAGTATTTAAGAAATAAACTCAAATACGTTCTGTTTTTCTTAGATAAGATTCAAAGTATGGCTTAGTATAACCCAAACTCAGAGAGAAGTCTGGAGTTCTTGTAAGTCTGTTGAAAGAAACAGGATTTTGCTTGTACAAGCTACTGAAATGATGAAGTGCACACTTGCCTTGTTATTGAACTGACAACATTAGTATTCAAATGGAGAAGGTATCCAGCAACAACACTGCTGAGCTGTGAAAGAACCATGAATTTTTAAATGATCAGATGGGGTGAATGACAAATAAACAGAAAATATTGCCCCTTTTCTAACACTGAGACTATCAAAAGCACAACAGAGACATAGATACTGATACAGATAAATACTACATAAAACCAGAACACATAGGTTCCATTAAGTAAAAAGGGAGAGATACTGATACAGTAAAAACCCGTTAAACTTCTGAAAATTAAGAGCTCAGTTAGTTTTAGAGAGGTGTTGCTGTACATTAAGCTAGAGCAGGTGTGTGAGAGTGGCTGAAATACACTTAGGAGTAGCAGTCATTTATCTTTCCCCTGGAGGAGCACATAAAAAAAAAAGTCCTTTCCTGACTTATTTTTAAACATACTACAGTAAGTATCCAAAAATGGCAGTCAAAAGTATCAACTGAGACTTAAGAGTTTACTCTTTTAGGTTAGAAATAGTCCCACTGAAATTACTTGTCCCAGTCCATGGAATATGTATTTATGCTAGCTGAGGAGATGATATAGTGGAATTTCCGTAAGAAATTGGTAGATTTTAATAAAAGAATTAAGCTGTATTACTGATAATTGTAGAACTTGGCCTTTCTTTGAAGGGGGGGAAAAAAAAGCTAAACAATACTTGCTGCTTATTATTTGTCATTTAATCAGGATAAGATCAAAGACACTAGGGCAAAAGGCTGCACCAGCTGAATTTTTGTGTTACAAATACTAATTTGCACACTGAGGTAAGTGTTTTAGGCAAGTTATTTTCTCTGCTGTGGAGGAGTTCTGCTTGCTCAGTGCTACTGTGAGATCACTGCCCTCAAAATTAGTGTGGATTTTGCTGGAGTAAGATTGGAATGGGCCTTACAGGAATTCAGATAGTTATGGGACAGACAATTCAGATGCTGAGTGTGGGCAGATACGGTACAGTATCTGTAAAACATCCACTCCCTTTTTGTGTGGCATCGGGAGGCTAAGCCCTTAGGCTCTTAAAACAGGACTACATGATGAAGTTTAGGTGCCTGAATTATACCTGAATTGCTCTTAATTTTGGATAGGCATAGGACTCCAATACTGAAACTCTCCAGGTACATACTATATTGGATAACTGGACCTTTTGTGTTGAAAAGTTGGACAAACTTCATTGATTTACAGCGATTTATATGTAAAAATACATGGAAACAGAAAGGTATCTGGTGCACATAAATCAGAATGGCTTTCTTGGGTAAGTAACTTTAAAACTATGTTCTATTCCCAGTAGGGCAATATACAAGCAGAGGGAGGCTGCAAATTTTGGTTGGATTACTGCAGAAAATGTGGGAGCTGCTTTGACTGAGTTACCAAAAATTAATAGAAGGCTTTAAAAGTTATCTTCTCAGCAAACTGGATTTGCAGCTTTGACATTTCTTGTTTCCCTCTTACAGCTTGTCGTTTAGGGTAAATGAACTCAGTGCTATACAATGGTTTACATAGTTGTAAATAGGTAAATACAGGTAGTTCTAGAGTCTGTTACCACCTTGTGAACATGTCAATGTATTTTACGGAAACACAAAATGTTTCAGTGACAGCCTTTTTTCGTGGTTTAAAATGTTTGCTAATGGTGTATTTGAAGAATGGAGAAAGTGAATGAATATGACATTTGTACTTGTGACCTCTGTTCAAGACAGTTATTATGATACTGTGAGTAAAATTGGCTTTTTTTTTTTTGTTCTGGAGTCCTGCAGAAAGTCACTGTAATATTTGAATTCCAGGTTTTCCATCAAAGCATAACTTGGAAGAGATTTAAGGGATTCATAGGCCTTCTGCTGGCCCTCAGTCCAGTATTTGAGGACAAAAAAGTAAATTGGAACTTAAAATAGTAGCTTTGCTATATGGGTTTTTTTTGGCCATTGTTTTATAGTTAAAGGCGCCTGTTTCTAGGTGTCAATCAGTTTTTGTTTTTGAAATGAACAAATTAAATTGAAAAAAGGTGGGAAGTACCTGGTAGTTTGAATTGTTTTGTCCAGTGTATTATCCCAAGCCGGGTATTCTGTGTTATGTTATTGATTGGTGTGTCTGGTCTGGCTTTGAAATGTTTCAAACCATGAGAATTGTATCATTCTTCTGGGGCTACTATGTCATCTAAGAGATTTCACTGACAGTAGGTTTTTCCTGATAATACAGGCAGCTCTCTTCTCTGGCTTTGTGATAAGTGACTCCATTATTCTTTGAAATATGTGGGTGATCACTAGACATTCTCAAAAAATTCCCTTCCAAATTGGAAGACAAAGAGAATTTTAGGCAATATAGAGGACAGATAGCAGGAGAGAAAAAAATTTATCAAGTTGGAGATCCTTTCTGATTGAAACATGTTTCCTAAGTCTGCACCATACTCTTAGTGACACACAATTATGATGGATACTATTCTTGAGAGACTCAGATGTACTTTTCTAGAGACCTAAGTTGGCTTGTTATCTCATTTTTAAGATACTGACAGTGAAATGACTAAAAAGTGAGACAAAATCTCTCTGCAGAATAAATATGTGAATCTTTCCATCATTTCAACTTTCTTCCTCTGCTACATTTTGGTGTGTTTGTATCCCTTATTTTTGAGTTTTATCACATATTGTGAAGGCCAGTGTTCTACAACAGGATCTTGGCAGGTTGAGAGCTGTGACTGTGAATAATGAGTCAATTATCACTTAGTCGGGGAAAGGTAGAGCGATCCTCTTGCTCTCTTGAAAGTGATCCTTCCTTCTTCCTCTTCTCTTTCAAAAGTGAGGGCAGAAATGGTTGAAATTCAGAACACTATCAAAGAAATACTCTGATACTTGTCTGCAGATTGTAGTTTCTTTAACTTCAAGACGACTTATGTGTGATTTTTTGAATAATATTTTTGAAGTTCATTACAGTTACTTCTTCAAGGGAGCCAGTTATGTGGTGCATGCACTGGGAGACTATAGGTGTCAGTAGTTTGGGCAGCTGAAGTTGGCTCTTTCTGGTCCTGAGGGACTGTGCTCAAGGCTGGCAACATAATGTTTAAATCACCTGCCCCCCCCTTTAATTTATATGGCATGGCCTCATTATGCACGTGGTTGCATAGCTGATATTCTGTCCACAGAATTGCATTTAACCACTGCTTTGGGTTGCTTAGACATTTTTCTTCTGAATTTCTCTTCACAAGAAGTCATGAATCTAGTATCACATTGCAGTGGTGAATGTTTCATCAAATGTAATGTTTAATATTCTCTAACCCAATAACTCTGCAATGGTCTTAACCAGAAAAAGGTTTCTGTCAGAAGCTTATGACTGATCTCTTAGGAAAAGGGATAGTGCTTCTAAGCTGCAGTCTGGGGATGGTAAATGGTACATAAATACTGTGAATGCACTTGATTTCTTACTGGCTCATTCAATCTATCTAGCTTTTTAGCTGTGACAATAGCTCAGGTGTCCAGAAAATATATAACCTTATAAAGCAAGTTTGTCAGCTCACGTGTGCTGCCTAATTATAACTGCCCAACTATGTGTCATAGGTCTTTTTATGCTAAAAATGGTATTATTTTCTTTGGAGAATTCAGAACCTGTATTTTTGAGAAGGATGATCTGATATACATCCCAGAAGAATGACCACAGTGGTATACAAGAAAAGTATGGGCTAGTGCAGGAATATCATGTTTATTCAGAGTCTGTTGGCTGTATGATTTATGTTTCTGATCATTCCAGTGATTATTTCTTTTTGTCTCTCTGTTGGTGTGGTGAGAAAAGTGGCTTCCGGAACCTTTTTATCACTTCTCCTACATGAATGCTCCTGATGTGCACGGGGAAGATACTGGGTTGGTCCTCAGGCCCTTTTGTTACTCTACTTGCCAATACACATTTACCCCAAAATACATTAATATTCTTTTGTGGCTTGTCAGTCTTTAAGATAAAACTTGCAAGTTCTTAGGATAAGACAGGAATTCCATCCTATTTTACTACTAAAGTAAAATAAGATTGAAGTTTTTTGAGCTAGACATCTAGTTCTTTCTATAACGTAGGGAGACAGTAAAATTATCTTCAAATATTGGGTGACCATTTACCAGTCAAGATTTTAAAAGAGGGTTTCATGTCTAATAGTGCTTTGTTTCCATGGCTTAAAAAAAAAGTATGTTGGAAAAAGTGGTGGCTCATATGTACTGCTGTATCCAAATACTGTTTTAGGAAAGTACTTGCTAAAAAAGCAGGGAGAAGCAAGATGTTTCAGAGACCTGGGATTTAGGAATTATTCAGAGGATCCATCTGTTATCTGAGCATTAAAACCTGTTTGTTAGATTGCTCTGGTGTGGTGCAGTTTGCTTTCTGTGAACCCTGACTCTTTTAAGTATGGACTTCAGGTTATGCCCAGCCTGCCAGCCCTTTCTGTGTGCCATAGTAACTGCAGCACAGAGCTGTCCCAGGGGATTAATAATTCTTTGCAGTATGTCTCAATGTAGTAACCCCAAAGGCATCATTAAAACTCTCCACAAGAATTACTTCAGTGCTTATAATACATAATTATGCTTTAGAAATGCCATGCAGTGTTTCTTATTGTTTCAAAGTAAATTTTTCAAACTAAACTCAAAAAGCTTCATTAAATGAGCATTTCTTTTTCGTTAAGAACATGTGGTTCATTTTAATTGATTGTCCTATAGCTACTCCTTATTTGATAACGGGACTTAAAAAAAAAAGTACTGCATTTTTATTTTGGCCTGATTATTGTATTTTTTGCCAGGGTGAAGGAAAAAACCCCAACCATTCAGTGTGGGTTTGGAAGTCCATACTTCCATGCACATACTTGTCTGTAATCAGCTTCTAGATCCTGTCTGTACTGTTGAGATTTCAACTGATGATGACCTAGCTGTATCCTGATTCTGCTGGCTGCTTTGTGCCCCATGATCCTGGCTGGTAGGATAGTCAGAAGCACTCACAGCTGCCTTAGCTTTGCTCTTGTTGTCCAGGCAGTTGTTAAAGGTCTGAAAGATGTCAAAAGTTATCATTGAAAGACTAACTTCTGTTTCTGAATACTTCCCTATGTTCAGCGAGCACTCAATTAGCCACTATTAATGTACAAAATAAGCCCAAGAGAAGTTATTCTGATACTCTGTCAATACACTGGAAATGCATTTTTCCAGTTTGTCTTTCAAGACCAAAGGAATCCCCTGAGGGAACAAATCCCGATTGAACATCTTTATTTATTCTTTAATCTCAGATCCCAAACTTTGGGCAATTCAGTATCACTGGCATACTGCTGTTTGTTAGTGTGATCCCAATAAAGAAGTATTTATTTGCAAAATTTTCTCATTCAGATTACCAGCATAGGGAGGAAATCAAATTGGTGATCAGGTAATTAAAGAGCATTCTATAGCTGCTAAACACTGAAAGCAGCAGTGTGTAAAGAAATAAGCTCAAACGAGGTGTTTTACTAACTAAAACTAGAGGGGCATGATTATAGGACTTGTCAGTGCATCTCATCACGTGGTCCTGGACTGATGGAGTTTCTGGGAGTGGTGCCCATGGACGTCCAGGACTCTGTGGATGCTGGCCCTGGACCAGCCAGTATCAGTATCAGCTCTGACAAGAACTGCCAAGGCTCACTTCTGTACTAGACAACATGGGCATTTGCTTGAGTGGTTGTGGTTCACACATGGGGCACGTGTTTGTGCTGCTAGCCACTATAAACAGGGTTATACCAAGATACTGATGTACAAAATACAAGGGTTCCTCTGTTTTTCGTCCAAATCATCGCTGTGCTATGATCAACATACCAGCCCTTCTTGATAAGGTACACCCTGGATTAGGTATTCCTGGAAAGGAATAGGTGCACTTGAACTCCTTGAGATGTTGAGTGATTTTGTGGGCACAGATCTCATGTAAGCAGAGTTGATGGACTGTTAAAACGAGAGCTGAAGTGTTGGGAGTGTGTGTTGGTGTTGGGGAATGAGGGTTATTTTCTGGTTTTAATGCTAGAAGTGTACATCCACAATAGCTTTACTGACTGTGCAGTTGTCACTGGGCTCCTGTATAGTGGTGTCTCAGAGACTTCCATCATACATGCTGGTGTTTGCAGTGTCAAATGAAGACACGGGCACAAATGTTACATGCATTTTCCCCAGAATTCAGAGAGAATTTAAACAAAGTTTTGAGATAAAAGCTGAGGTGCAACCTTACTGTCTTGCTTTTTGGGGTATTTCAACTCTTGATTGATTTTATAAAGTTTTCTGTATATTGCATAAGCTTTTGTGATTATGTATTCTTCAGTATTGAGGAAGAGGTGGGACTCTGTGCACTTGAAGTTCAAACTGCATATTCAGTTTTATGGTAAAGTTTGCAAAATGCATGTATATGTTGTACATGGATGCTTTCATGAGAGGAAAAATGAATATGTAAAAAAGTCAATATTAGATCTAATGAAACACATGCTTTTCTTTTTCTTGGATAGTGCATTATGTTTTCTGATCTGGTGCGATTCTCCTTGCAGAGAAAGAGGGGAAGAAAATTCAGGGAAGTAAAGTGGACTCCTTAAGAAAAACATGTTCTACTTCTAAATTACCAAACAGAAATAATCAGGATGGCTCACCTGAAAGAAGCAAAGACATGTGGGTGTCATTTCCACCACAGATGCCAAATGAGAATGAGGTAATGAGTTAACATTTGTCCATGTGGACAATCACCACATTCAAACAGATGAAAATATGGAGAGATACACTATCCAAATGTTAGAGGCTAGTGGTATTTATCCAATTTGAGGCAAATATTTAAAATACTACCTAAGTGTTAAATGCTTAGAGAGGCACCTGCAGAGATCATGTTTGGCAGTGGCATTTGCCCTGCTGAAGAGCTGCCATAATCTGACTAACAAATAAGGCACCCTGCAACGAGCGATGTAATGCTTTCACTGCAGTTAGTGGTAGAGGTAGGCAAAAAGGAAAAAAAATCCTGAGAGTATGGATGCCACCATGGACAGATTTATTTTGTTTCTTGAAGGTTTTAGGAAGTACAGAGTTCTGTGTTACTGAAGCTGTGTTACTGCCTGAAGTAAACAGTAGGCAGGCCAGGGGCATTTTTCATCTTCTGAAACATAGGGGATTAGGGATTTAATGTGTAGGGACAAGAAAACAGTAGACATCATCTGGAGGGAGTGAGATGGAAGTCTGAGTCAACTTGTTAACAACTTCTGCCTTCCTGCCTGAATAACAAATAATTAGGCTGTGATCTAGCCTGTGCTCAAAACTTCCCTTCATTAAACTTTTATTAAAAAAGAAGTAGCAGATCCTTTTGTGAAATACACAGAGCAACACACTGAAATGCTTTAAAATGATGGGCCTGCCAGGCGTCAGAGCACAAGCTTCCACTTTCCTTTACTTCCTGACATGTCCTTCCACTTACCAGGACGTGTCTTTGAGGTAGAATGAAGCAAGACTTTCAAAACAATTTCATTCTGTCAGTTGACTGTGTAATAATAATGACAATATTTTTGCCATTTTTTTCATAAAAATTATTGTTTCCTCATTGCTATAATTTGCCTTTGTGTCTCTTACTTTAGCCGCATTGAATTGTTTTTCTGCCACATAAAGCAATGTTCAACTTCTGTTACCGTTTTTGGAAGGGCACTTCCATAATCCTTCATGTAGGTCTTTGTTTCTTAAGAAGAAAAAGCTTCAGACATGGCTGCACATTTTTGTCACATAAGCAGTTTAAGAAACAAATAGAATAGTAGTAGAATGCATCAGAAGAATTGCAGTGTAGCAGCAGGAAGAGGCCATAATGCAGTAAGTTGACCACTGTAACCTTTAAGCCTGCCCTGAGAAAGGAAAATGGGGAAAAGACTGCTATTGAAAACAGTGCTACTGTTCTAAATGCTGCTTTTCAGGCATGCTATGATTACTTGCACTGTTGTTACAATTGATTCAGTCTGGTCCTGCGTAGGTTTTCAGAGAAGTACCTGTACCTGTTCTATTTTCAGGAGCATTCCATCTACTTCTTAAAAATTTTTATATACAACATCTATAAAGCTGTTTGAACACAATCCTGAGTAATATGTTCTAGGGGACTCTTCTTGAACAGGGAGAGTGGACAAGGTGAAACTGCCGTGGTGCCTTCTAACCTTAGGCATTCTGTGATTCTGTGAACTGTATGTATAAACCAGTAGGAGCTTTGATTGTGATTTTTATTCTGTTTCATGCGTGTATTTCTGCCCATCTATCTACAGACAGAGATGAGTGAGTGCTCGACAGCTGGTGTCTCTGATAGAAATAATCTCAGTCTGTCTGAAAGAGTGAAGGTGAGGTTTTCTTTGATTTTCTTCAAAATGGGGATTATGAGCAGAACCTGACTGATTTTTGCTGTATTAATTTACAAATTACTTGCAATTTTTTGATGTATTTCTTTCCCATCTGTGGGAATAAGAGCAATCCAGAATTTTTTCTAATGTTAGTGAGTGTGTAGTTTTAAAGTGTAAAGGTTATGTAAGTCTTGATGAGAATGTTTTCAAACCAAGTTGGAAAAAATTATCTAAGAGCGTCTTTAATTACTTCATGGAAACACTGAAGAAAAGCCAGGGCATGTAGTAAATCCTCCATGGTAACACTATTTGCAGATAGGCTGGGAACAACCTTTTGCTCTCACCCTGTGCATCTATTCAGAGTGATACCTGGAATGAGAAATGTCTTGTCTTTTGGTACGTTTTAAATAGTTTAGATTGTTCAGGGGACATCAGCTGGAGAAAACAGTAGAGCAAAGCCCCAGGTGAAATACTAGAAATGTAATAATTCTTAGTTTTTTTACTTCCTAATCAATTCACCATTAGTGTCAAAACAGAAGGATCAACCTCTAGTTTGCCTACAGCATGTACTGTCTTTGTGCCATATGAAATGAGCTTGCAAAATTGCATAGTAACTTACCATGTATCATTTTCCTATGAAAATATTTTACTTCTCCATCTTCCCACTAAGTTCCCGAAAAAGTTACTGTACAGCTTGAGCTTCCTTCCCATCACTTAAGTTGATAGGCGGCAATTTTGGCAGTAAATCTTTGCCTAAATCTATTTCCTTTGGGTTATGCATTTCAAAGAAAACTTGTATGCTTTCTTGGAAAAATGCAAGGGAGAATGGAGAAGATGAAGCAGACAATTTAATGCATCTTTGCTTTGCTCTAGATTGTTCTACAAGGAATGGAATTGATATATTTTAATCTATTTTCCAATTTGGGTTTTTATGGCAGGTGGACAAGTACTTTAACTTGGAAGATGCAGACACAGATGAAGAGACCTGCAGTGGTAGGTTCCCCCCTTCATATTCACCATCATTTTCTGTCTTTGAATGCAAGTGTGTGCACAGTGGTTAAAGAACTGTTTCTCCCCTAACAGAGATGATCTTCCTCAGTTCTTCTGCTGCTAGAAAATTCCCCACATTGCCCCAGTTCCCCCAACTGAAGTAATAATTTCCCCACTCTAAGAGGTAATGAGATAATAAATTAAGAGGAATATTTATTGTACTTTGTGATGGTGAACAGTTTTTTTTTCAAGCTTTTCTAGAAGTGCAGAGCACTTCTTGTTAGCAACATCTCTACGTTTTTCTTCATTTCTATTTTGTATTGAAATTACTTTGATTACAAAAGGTTTTTTTGCAAAGTAATGTGGGTGCTAAGAGACAGTTCTGTAAAGTGGAAATATTTAATGAAAATGCTGTCCCTACCTATTAAAACAATTTCATCCTGCGCTTAAAATAGATGAGACGAATTTTGAGTTCACAGTGAACTTCTTTAATAATTCCAATTATGAGCATTTTGAGTTGTGTTGAACTGTTCTGTACATCTATAATTATTTTAACTCTCCTACCTACAAAAAGTAAATGAAATACTAATGTCTGTAGTTATTTGTCTACCACAGGTCCTTCTGTGGTCTTTATTACAACCAGAAGTGACAACCTTTTAGCATTTAAATTCATTTTCCTCGTCTATACCTGTGACTGTACAAGGAGACCAAGCCACACAGATTAAGGGATTTGCCTGAGGTCACAGACAGAAGCTGCAGGGCTTTGATGCTTGGTTTCTTAGTTATTGCCACTTGATTGGTCTCTCCACTCTAACAGTGAAGTTTTGATTAGTCTGTCTTTTCTGTGTGTCCTGAGTTCCTATGAAGTCCCAGGGCTTAGAGGGTTCCAGTATCTCACAAGAAAATAATAAACCAACATACGTCAGGTTTACGGCAAATATTCTTTCTCCAGCCTTTCAGAAAGGAGGTACTAAAACAGCAGTCCCAGATCAGGTACAGATGTCAAAGATTACTTTTGAGTGCAGTGTTCATATTTTTCCGTTTGGTAGAGCATTATTCTGTGTTTATGTCTTAAATTCTGGTAATATCTGTTAAAAAACCCCTGGAACTTTCTGGTGGAAGCACAACCCCATATTGCACTTATATCATAATGAAAAGAGAAATGCCTATATCTAGTTCATTAAAGTATTCTTAGATATCTCTAGTTCCAAACAGGCCACGAATTGGTTGATGAGAATTAAGCCCAATGCAAAAATGCCAAGCAGAACAGTGAGGAAGTAGAGCTCTGCTTAAGCTTGGGGATAACTCACTGCATTCAGTACTGTGACAGACCTTGCCTCTCTCTAGCTTTTGGGTCATTTCTATGTATTTGTGTGTGTCCAAGAGTAAATGTTAATCACATACATATGGAAAGCCCTGGTAAAACATGCTTCATTTGAGGCAGGCTGCCTTGGTGCAGAATGAGGCTGTATCAACAATGCTTACTAACATTAAGCTTTTAGATGGTATTTTATAACATTGAAACGCTGCCTTGCCAGAAGCGAATTGCTCCTTCTAAATGCTGCAAGGAAAGAGAACAGCACCCGAATTTATACCTGGGAAAGCCACAGCCTGGGTCTTGCTCAGGGCTTCTGTCGTGAAGATAGTGGTTGAGTCAGGCTAAAAAATTTCCCCTTGACCCCTAAGTGCAGAAAATAGCACTTAGGGTTTGGTAGTTGTCTTACACCTCAAAATCCACTTGATAGTTTCATACTAAGAGAGGTAAAATCTTAGTCCTGCAGAAACCATAGCAACAAAATGCAATTTAAAATATAAAATTATGTCACTTCTATTTTTTGTAATGATAAAGTAATCTAGAATAATATCACTATTAAGTACCTTAATAAAGGATTAATTCTGAAGAATTCCAGTTAGTTTATAAATGAGGCAAATTGTGACGCAAATTAGAAAGACATTCTGTTGTTGACCTTTTTAAATGCTGCCACCTTATGTCAGAACAAATGATTGATTTAAGACTTCGTATTGTCAAAACACGCTAAAAAATATCATAGCTTATTCTGGCCAGTAAAAAATATCATACCTTGCTACTATAATTGCAACGAGCCTTCATCTCTCCTTGTTACTGGCAGCAGTTCAGTATCTCTGTGCTTCACTTAGCTTTAAAGGGCAGATCAGTTAGCTGAGTTAGCAACTGTACATTAATACGATAAATATTCACACTTAGGGGCAATTGGCTCAAAGCTGACAGTATGAGAAGCATGATAGAAAATAGGTGTTAAAACATCCCGTCTAAGCAGTGCTGTTTGGCAGATGTCCTGGAAAAGTCATTCTGGTGAAGGGTTTTTTGTTTGGTTGGGTTTTTTTTTCCAGTTTATCTTGCAAAGTTCAATGTCTTTGAAGGTGTGAATGAATGTGACTGCTTCTTACGAGTAAGACAAGCAGCCCACAGATTTGGCCAGTATGCAAATTCATTGTAGCTGGTTTTGTTTGACAGCACTGGGCTGAAAGCTTGAAACGAGGGCAGTGCTTTGCATTGTGGGACTTTGGCACGGAGAACCATGATTGGCAAAGTGAAATTGCTGCCCTAAACCATAGCTTTAATGCATTGTGCAGAGACAGCATGGGTATGGTGTACCCTCTCTTTCTCCCTGAATTTAATCTCTAACTGTAAGTAGCTTAAGGCAACAATGGAGATGATCAGGCTTTCTCCAGGGATGGATGGAGGCTGCCTAGTGCCTCTGTTTTGGCAACAGAATTCCTTTCCAGGACTGGTTACAAATTCCTTGCTGCTTGAGGGATAGCTAGGTAATAATAGATAATATTTGAATAAAATACAAAATATGTAAAAGAATGTCTGGAGATCTTGAGTGTGCTATTGTTTAAATACAAGAGAAAATTAAAACAGGACTAATTAAATGTGTGGGTGGGGCTGCGTAGGCAAGGATATAATTGTCTCATCCTAATCCAGTTTGGAGCACTGAAGTACTGCAAACTTCTCTTTTCAAGGTCCCAGTTGTCTGTAACCCTGCAGAGGCTGAGGAAAACCCAATTGACTCAGTTACTTTGAAGCTGAGGCCGAGCATAACTATTGATTATTTAAATAATTCTTCAGGCAAATTATATCAACATCTGTTATTTTTCATAATCTGTGCCTTTCAATTTATATTTTGAGCCTATGCTTACATCCAGAAAAATCAGGTTGAGGAAGAGGATTCAGAGTTAAATGAGGTGGATATTTTTAAAGTATGGGGCTCCCCCCCATCTGGTGAATCCCTTTCTTGTTTTTCTTCTCCAGTCTCCGCAATCCATTTAACACTGCCTTGAGATGATTTCACACTAGGCAGCTCTTTGGGACTAACAGCCTGAAGCATGAGAATTAGAGGAGACTGCAAAATTTAGCTTTTAAGCTTTTTTTTGTTATCACTCTCTTCTCAACTCCCCATCAACAGCATTTTTGTGAAGCGTAGTGTCTGAAAGTGGTAAAACCTGTGTCAGTGTATATATAGTTGTCAGTGTATATATAGCTGGGCATCATTTGGCTACAGTAAAGTTATAGACAAAACTTTGAACTTCTTCACTCTCCAAAGTTAAACGTTGACTTGTGCCAGTAGACTATTTTTTTCTATACTCGTATTGATGTCTGTGGTACACAATAAGCAAAAAACTCCAACTCAGCAGTGTTGACAGATTTAGTAATCACTTTCTGGGATGTGGTAGGGAGGGACTACAGAGAATTGTTCACTTACCAAATATGCTGTCATTAAAGTATGCTGGACTTGAGTAAAACTGTCAGCCGCATCATCCAGGGAGTTGATTCTTCATGGTATGAGAGGTGCATTTCAAAATGTCTTCTCAGTTTTTTTGGTATCAATGCCTGTTCAGTTATCTCTATATATGGTGCTGTTGGCAGTATCCAAGGCTTTCCTGTTGCTAATTAATCACCTCCACAGAGAACATAATTAGCAGCTTAATTAGGATCATCATCCAGTAGTGCTGTAGCAGCAGCCTAAACAATCTGTGAGGTACTGGCTAGAACTTACAATAGCCTGGAGTTCCTTTGGGTGCTCCCACTGAGAAGGAGGACTGTCAAAACTCTCTAATTTTTCTCTCTGAAGGGGTTTCTTTATTAAACATTATCAGGGAGAGCAGCATTTACCAATTAGACTTGCATATGCTGTCACACAGCCAGGGTAGAGAGAGACAAAGCTCATTTCTGGCATGTCTACTGGCAAACAAAGGTTGATTACATTCTTACAGGGTGATTGAAGGGAATTTGAAACATTGTTTGCATTACTAACAAGCCTTAAAAAGTGGAATTGACATTCTGAATATGACAAGCACTTCTTGCTAAAAGCAAAAATAAATTTCCTTCTGTTGTCCTAATTCTTAAGAGTTATCTTTCTGAGCCATTGCCAGGCTGTTGCGTAACAGTGCTTCCTCCTCATCTTCTCTCTGCAGATTGGTCTGTTGAGGGGGAGAAGCTCTTAGTGCAGAAATAATCAGTGTTTATATCAGTAGGTGATAAAAACCTCTTGATGTCCAGACTTCCCTTACTTTAGTAAGGGTATAGATTTAGGTTGCAAGTTTGAAACAATAGTGGAAGATGCCATTGTCTTAAATGAGCATTTACGTCTTCCTTCTGTCCTACAAATACTTTTGACCCAAATTATGAAAAAAGCAGCTGCAGAGCATGTGTAGACATAGCCTAGATACCTGCGAACTGTGCTGTCCTTTTCAGAAAGCTTTCTCATATAACTGGTGCAGAATCAGAACAGATGCTATGCCAAGAACAAGGACTGAAAGCACTTAGAAGGCTGGAGATAGACATAAGCAATCAAGAGAATAGGGATGAAAACAAACCCACTTATATGTGAATCGTGAACCAAGAGACAAAAATCCAGAAATGAAGTACCCAAGGGAATTAATTCAACTCTTTTTTAAAAAAGAACATTCTACTTTGCAATTTGAAGCCTTGCTGGCTTTTAAATGTTACACTATTCCCAGAAGAAAATTAAATGAAGAATTTGATAATGGATTTTTTTACAAAGACCTAGCTAGGAAATCTTCATTTTCAAATGCAGTTTTGCAGGAGAGTGAGAGGTCCATAACGCTACTACTGTGGTAAAACTGTGCAGATAAATAGCCACTTCATCCTTTTCACCATGGATCTGTGTACTCTCTTGTTGGTTCCATTAAATAACATTTAAGCAAAGCTTTGAAAATTTATTCTGAGATTACAAGAGAAATGTAAATCCAGTATAAAACTGTAAAGAAACTTGTGTATCAGCTGAAAAAAATAGTAGGTAGATTTACATAATCCTTTGACTAAATTGCAAGACATATGGTTCCCTTAAGTTCTTTCATAAAAACATTACTGAGACGAGATGGACACATCTGTGCTGTGGCAGAGCTGAGATTGATTCATGTTAAAAGATATTTCTAAACCTAAGGCATATCCTTCTGATCTGTCACAGAATGCAAACCCACTGGTCCCAGTATGAGTGTTTTGCTGAAGTTCGTAAAGGAAAAGTGATTCAGAAAAGCTGTGCATTTGTGAACTGTGGAACAAATCCTGCCCGTATGGAAAGGTTACATGTCACTCCATCCCAGATATGGGGAGGTCCTCTCAAGTACCTCTCTTTGGAAAGATCAGGGAGAAACAAACATCTGTGAAATACCCTTAGACAAGAGAGTCATCTGGCACTATAGTGGGGAGTATTAGTACTTCTACCAGGTATTTTTACTTAATGTCTTATGAGAGTCATACTAAGATATTTTGCAACGATTCTTTATGCCCAATGTACAGATGGTGAAGCTCTAACGAAAGAAAAATGAATGAGCCTGCTCAGCTCATCTGTGTCAGATGAGGCATCTTATAACTTCTACTGCAGGCATCTCTGCTGAGGACCTTCCATATTTGTTCTGAAAGAAAGGAATGTAGTCCCAGGAGGTCTCTGAGTTTAAGAGCATCTGCATCCAGATTTTAATTCAGCACCCTTAAGAAAGAAGAGCTACCTGTCTGTTTTCAGCCGAGTTTGATTTTTCCTTAGTGCAGTATTCCTATCTAGATTCTGGCTCAAGACTGTATGGATCTGTTTTAATGATAGCTTATGCAACAATAAGTACATCAAACTCTGACTAACAAGCTACTGCTCATGTCTGAGCACTACAGGATTTTAACAGGATTTTGCTAATTTTGCATTGAGTGGAAGGTTAATGTTGACTATTTTTTATTCAGCAGGGTCATTAATTCTCCCAGGAGAGGTGGAAGAGACAGTGACTTATTGTACACCCTTCTTTGAGAAGCCTGTTCAGCCAAAGTTCAGAGCGTGGTCAGTTCCCCAGCCATCAGACAGCAAAGCCCAGGAGGTATGAGGTCAGATGTATTCATTCAAACTTTGGGGGTTTGGGGTATTTGTTTTCTTTCCTATTGGTTTCTAATGTTATTTTCACAAGAACAGAGGGATATAGATGGAGTATGTGGAACTGCCGTGAGTTAACAAGTAATATTATTAATTTTTAAATGAATAATGAATTCTTAAATATGTTAAGAATTGAAATAAACACTATTTTATCTTGCACTCTGCTACTATATAATCCTACATTTTCAAAATGTGTACTTCAATACTTCAAGTGGTATGTGGGCTTTTTAATATTTAATTTGTGTAACTCACAGAATAGTCAAGTAAGCCTTTGCACTTTTAAGCCTTTTAGCAATCCTTGCTTATGTGGAATGATGGACCGTTTAATTTTCCAGTGATCTCATGATCTTACAGCATAATCATTGGCTTAATATAGGAGCCATTTTCTGCGGCAGGTAGTAAATGATCCCTTTAACATGACACTTAAAAGAAAAAAAAAGGTTTTAGAATATATTGTGGTCAGAATTAAGATCTGGTCCCTCAGAAATGAGTAGTAGCAAGATGCTGCTGAGAAACTGCATTGTCAGGGTCTGGTGTAGAGAGGTTTGCTTTATGGACTCTGAGCCTTTTAATCAGACACAGTCAGTGCAAGCTTTAATTTAGAATTGCCGTCTTCCTTCAGAAATGCAGTTCATTTCAAACTGCAACAGAAGGTGTGGATTGCTCACAGGCTTATTTTAAGTCATTAAGCTTCCTATCCAAATAGTCAGCTTGAGCATTAACTTTTGGGGGTGTTTCTATTGCAGAGAATTCTTCACTGCTCTTTTCCCGTGCCCAATCATTGCAATAGAAGCTGAAGTTAGCTTCCAGCTGAAGTGGGCCAGTTTTGATAGTTTCATATGCTTACTGATGTTTCCGTGAGGCTCAAATCAAGTTTATAAATGGCGCGTGAGCAATGGAGGTTTGGTGTTACAGCACTGCATATGGTGCCTCCTTCCCTGGGCTCGACTGTGTTCCGTTCCTGGCGATAAACTCTTCACTATAAGGAACAAGTCTGCTTTGGGAAAAAGTAGAAGTTCTAAAATGACCTTTCAAGCTTTTAATACCCAACATTCTGTGAATAAAAATACTCACTCTTTTCCCTAAGGATTGACATAATTCAAGGTTTTTGCCTTTAGATAGATCCATTGGACACAAAATAACACCCGAAAAACAAGAATGAGGTTTTATAGCTTTCTTATTTCATAACTTCTGTATAAAACCAAGTAAGAAGGAGGGTTGTAGCAGCCTGCAGTGTTCATAAAGGACTGCATATGATTCTTTAAACTATAGTTCATGAAAAATAGATAAAGATCCGACTGCATGCAAAATTCATTTCCATTTGAGAGAAAGTTGGGTTATGAAAGAAACTGAGTATTATTACATTGGCTATGAGTTGCTGCATTTTTCAAGAAGAAAGACAATTTTCACAACCATTTGGTTGGTGCCAGCCTACTTAAAATGAAGCCAGTCTTTCCCCTAAATTATAAACATATTTTTGCCTTCATTTAGATAATATAACTGTGGCCTGATTTTTAGAACTGTCAAGACTGAGCAGGTCCATTTTAAAATCCCTCAGTGCTTCAAATTGTCATTGCCTTGAAAATTAAGTCTCGCATTGCTTATGGCAGGACTAGTTTAGAAAGAGAGCAAGATTTTCCCTGGAGACATCTCCGCTTTAAAATGAGACTGTTCTCTGTCCATCAAAACAAATCTGTTAGGGAAGGGCAACAGAATGTGGCTGCCTAATTGGTTTTCTTAGACAATGGAAGACCATTCTGTATGAAAAATAGCAGGATGAGAAATGTCTATGCTATGGAAACACATGTGAGGCACTTCAGGGTAAACTGTGTATCTCTCAACATATTGCTAGGGAAAGTTTAAAAAAAGAAGCTCTGCTAAGGCGCAGTTTATAACTGGAATAATTGTTAAAGAACAACTTGTCTCCCTGAAAGTGTTTTTCTGTCAAAAGGTGTTATAAAGTGGCTTAGTGAATGACACAGCAAATAATTTGTGTTGTCCATTAGTGTTGCTTCGTCTTTCTATCCTCACTTTAGACATAAATATATTCCAGGATTTCAATATTGACATGAGCTCCCACAGGCCACTGCAAATGGAACCAGCATTCGTTCCATGTTTGAAGTAAATTATCACAGAACATTTCCCTCCCCTACCCAGAAATTTATATTCTCCTTTATTTCTACTTAATGTATTCTTTCATAAAAGATATCATAGTATTTTTATGTCTTAATGCCTGCTTCCTCACATCTTTTTTCATTCTTATTTCCCTCTCTGCATACACGAGTGCAGTTGATGCGTATTTTCTATTCACTCCCTATAAACATGCATTCAAAGTGGGATTCATCTCACCTAACTTCAGCTTGAAATGTAGTTTTAATCCTCCAGTCACCAAGAGGCAGAGATAAGCAACTCCAGAAAATGATTAATCCCATTTGCTGCAGGCATTTGTTGTAAGATGCAATTTATCTCCATCCACAAACTCTGGCTGGGCCATTTTTGGCTAGTTGACTACCTTAGTCTAGAAACCTAATTTTTGAATGGCTGGGATTAGGAAAGAAGAATTCTTCCCTTCTCCTTTATTTGTCTGCAGTTTGAGCATTCAAAGAAGTATTCAGCATGTCTGTCATTTTATCTTAATCTGTGGCACGGCCACATTTATTCCCTAAAATACAGCTTCCATTGAGTTCCTTTGGTTTAAGGTTTTACTGCTAGGCCTCAACTGAGGCTTGTTTCTGCTACGTGCTATGCATAAATGCAACAAGAACACCGAAGAACTTAAAAGACAGGATTGACTAAGTGAGAGAAGATGGAAGAGTTATGTCTTCTCAGAGGCCAGTAAAGACACAGAGATTGAATGACTTGTCCAGAATGATGAAGCAGAAGTAGAAAATTGGTCAAGATTTATTGACTTCCAGTCTGGTGCCCCAAGCTCAAGACAAGCTTTTTTTTTCTCCCAAGTACCCCAGTATCTATTAAGCTTATTTGAGTTCATCATAGCATAAAGCCTTCCCCCCACTTTTTTTTTATTTATTGTTAGTGAACTAGTAAGTTTTCCCTTGAGCATGCAACGAAATCACTGGTGAGTGTTCGTGCATGCTTTACATAATTTGAACAAGTGAATCATAGAGTGCCATAATTACACAGAAATACAAGTTTTAGAAGGACAGAGACAAGCTGTTCAGCTAAGTGTAACTCCACACAGATTAATAGAAGAACTGAGTTGCCAGTTATTAATAGATTTTTGAAAATGTCAACTTGAAGGTATTTTATTTACAATATTACTTTGTAAAACAACCTCTAGCAAAATACTTCAGTTATTAATACGAATATTACATTCTTTCCCTCCTTTAATTTGGACATGCAGGAACTGTAAATGAAAGTGATTTTTTTCTTCAGAGTAAATCACAGAAGCAATCTTAAGCAAACTGGCAGTTTTCTAATAGAGCAGGATTCTATTCCCAGAGAGCTCTCAAAAAGATTTCAATTAGATATTAAATTAGACACCTGAAATTCACATATTTCTCTCAGCTCCTTAGGCAAAAATAACAAGATAATAACTGGATCAGCTCAGAGAATTCAGTGTTTTATTGTAAAATGTCTTCCTTTTGACATAGAACAAAATTGCAGTTTGCAGTATATAAGTTTTAGATTGCTTGTCTTCATGGAAGTTTGAAGTCAATGGCTTCTTGGGAGAAGAAGAAAAAAGGAATCCCTAATGCTTTGAGTATTCATCTGAGAGATGAAGCACACTGATAAATATTCAGTGTGAATAAACTTTTCAAATGTGCAATGAGTGAGTAACAAAAAAATTGTTAACAGGGTGAAGTTGGGTATGTTTTATTTTGGCATCTTATTTCAGTTAGCATTTTGGGGTCGAGTTTTGTAAACAAAACTTTTTCCAGTATTTTGCAGTATCTGCATAAAATGTTCCTGGAATGACATGAAGGCCAAGACAAGGTCATAGTGGTTGTGTGTGTACTTTCTGTAATTCTGTTGACAGAGGAAAATAGATTTGCTTTTGTAGAATCCGTATAAAAGCTTACTGTAGTACTTTGTACTGAACTCTTCTTATCTTGGTTACCTTAGATATATGTCCTGGTTTAACCCTGGGCAGACACCAAACCCCACAGAGCCACTTGCTCACTCTCCCACCAGCCAGATCGGGGAGAGAATCACAAGAGTAAAAGAAAACTCTTGGGTTGAGATAAAGGCAGTTTAATTGGGAAAGCAGAAGAAGTGCACACCAGCAAAGCAAACCAAGGAGTTAATTCAGTGCCTCCCAGGGGCGGGCAGGTGCTCAGCCATCCCCAGGAGAGCAGGGCCCCACCACGCGTGACGGTCACTTGGGAAGA
>VZRQ01001982.1:2601801-2856804 GCA_013397975.1 Machaerirhynchus nigripectus
GCCACTGTGAAGAAAATTAACTCTGCTCCAGCCAAAACCAGCGCAATGTTGTAAAAAATACTGTTGCAACCAAAATAAATGAAAAATATCAGTGCCTTGCATTGTATTTTAGAAGAGTGCTTTGGATTTCTGCAAATGAAAGACAGGTAGTAGAACCCTGGTTGCTGCTCCCATTTCTTACCCAGTTGCTGGTGACCTTACTGACAAGGAATTCTACAAGGCTCTGCCAGTGGAGAAGATGAAAACGAACATGAATATGCTGAGGAGGTCAAGGAGTTGCCTTTATCTCTAATGGGAGTGAGAGCTTGTGCGCAGGCTTTATCTCCTGTTAACATTTTTCAAATGTGCTATTTATAAAAGTTAATGATGGTTTACCTGAAATAGTCTATGGATATAAGCAAGATAATCTTTGTGTGCAGAATGAATAGTGTTTTCTAGACCAGCTCTATCTACAAAGTTTTTCCCATTTATAAATGCCCATGGTCTACCCGTCTGCATCCAGGATTATTTGGATGCTCCAACATTTAATGAAGCCAATGTAAGCCAGATGTAAGCCAGATCCCTAGAAAATATAGATGATTAATAACATGATACAACCGCAGAAAAATTATTTCCTGATTATTCATGCAACATTACAGTTTGTTAATAAAGAATGTAGATACTACCCAGATGTTCTGTACCGTATCTATCAAGTTCTCAGCCACCAGAGAAGAATCCAGCTACCACTTCTCTGACTTACTAACTGTGTCAATGCTTCTTCTTACAAAATGTCACATCAAATTATGCAGGATGCTGTGCCTTCTAAACTGAGCAGTGATCATAGGATGCTGAGTGTTCTTCCTGCTTTTCAGCAAATACGTGCGTTCTTAATTTCAAATACATCAGTAGCCATGGAAGGACTTGTCAGAAGCTTGAAAAAACAGGCATGTGTTTAAATGTTTTGCTGATTTGGTGCTGAAGTACTTAAATCTTTGAAACACATTTCTAGACATTTTATATTAACTTCTCATGGGATAGGGAGCATTCCTATACAGTTTTAATGGTGAAGATGTGTCTCCTGTGTTGCCCTGGAATTCATTTTATGTAATGGCTTACCATAAACCTTTCGTGTCATGGCCCCCTGCAGTTTCTTATCAGCATGGAGCCTGCCACAGTTATTTGTTTT
The DNA here is from genome assembly GCA_013397975.1 of Machaerirhynchus nigripectus. NCBI lineage: Eukaryota > Metazoa > Chordata > Aves > Passeriformes > Dicruridae > Machaerirhynchus > Machaerirhynchus nigripectus. The sequence continues at coordinate 2,602,967 of VZRQ01001982.1, forward strand.
CATTATTTTATTTTATAGGCAGAGTGTTTATTCTAAGATATTTCAACCAGAAGCAATACTGAAATGCTATACAATATGTCAAGAACGCACATATTGGCAAATGCAGTAAGATTCTTATGTTCATCATGCAAGAAATGCAAACCAGCCAATTCCGTGCCTCTGAGATGCTGAAAAGAAATAATTGGAGTCTGAAAATTGATTATATGTCATTTTTCTCGTTGCAGGCCTTTCCTTCACTGAAATGGTATTCTGGGAAGAATGTTACATTAGTATCAGATGCATGTATGCTGAAGCTTTATGTAATACTAACCCAAATTTCGGAGATGTGGAATCTGTCCTTGAAATTTAACATAGCTGCATATAGCATGTCCATATCCTCACAGCCTTGCTGCTACAAGTGGCAGGAATATAATAGATGTGTGCAAGGGAGGTTTTTAGATTCCTTGCCTTGAGCAAAATTAGTTAATGATATTCATTCAGATACAGTACAGTACAAATGGGGCACATTAAATGGCTTAAATTAGGTCAAATTGAATAATTGAATTTATTCTTTTACTTAAAAAGAGCTTAATCAGCTGAGAGTGTTAGAGTCAGAAAAATAGTTTAATTAAATATTAATTAGAAGTTTACATTTTGAGCTTCCTTATTATCACTTGCAGCAATATTATTTATGTGTCTGTTTTTCCTCATTACAGCTACTGGGCGATGATGTTCAACCATTCTCACTTGATGAAGAGTTTGATTATGACAACGTGGCACTGACCCCTAAGTTCTCTGAAGCTGAGCTGAAGGCCATTGTAGAGTTGTCTGAAGATGCAAAAAGATGTCAAAATGATGTCAAAGCAGCACGAGCTGAAGACTGAGTCAAAGGTGTCCTGCGCACGGCTGTTGGAATGATCTTTTTATGGGGTGAATGTAGCTCCTCACTGTACCCGTATTTAGTGTTCTTGTCTGCACGGCCAGTACATGGCATCTCCGAGATTTGTGGTTTATTCTGCCAAGGTGCCTTGGAGCCTGTACTGGCTCAGGATAGGAGTGACTTCTCCGTAGGACCAAAACAAGCTGGTGGATTTCAGAATGGCATCGTGGCTACCCTTGCTTATATCTGGTCCTGACTCGCTTCCTGAGTAGTACAAAGCCGGTCCTAAAGCTGCCTTTTACCTCGTTCTTTCAATAATGCAATCAAGAGCTTTTTAGCAGCTGACAAGTCAGTCTATGAACTCCTTCCTTTAAATGTATAGAGATACATGAGTGAATAAATCTGGGAATATTTTTTTTCTTTGTCTTTTGAGTTACTTCAGTTCTGCAAAAAAATAAATATTCCTGTTTCCAACAAGCTTTCTGTGTTGATCAAAATTGACGTGGTACAACTCCTAAAATTAAACCAGTAACTGCTCAAAAAACTCCCTCTTCCACACAGAGGAAAAAATAGCGATCTCATTCATTAAAGGAATTGGCATTGAAGGGCTGTCAGATTTTACATTTTTTCACAGGAGATGATTCCAAATAACAGCTTATAGCTTACACTCTGCATCACTGAAATACAGCAAGCTGGAGTTCAGTAAATGTCCGCTATATGGGTGGGAGAGAAGAGTTTGCATCTCTGTGTCCTTCTCTGAGGAGTTTAGAATCCTTTTTCTTTCAGCTAACTGTAGAAGCTGTGCTATTGAGGCTCGGTTTAACATCACCATGCTGCATTGTATTAGTGGTCATTTTCTGGTGTAGCTGCATTCACTGAAGTTTACTGACCAACATTTTGTCCTTGGCCTCTCTCCGTTACTTCTGAAGTGGGTGATGAGCATGGTAAGTGTGGGAAGAGTGCCTGAGCAGACTGACAAGGCACCAAACCACAGATTTGGTTAAAGGCTGTGGATGAATTCTCTGTGGCCGGTTGGCTGCTTCATTGTCAGTAATTTATATAAGCAAAGAAAGGTGTTCTGATGTTCCAAAAGAGATTTTCTGGATCAGTGATTTTGTAAACCATAATCATGCTCCACTGAAATCTGAATAGCATTGGTTTTGAGGAATGGTATTTACCTTGATTAGGGGTTATAATTTAAGAGTGAGATTCAAAAAAAAAAAAAAAAAACAAAGAAGAAAGAGCTCTCACAGAAGATACTTAAGGAGACTGATACAAAATTACAAGTATGTTGTATAGGAAACCTGGTTTGTACAGGACCTTGCTGGTAGAAGGTAATGAGAATTTTTTTTAACACCTACACTCAAAAAGATGCCTGTGCTATAGTTAAAATGTTTTTTAAAATGTAATTGGCTGTGTAGCAGATTCTACTGGGTTTTCTGAAACTTTTGTTAATGTGAATTTATTTTAATTCAAGGAAGTGTTTTGTTGGACCCAAGATATTTTAAATTGGGTGGTTTAGATCCAACTGGAATTTTCCAGTGAAACCTTAAAGTTAAAAATTTCTGAACAGATCTATTTATTAATTCATCTTCTTCTGAAGGACACAGATAATGTGTATAAATCAGAAGGATAAGAAGTAAGTTCTGGAAGAGCTCCATAACAAATCTGGGAGAAGGAAATGGAGAAGTGCTGTATAATGATAGCAAGGTCAGCCTTTGAAAGCCTCAACAGAAAAATAAGGGAGACAACCTCATTTACATACGCGTGTATAGCAAAGATAAAGTAAGGAACCTTCTGTCTGAGACCTCTCTGTACAGAGTTTGCTATCCTGCAGACAAAGAATCAGCCATAAAGGTGAACTTCCGTGTCATTGTGGGATGGTGAATTAGGTGCTTCTTGTGTGTGGCTTTTTAGACAGGTGTGAGTCACGCAAACTATAGATCAGTCCTATGGGAATCCTACTGCCAGTAGAGTCAGTGAGAAAAGTTGTCTAGGGGTTTTTAATATTCTTCAGGCCAAATCAGCTCTGGAATCTCTTAAGTGCATTTTCTATTCATTTCATTATCAATTTTTCACTGTACATTAGGGATACATCTAGCCATTCAGTTCCTTCTCTCATAAGCAGATGATTCCTACCAAATGTTCAGAGTACCTGTTATGCCCCGTAAGTGTCATTCAGTGTAGTCATTATATGGTTTCCTTTGATATAAAGAAACACTTTGCTGCAGAATACCCAACAAAATTGGAACTCTTTAGTGACATTCATCTTACACAGAGAAATAGGAATAATTCACTTACATTTACACCACTCAAGAGTTAGATTTTTACTTGTTGTTAACAGACATGAATATCACAGTGAAGATTAGGCACTATAGGCTACATTTCCTGAACATGACATTTTATTGGCCTGCCCCTGTGGTTGTTTTTGGCTTCTACCTTTCATTTGATTACCCTTCACAGAGGAGGCATATTTTCCTCTTAGCCATTACCAGGTTGTCATTTTTAAGAACATACTTTATGTGCATGTTAAATTTTATACTTGCCCATGGAGTTAGTTACCTGGAATTGTTTTAGTGCTTGTGAGGTGGTTTGAAGTCTGAATAATATGTATCTTTTCCTCTTGTAGCTTGTATTCTCTTTAATATTTAATATTTTCAGCAGGGGTTGGCAGGGGACATTCATCTTTTCTATTTATGGCCTTTTCTAAATATTTTTCCTGTTTTCCAGAAGAATTAAAGGCAAAATTCTCACGTGGAACAGGAAAGTTGGAGTGCTACTTGGGATCGATTTAGGGGCTGCTGCAGTAGGGAACAATTTTCTCCCTACCACACTGACAAGGATTTTGAACTGCAAAATCTCTGACATTGTGAGAACCCATTGGAAGTGAAGGTTGTGTGATGCATTTCCCTAATCCCTTTGTATTCATGACTTCATTGATGTCTAAAGTGCAGCAGAGATGTGCATCCGTATCAGTCAGTGAGCTTATCTGTGTTGAGCTTGTTGCTACTTTTGGTGCTGCCAGAAGGATACTGACTGTTTCTCTCCACAGTCTTGGTGGATCCTCAGTTATGGGGAGGAACTCTTTTGAGTTTTATGGGAAGTAAAATAATCCTTCCACCGGGGCAGGAAACTGAAGGGTTGTTTCCTCGGCTGGCTGAGGTGAAAGCTTGGATATTGTTAATGCTCAGGGTTAACGTTCACTTCTCATGGCCGTAAAAGGAACAGTAATTATTTGTTGAGATAATGGTTGTGGGAGAATGAGATAAAGACTGAAGAAATGAAAAGAGATGCAGACAAACCTGACTCGCACGTTGTTATGGACATAAATGTATTTCTATTAATGCACAGAGGTATCCTGTATACACACAATGCCACTGAAGGAAAATAATTTTAGTATGGAGAGTACCCACCAGATAATTCAGAACCTTATGAAGACGATGGCATGGAAACAAATCCCTGCTCTTACGGAAAAGACTCTTTGATCCTCCGGCCTTGATTTTCTGCTGCTGTAAACTGGCAGAACTCCACTGAGGCCATTTGTATTCATACAGAGCACACAGGAGTCTGGTATTTACAGTCTTAGCTGAAAGAATATGGAGCCAAATCAATTCCTGATTTAACTTCACTGAATATATAGTTATGTATATGACCCATTATCGTTATGGGAAAAGATTTAAATGAAGAGCCAATGGAAATGAAATGTAAAAAACATATCTTGTAACTGTTCAGATACTACACAGGTAATTTTGGAGTTTCTGAAGTTGTGTGTGCTTAGAACATTGCTTTTTGCTTTAACAAAAATATCACATATATTTTCAAGTCCTGTGCAAATCACGAAACTTGATTGCATGCATAACTACTAAAGATTCTGACCTCCTTTAAAATGTTTTTTTTCCGTCTGCTTCTTGGCAAGGATTGGAAGTGGACTTTGCTTTCTCCTGGAATTGTTTTTAAAATATCTGACATCCTTTGTGAAAACATACACTTTGTTATAAAGGTAGACTCTCAGTGATGCTACTTTAAATGCAAAAGTAAAAATAGGACCGAATTCCTGGTTGCTCAGCAACTTCATTTACATCATAGTGTGGGTAAACAGACATTTGGTATAAAGGTGTCAGCTTGGATAGCAGGCTGATTTATATCCTGTTGTCCTCTACCTTGATTTTTACTCTGGAGTCTAAGCAGTAGCTCAGTCCCACCAGGGTATGCATTTTCACAGCCCTGCAAAGAGACGGTGAGACAATTCAGTTACACTGGCCAGAGCAGCTGAAGCAGCAGTCTTGTGCTGGGGCTCCATGCACACTCCGGTATAGATTAGCCAAGTGTGGCTTTTCACCTGTTCAGCAGAGATCTGTGTTACATCGGTGGTGAATGTGCTGCTCCTGAAGATGTGCAGCTGAAAAGTGGTGACTGACAAGTGCTGGGGCAGAGATTGCCTGGCCCCCGTTCCCTTTCTGGGCCATGCTGAGCAGGCAGCTCACCACCCTCCTTCCCAGGCTGCAGCTCAGCCCCTGCCTTTCCAAACGCCCGAGTGAGGCGAGGAAACCCCTGCTCAGGGTTCTGCTGGCCTCAGGAAGTGGCTCCCTGCCCACAGAGCCAAGTGCTGGTGCCAGCACAGGGCATTCCCACCGTGGAGCCCTTTCTTGTGGCCAGCTGTCAGTTAGCACAGGTGGGCCCGGGGTGCCACATCTGTCCCGGGCTGCCTGGGCTGGTCCTGGGCACATGCTGCTCTCCCAGGTGCCAAATGTCTGCACATCCCTTGGGAAAACAAGGCAGACAGTTTTCTCTGTAATGGTGTGAAGCTGTAGAACATCTCAAAAGATGCTGAGTTTGGTAAATTTGTGACTGCTGGCTGTTGGAGGTGGCACCTTGTGTTTTGCTGGCAGGATACTCTAAGCCAGCTCGCAGGTGTACGGGCTGTGAATACCACAAGTTAGACTGAAATGGTTTTAGTGCTTGTCTGTGACAAGTTTGTAAGAAGAAAAGCAAGTGTTAAAAAGTACTGTCATTTTTATAGACAAGCTACTTTGTTTTCAATTGCAGTGCCCCACAATTAAAATGGAAATCAATTTTAATGCCTAATGAAAATGCAGAAATATTTGTCTCATTTACAGCACTTCCAAAAAGGACAGATTTTAAAATTCTCCTGATTAATGATCTATAATTTTATGTACTCTGTGGTGTCTTGTTCAGTACATCTCTCCACATAAAATTTCCAGAGGAATAAGGAAAGACCGAGCTGAACAAGATTCCTGAATCTAACTTCACACTGAATTTCAGATTGTAGAAACTCTCTCTCTGTATATTCAAAGCTCTCTTTGATCTCAATATTCCCAAACTTTGGGGAAGTAGATGCTTAACTTTAAAAATCGCTAACCAAACATTTCTCTAGCAACCACATACTACCGATATGAACTAAAAAACCCAAAGCAGTGAGGAACCTGCCTATATAAAAAGAACCAATGAAATGTGAAAATTGGCATAGCTGCACTCTGTAGGAAGGTAATGGGTAAAAGGACTCTAAAGATAGTAGAATTAAATGAAAAATGTTATTTTTCTAGAGAGTGAACCATACTAAAATATTGTGTTGACTTCATTCAATTCTTGAAAGCCTTTGAATGCCCTACTGAAAAATTAGTGTAATCATTTTGTAATTCATGTAGATTTACAACATAGTTATCTCTTGAGCTATTAAAATGAGATTAAAATTTGTGTGAGATTCTTCAGTATATTTTGTGGGAGTGCTAACATCATAAATTAAGGCTTTAGCCTCATTCTATCATATGTTAGAACAGAGTTTGTTCTTATGTGGCTGTTGTGGTTGAGGATTCTGGTGGCAGTTTCTGGAGAGCAGGTGTGTACTTGTAGCAAGTAAGCTCTAAGTTTAATAAGTTTTCTTGAATCCATCTGCTTTTATGTCCATATGTATAAAAACTTGTAAGGTGCAATATGATGTGCATAATTCTTAGAAAGAAGCAAGTGTCATTTATTATGTTGCTTATGCTCCTCAGAATAACTTAGCAAGAGGACAAATTCTACTGATTACCTACAGTCTCGATTCTGCCATTTAGATTTGCTGCAGATTGCACATTGGGTGTTTCAGAGAGAAATGCTGGAGTGCATTTTTCATCCTCTTTTCCTTATTTTTGATTTTGTCTTTTCTATGTCAGTTTTGCAACTAGCTTTCCAGAAGTTGACACTACATTAATCCGATGTGCTACTTTCCTGCTGGATAAAATTTTAAAGTAAAAAAGATGGAAGGCTGGTGTGTGGGCCAAGAAGCATCAAAGCACGGTTAGCATTTCATGCTCAAGCTTAGCATTTGCAAAGCTGTCAAACAGTCAGGAAAATACAAATAATGGTCAGCCTACTTATTGAATGAAAATTTAATTCTGAATTGCCTTTGTTTAAATCAGCTGCTTACACTTCGTCTCTTCTGCTCACCAAGGATTCTGTTAACTAACATACTTCAAAATCCAGACTGTCAAAAATACTGACAGCTTTCATTAGCTGAACCACATTTCCCACAACAAAATCATGATCCATTTAAGGCTCTTTGTTTCGCGTTGTGACACATTGCCTGAATTCCACAGGTTTATTTCCCTTCCATGAACATTAGTAATGTAAACTGTACAAAACCCCAATGGCCCAGTGGATATCCTTCTGCTTAGAGCAGGAAGAAGAGAGGTAGTGGGATGAGAGGTTGGCTGAGCAGCCAAAGGTTGCTTGTGCTCTGAGTGTGATGCTTGATATTTTGCTTTTGATTGCGTTGCAATGTTTGTGTGAGAAGCTTGGTTGCCAAAAGGGCCAGCTGAATAACCCCCCTTCCCACTGCACCCCCAAACCCCCGTGTCTGAAGGTGCTGGCAAGCAAGCTAACCAAATTCAGCTGGCTACTGTTTCAAGGGTAGTAGTGTTTATTATGGTGTATGTTTTACTAAGTGCTCGCAACTGATAGCATTTACTAACTGACAGGATTGGGCTCTGCTCACAAATGTGCACATGACTGTTTATCTGGCACTGCTTGTAATCCTATATTTCCCAAAATTTAATTTTTGAAACGTATATTCTTTTGATACTTTTCACTTGCTGCCCCAGAATCAACAGATCAAAGACATCCTTAGAAGATGATACTAAAAAAATCATGACTTTGAGTGCTCTGAACAGAAGTGAAGAAATTAGGAATGAAATAAAATTAAGTAATGTTACATTTAGGAAAAACATCTTGCTGAAATTCAGATTCACTAGACTCTGCAAGTATCACAAAGAGAAGTTGGTGGAGCTGATTTGCTAAGGTCAGCTAAAAGAAATTTGAAAATAAATATTGGAGAATGTGCTATAGGGACAGAGTAGTGCATCAGCCAGGAGCTGGATTTCATTAATATTTTTCCTCCAAGATTAAGGTACATGAGAATGAATGGTTGAGGTTTGAAAAATTTTGTTTGTTAAGATGATTGTTTTGTTTTGAGTTCCCATTCCTTAATGGAAGAAAGGATGGTTCAGTTTAGTGAAGCAGGTTCAGTCTGATTGTTTTAGTTCCGGAGCATCTCTACCAACCCTTGATTTGTTCACAGGCTGGCAGCCCATTTGTGAAGCATCACTGCCAGCATGTGCAAAAGTGAGCAATGATATAGTATTTAAATATTCTGCTTTTTTTGAACAGTCTCCTTGCATTACAATTACACAGTAAGATACAAGAGACGGCGCTTTTTTTTTTTCCTGTTCTTAAAAAGGCAACTTAGATTACAATTTGGAAATGGAATGTTGGATCAGAAACCCATCAGGGCTTTGAGAAAACCTGTGTCTATATGTAGATCTTTAGTTCATGACTACATGGCTCAACCTTGAGCTCTTTGCTAAAGTAAATGACATGACATTTGATCTTACTTTGGAATAAGTGAAGTTATTTTTTTTCCAGAATCCGAAAGCTCTGTAAGATCTATATTTGCAGGGCAAGCTTCTTTTACTGTTTTCTCTCCTTGCCTTTATTGGTCTCAGCTGCTACTATACAGCAATCAATATAATATAGGGTACAGAGAACAAGCTATGGCATTGCTACATTTCTCAACAGGATGAGGGAATCTTCTCTGTACTGAGAGCTGAAGAAGCTGTCAAAACCCTTTGGCTGACCATCTGTCAATTTCTATAGATGCATATTGGGGTAAACTGGTATTTTTGTGAAGCATTTGTTCTGCCCAGATCAGGGAGGTGCTGCTGGTTGAAATAATTCGGAGCAAAACTCAGTTCAGTCAACTTCAAAATACTCTGTCTTTTGGCCACTACCAGTTCCTCTTGGTACTCCCATCTCACTGTAGCTCTGTCAGAATCAACACAGTCAGCACATGGACACTCCCTGTCTTTTTTAGCTGGGCTCTTGTATAATGCTGCCAATTCTCTGGGACATTTCCAGGGAGCTACAGCTTACCAAGAGACTCCCCAGAGGACAACGGAGTTTTTATTTATTTCCTGTTCCAAAACAAGCTTCCATGTAATCACCTCGCCCTCCCCAAAGGAATGACCAGGGGAGAATGCCAACATCTAGATTGATTACTACTTGTTGGTGTAACAGTGTTCAGTTTTGCTTTTCAGTTCACCTTCCCCAACCTTTCTTTTCCAGATGGAATTTTTCCTCTGGTGCCAAGCACTGAGGAAACAGAAATGTGTGTTTCTTCAAACCAGCCCTATATTATTAAGATTCAGAAAGATGTTTGCTGATGTATTCAATAAGAGAGGAAACTGATTGCTACCTCACAGTAAAGTCTCTCTGTTATAAATGTTAATTGTCTTATGCACTCTGGAATTCTCTGTGACCTCTAGGCAATTTTTTTTTAAATGATTGTTGATACACTGTCTCTGAAGAAGAGGAGAAAAGAAGTACTTCTCTGGCCTAGTTTCAGGTAAGCTCCAGAAGTTCAAGTGGGCCAATTACACATAAAAGAGCAACAACTTATGTAAAGCTTCATTTGAATCCCAAAGGGGAAAATGATAGAAAATCAATTAACTTTCCACATGAAAAAATAGCTCATATTGCAAAGCTTTCCTTGCATAGTTTTCTGATTATGTTTGGAAGCAAATTGCCTTGATTATACCTTTGACGGGAAGGAAAGTCTTTTAATTAATTTAATACATACTATAGCAGGGCTAAATTGTATCATGGAACAATTAAGTGGGTCTACACTGATACTCTTGCCCTGTTGAAAATGGGTATTGCTCACTTAGTGAGTCATGCTCTTGCTGGGGTGATGCAATTATCCATTCACTGCAAAGCATGTGACATAAAAGTTATTAGGACCTTTTATATAGGAGAGAGGCTGAATGGAGTAAACAAAAAGCCCATTTCAGTGAAGAGTCAGTGAAATTTCAGAGTCTAACCCACTGGGAGCTGAACCCAAATCCTCAGGCCCTAAGACAGCCCCTACTTTGGGAATATTCAGGCTTCAGATGATTTTCTATTGGTCTTGGACTGAAATAAGGAGTGGAAGTGATTGTCTGTTAGTCATGTACTGACATGATACTCAGACTCATGTGCAGCTAAGAACTATTGACAGGAATTTGTAGTAGCATCTGGAGTAGTTGCTGCACTAGCTGCTTCTGAAACCAATTTTTGCCTCAAGCTGGAACTAATAACATTTGTAGTGTTTGCTGCGATTAGGACATTTAAATGACAATTTTAATTCAGATGTTCTGAATATGACAAGAAACAACACATTTGATTTTTTTTTGCAAATCATGCATGTTCTTATAATGATGCTACATTGTATTGTCAAAAGAAAATAACATTAGGAATCTTCTTGATATGTCTGTTTGATATTGGACATGTTCTTGTCCTGCTGAACTAGTTCAACTGGGTTACATCACTTTCCCTGATGGATCTTGTCTGCTGGGAATGTATTTGCCTGCATCCTGCTTTTCATGCTGAGGTGGGCTGAGTCTTTTCTGGTGAGCTGTAGAAACAAATATCCAAGAGCTGAGTAATAAAGGAAAGACTCCATCACCAGTGAATCTCTCATGAATTCACTCATAACTGTCTAAACTCAGATAAAATATTATCACACATTTGTCTAATGTCTCAAGGCCATAAACAATGAAAAATAAAAAGCAGTACAAATGAGGAACAGTACTCTCATTGCATGCTCTCTGTTCTTTCTGGTTTCTTAGAGAAGGTCTAGCTGATGAGGGATTTGTTTATAAAAGGAAGCTAGTAACTATGCCTGTGGAAATACTTGAGATGGGATAGGAAGCTTTCTAGCAGCAGTGTGAAGGAGAATCTGTACTAAAAATTAATTTCAGAGGTGCAAAATCATGGCTGTGAGCACTGTACCACAAGACTTGTAAGTTCTGAGCTAGTATGTTCTGCATTATTTAGACACTTAATTTAGTTAGAGGTCTTAGATTTCATAATTAACATTTTGAATTGTGACAGAATTGGGCTGGAAAACCACAGTATGCAAGGAGTGCTGTCAGATGCACTCTCTAGTCTTTTGTACCTCTAAAAATATTTAGTTTTGACCAGAATGGCAAAGCTAGGAACCAGAATGGCTGCATGACACTGCCTGGTATTAGGCAGAGAGATGCAATTTGTGCCAGTTAATTCAGTAAAGATTCACTTCCTCGAGGATATGTTTCAAATTTGCTTGTGGCTCACTGAGGGTGTCAGTAGGGTGAAAGGGTCAGCTCAGTACCTGCCCCTTCCTGGTCCAGCAGGTTTGCTGCCCATCTTCTGGACCAGCTGGGGACTGTAGCTTCAGTGACCTTGACTGTGGTGGTCAGGCTTAATTGACTGTGTGTAGTCAGTAAAGGTATCCACACTGCTGGTACAAACACATATTTGCTTTCTGCATCTGTGGCATGAGTGGTTCAATGTAGCCCTCCACCTTCCCATCAATTCAGGTTATGAAACAAAAAAATCTTGTTTCTTCTTTGTTATTTAAATTTGTCTTTCCTACCATCACAGAGGCCACACACTGATGTACCTCTTTAGTTCTCCCAGGTGAAAAATACCAAAAGCATACTATGCCTTCACTCTGCTGTAGTTTGATTGCACTAGGGTTCTATGTTTAATGTTTAGCCTTTTTCATCAAGAGGAAAAAAAGTACATTCTAGCCTTGTTGAAAGGCAAAGATAGATTGTTTGTGAATTCTCTTAGTGCTGAGATCAGCATCACACTTAGTCAAGACCTAGCCCCTCTGAAAAAGACCAAGGTTGCATCGAAGGTGCTTGAAAATGTCACTGATCCTTAAAGGCAATCGTGTATGGCTAATCATTCCCACGGTAACTGGAATGTGATTTTCATTGGATTACTCTAGGAAAGATGCTGCTTGGCAGTTTCAGCAAAGATGTTAAAGAAGTATGGTATTTTTAGAAAAAAACACTCCCGCCTGATCTATTTCAGTTCTTGAATTTTCCACTTAAGCCTGGGATCATTAATTCCTAATGCAATTCATGTGCCCCACGAGAGCAACAGACCAATAGGAGACTCTCAAGTGTGCTGCCTGCTGGCTGACTCTAAAGAGAATGGTGGCTGATCGGCAATGCTCCAGACATAGTTTCCCAGTGCCTAAATCCACAACAAAACAAAAGTTTTTGTTAGGGAGAAATTACTTACTTACCCTTAATTTTTTTTCTTTTTCTCTAGAATAAGGCAGAAAGGAGGGTAACTGTACTGACTCCATAAAACCAGTGCTCAGTGCAGAGCACATGGTGGCAATGTTGCACTGCTTCTGAGCAGCTCTCCTGTGGCACTTACCCAACCCATATTCATTTACTGAGCAATAAATAGATGCAGCAGAGTGCTGCTTTACCCAGGGAATATTATACTTGTACATGGTAGCACTGATTGTGTTTTCTGGTAAAATAAAGAGTAAGGTATAGGAAAAATAATTTTTCTTCCTTTCTTTTTACCACTTCTATATTATTTGCATGCATCCTAGGCACAGAGATACAGTTTAAGTTTTGCAGAAATAGTGTAGCTGGTATTGGAAAAAGATATGACAATTTAGTTTCATTCCATAAACCAAGTACACCTGCCTTAGAGGAGCACTTAGGATAATGAAACACTCAAGCCATCACGCACACAGAGAAATCAGAAACTGAAGGCTTCTCGCTTTCAAAAGAAAGCTTTACTACTTAAACAAGCTGGCCATGAGCTCTCTCTTTCTAAAACATCTCTAGCCTAAATATAAGCTTTCCTTAAAGTCTTCAAAGAAGTGGAATGAAACTTTTCCTTAGCTGGAGAAATTCCGGGCAGATATAAGTGTGAGTTCCTGGGTTCAGTGGCCGTGGATGGCTCTTAGCACAAAGCCCCTGAGAGCCGGTGTGGGTTGGCTGAACTCTTCAGTGATCACTGCAGCAGAGCAGCCAAGGATTCATGTACCTCTGGCTTTCTTCTCTGTTCAGCCTGACAGGAGGGCCCTTCAGAGGCAGACTGAGTAGGAGAGTACTTGCATTACAAAGGCAACACTGCTGAGTATTTCAGGTCTCTGGGGCTGAGTATTTCAGGTCTCTGGGGCTGTTGTCTTTCATATTTGTCCCGCTTTTGGTGTGCTTTTGCAGCTCTAGCAGCTCAGTTCCCAAGCCACGGTCTTCCCTGGTGTTCCTCTGCTTTTAATGATCTCTGTGCCCCTGCAGACGGATCTTTCACTGTGCCTGTCATGGCTCAACTGATTTTCTTCCCACCAACACAAAATGAATGAGTTTTTTTTTCCATTCTGTTTTTTCAGCTTTCTAGATCTAGACAAGTTATCAGCCATTGCCTGGTTATTCTAATTCTCCTTAAAGAGTCTGGATTCAACTCCAGATGTTGGTGACAGGAGCAATGAAGTCAGCAGGTATCCCAAACTACCTCCACACTGCTTCCTTGCTCTCTGAGTGGGAGAGGCCAAGGGGGAAAAAAAAGCTGCAAGATGTCAAGATGCCTTCTTATAAAGCAAGAAGGAAAATACAGGTTATTTCAGCTAACAAGCAATATCGTGCTTTGTTCTCTTCTCCTAATTCTGTCAGACATAAATGTAAACTGAAATTTAAAAAAGCAAATGTCAAAGTGTGGGAGCAAGCACTACAAGTAAGCCATGCTCAACCAACTGCTTACATTCATGCTTGGGAGACAAGTGCATTCAAACTGGTTGGGATAGGTTGATTTTTGTGAGCAACACACGTTCAATTTAGCAAAAATTACATATTAGGAATTAAATAAGTATTTGTATCATGTTGTTGGTGAGGTTACTGTGAATAAAAGCCATCTAAAACCACTGAAAATATATTGAATTAATTGATGTAGCAATATCAGAGAAATTGTGTGTTTTTTTCAATGCCTAAGACCATTTTTAGGTATACATTTCCAGGATGAAGATCAACAGCCGTACAATTCAATGTCTTCTTTGTTGATTCACAAGGGGGATAACTTAAGTGCTAGTGGAAAAATTGGAATGAAATTGGCCAACAACTGCTAATCGGGAGTTTGGTATGTCTTGCCTCTCCCTGCATCCAAAAACCAAGATGGAGGCCTTCAGAAATGCATTGAGGGAGGAAACTTTAGTGCCATACAATTCTTTTTCAGACGTGTAACATAGCCCATAAGTTATGATCATTTTTTCTACTATCAATATTTTTTTAGAAAGAGAAATAAATAAGAAGCAATGACCATGGTAATGAATTTTCTCAAAATGTGTCATCCTAGAGTGATTCAGCTGGAACTGTAAAGGTCCCGCTCTGATCTGTGCACATGAACCGGACCTGCTGCCCATGCCACTGACTCCCTGGGCCAGACTGACACAGTTACTAATGTTTCAATCCTGTTATCCACCCTCTCTGGGTTGCTGGTGAAGCTTCTTGCGGCTCGCCATGTCCTCTGCCCCAGAAATGCTATGACAGGTCCCATACCCAGTGCTCATTTTATTTCTCCCTATTCAGCCTCTGCCAAGTCCCTGCTTGCCCAGCACCCGTCAATAATGTGTTGGGACTGTACTATTTGCTGTGATTTTCTGTGCTCTTTGCTTTACAGCCCACACTGCTGGCCATTACAATGCAGTGAAATTTCATTAAGAGCCCTTGGCCCATCTGCCTACAGTCACAAGGCAAAGAAATGCACCACCCTGTTTGCCTCAGAGATTTAGTTTACCTTCATCTTTCTGTTTGGGTTTTTAACCTGAGTTTGAAAATGACAGAAACAAACTCAAACACTACTAGTAAGAAAATTATTAATCCCTTTTGTAAAAGTTATCATCTGAGAATTGCAGAGAAATAGCTAAGCTAAATATTTGTAATTTAGAAAGAAGGATATTAAGATCCTTAAAAAAGAATCTTGCTGGCTTTTGCTCACTTCCTCACACATAAGTAAAATATTTGTTTTCTAATCTCAAACAAGTGCTAAAAGCCCAAACATTTGCCAGTTGCTCTAAAAAAATATGCTTTTGGCACTTTGTATTAATGGCATGGTGATCTTGTGCTGCATCTTCTGCCAAGCTTTTTTAAAAGCCAGTACAAGTGTCATTTTTGCAGTCGAGGCCTTAAGTCCCTGGGAGTTTCAGCAAGGTTTCATTGGTGTGCAGATTCATTTCCACTGAGCAGCCAGAGGTATTTCAGCAAGGGAAAGATGCTGAAGAGAAGTGCAGTAGCTATAGACAGTAAAGGCAGATGCTGTAGAGTACTGACTAGAGAGCTAGAAAGTTACAGAGAGTGTGATATTTAATGCTCATCACTAGTTCAGAGCTGATATATCTTAGCTGATATATCAGGATACTCTCCTACCCTGATAATATTTTACTTGGTCAAGGTTTGATGGTAACAAGCAACAAAATCCATAGTACATCATATATTTTCTCTTCTGCAGGAGCAGCACGTGGAAAAAGTGTGAACATCACATTTACATGTTGAATTAAGAGTCGTGCTTTCATGAAGTGCATCATAGAAGGGATTTATTGTGTGGGTTTCAGATGTAATATAAGCTCCTTTGGAGGCAAAAACACGGGGTAGTTCAGACAGGACCATGGAAATACAATTGTCTGCAGCATCTAAAACCAGTTTGTCCTCATAGGAAGTGACACCAGCTAGGAAATGGAGATAATGTGGAGATAATGGCTCTGCTATCCTGATTAACACACTTTATTCTTCTCTACTACCCTGCAATCACCGGGCAATCTGTTTTGTAGAAACACCATATGAGATTGTCTTTGGGAAACTTCCTTTTCATGTTTTATTACTTCTCAGTGGAAGTTACTTGTTTTTGGTGGTCTGGGCATCTGCAGCAGTATAGGAGAGCTCCTCCAAGATGCTTGAAGTATATTCCAACATTTTCCATGCTGTTCTGCGACAGATGTTTTGTCCAGTCATATTAACCTATTATCTTGAAAATAAGATGCTATTAAAGGAAATGCAGACCTCAAATCTGTTCCAATGTGTTATTGAGGTCAGAGTAGTGAACCAGCCGTAGCATGAAGTAATTTTTACCCCTTCCATAAAGGTATTATATTTCTGTTTGTAGTCATAAAATATTTTCCAAATTGAAAGCTTATTAAAAATCCTTACTACTCAGCTTGTGACTCAATCTGTTTTGTTTCTCGTCATTCTGGGATTAAGTGTAATTGGTTCACTTTACTACGATCACTGGGGATTTGTTTCTTCCCCAGAAATCGTTATTTTGAGATCCTCAGTTTCAGGAGCAATCATACTTTGCCCTCATGTTCAACACTGTTGTTGCTACTGGAAAAAAAAATTAGGTTTTACTTTGTGGGCTATAAAACCAGTGTCTTTGGTCTCCCTGACAGATTCCTTGCCTACTACATGATGATCCCATTTCTTCTCTAATTAATATCTGTGATACAAAAGAATGTGTCTGATAGTGAAACGTACTGGTGGCAATGCTGGGAAGTGCTTTAAATGTAGAAAAGGGCCAGAACACCACTCAGAGGACAATGTTTTCCCTTGAAATTAGAGTCATTGTGAATTAGATGAAATTCAGAAATATAGAGGAAAAGGAAATTCACATGACGAGGGATTTGCCAATAACCAGCTCTCCTGGGGGTTCACCAGACTTCTGTTGAGAAGAATGGGAAGGGGACTTTGACATTACCAACATAACAGAAATTCAGCCGAGCTTCAAGTCCAGTCTTCTATCCTGTCCCTTTAAAATGCAGTCTTCCTTAACAAATAACATCGTGGCCAGTAACAAAGAAATAATGTATTTTTCTCCATGATACTGTAAAAACACTTATCTTCTAATTTAATTTATTAATGTCTTGTTGGTGTTTTTGCAATAGAAGATTTTTGCTGTTCCAAACATTTGAAAGACAGAGAGAAAAGTCTATTGTCTAAGTTTTTGTTTGCTTTAAATGTTATCTCTGAAAGCACATGTATTTGCTTGAAAATAATTGCAAATGGCATAACTCTGATTTAAGCCTGTGTGTTGCCTGATTTTAAGGGATAAGGCCACTTAAGTTGCTGGTAAACTCCAGCCTAGAAATGCTCTGGCCTCTTCAGTTCCTAAAACGTATTTCATAAGCAGCATTTCCCTTCTAGCCTGCAGCAACAAGATTTGACATTTATATATTGCCCCACACATACATCACGTAATATTGCCAGATTCTTTATGATTGACTGGTATAATTGACTTCTGAGATAAAAAGAAATTTATGTGGGAGAATCCACAGAATAAAACAAAGTTTCAATTGTATTTCAAAGCTGAACTAAGAAAGGGAGGAAATAGATCTTTCCTGAGGACAGCCATTCCTTCAGGAAAGCAAGTGTAAGAAAAGCCAGTGCATCAATACTGGTGAGAAGCAAGGGCATGCCAAATTTATCCCACGCCTTGGCAGCGTATCAGATCAATGTATCGCAGGGAATGCAGGAAAATACAGAACAGACATCAAGGAGGTCACAGCAGGTAAGTAGCTTTGTCCAGCTTGGCAAGAAGCCTCCTGCCCTTAGGAAGGACTGACTGCTACTTATTCTTTGGGCTAGACTTTCACTGCTCGAGTATTAAGCTTAGTGGTGTCATTCTATACATCGGTCTTAATACACCTGCCTTGCAGATGTATTCCTGGTATTAAAAAAAAAATTAAAAAGACTTGAAAATATACAGTGGATGTGAACATCAACAAACTTGCATCCAAAACTGCAGCTCTCACATGACATTCTTTTATTACCTTATGTGTTGAACGGGTTTTTGTTACTGTTGCTACAATTTAATTCCAAAACTAAAGCTTTGAGCACCGCTTCTAGCACTTTTAACGTGCTTAGAAATGACCTGAGCATCTCTGGGCTCACAGCTGCAGATTTCTACAAGAGCTATATTCATTCAACATTTTTGTGGGAATTCAACAAAATGGGAAACAGCAACCTTCAGACAGTGGTGTGAGCGTGGCACACAAGAAATCAGACAGGAGTGCAGCCATTTGAATATTAAGAATATTTCAGATCTTATTGCAGCTATGATGAGAAGAAAAAGCTTTTTTTGGTGTCCTGAAGGCTTTATGGTTTTGCTTGCAACTCTTCCCTTTTACCACTGTATGCCTGAATAAAAGACTGTCAGGATGAATGCAGTTTTCTGTTTGCTTGATGATGAAAGAGTTTTAAATTAGTCAGAAAACAGCTTTTGTTGAGTAATTTGTTTTTCCCTCTGGAACATGGTGTCATTCTAGAAAATGTATCTTCCTGATGAGGACAAACTGTGAGATCCCACAACTCCAGAGAGAGGATCAGTGAGGTTGGGGTAATTTGTATCCAGGCAGTGGTGTGCTGTGCCTCCAGTTTGAAGGGTAGAGGAACTCTATCTAACTTTCCTCACTGCATGCATTAAGAGCTCCTTGTTTTGTTTCATGTCGCAGCTGCAGTTTGCAAGGAATGACAGACACTGCGTGAACCCCAGCTAGTTAGTTTTTCAACTACAGAACTGAACTTCAGCAAAGGGAGATAAATAAGAATACTTCAAAACCTAAGGAAACCTGTTGTTCTTGTGTTAATAAAAGAAAACTGAACAAAGGAAGGAATAAGACAGGGAAGATTAAGTGGCTCCTTATCTCATAGCACAGTGACATTTTCTTATCCTTCTTAGAATTCGTGGCCAGCTCTAGGAGTTGTGTCAGTAAACTTATATATTAAAATTCCAACTACTTGCTGAACTTTAAAATATTTTCCCTAATGCCCATTAGATTGAAGAGAAATCTTCATTATTTCTCTATTTATGAATGGCTTCCTTCTGTCAATGTTATTTTGTGAGGCAGCAGTAGCTGAGGCATTGCTTTACCTTTATTTATAGTGGTTGGAAATACAGAGTTATACATACCATGAAGTAAGCAATAATTTATGACAAGGTGTGCAGCATGCAAAATGTCATGTAGTTTGCAGAGATTAATGCATGAGCCAGGTGCAAATACATTAACTTAACCAACTATCTGGAAAGCTAGCTTAATGTAAGAGGGAAATGAATGCAAAATATGAAGAAAAAGGCATTGTAGTGACAGAAAGCACCATATAGCATATGTACTTAATATAGGGACCTCCATGAATTAATAGCTCATCTCTGAGTCAAGTACAGAGATACTTGTCTTTGTAGGGACAGTTGTATAAATCAGAACAGGCCAACAATCAGAAACAGCACTGGAGGCTGAGTTCAGCAAATCTTAGTCTGTTCCTGTGTTAGGGGTGTCATACATCAAAGTATAGTACTTCAAAGAGAGTTCTTACCACATTTTAGATCAAGTGTCCATGTCTCATCCTGCTAAGTCCCATTTCTGCAATATGGATTGGTAGAAAATGTAAAGCAACTCAGTATCTTTGAGCCTGTGCATTCCTAATGAATTGCTGCATGTTGTGATCTTTGGGAAAGGGATCCTGATACCCTCAGGCACACACATAAAACCATGACCACAATTTTTTTCAATGCTTATCTCGGTCCATCCCCAAGTCAGCTTCAAAAGACTGTAGGTTTCTTGATTACACTCCAAATCTGGCATGTTTTCTGTGCCAACACCAGAGTTTACACTGTAAAGCTGTTGGCCTTCAAGTCAGATGTTTTCTCTGAAGACTGCTATGTTGACACTGCTTGCCTTACTATTTGCCATGATTGACACTCGCTAATTTTAGCCTGTGCAGACACCAGTAAGCTTAGGCTTAATGGAGGCCATCAGAATCCTAAAAAATCCCACCATCAGAAACATGGACCTGCCATCTTTCTTTCTCTTCCTGTAGTGCCTGACTCTGTTTTCACCCTAATACGTCTGTCTCCAAGTGCTACATCTTGTTAGGCTGCAGAAGAAGCCAGGCTGTATATTCTCGTGGTTGCAGGCCTGTGACATGCAGAGTTTTATGTGAGAGCAGTAAAGGCATGAAAGAAAGTGAGCTTGAAGAAACGGGTTTGGAGAGAAGCATCCATTCTGGCTGATTCCCTGCTTCTGTCCCAGAAGCCAGGCAGTCCTGCTCCGTGTAGACTGCAGGCTCTGCTGCTACGGCTTCTGGAGCTCATTACAAACTGCCATAGGTGATAAAGATGACTACCTATGTATTTATTCCTGCATAGTGGGCTACACTGTGAAATTTAAGAGCCCCTCAATATATAGAAAGTCCAACTAGATGATTGAATGGGCCTTTCTAGCACCATGAATTTCTGTCTATAGATATATAACCATTAGGATCCTGTTTTCTGTAGGCCGCACCGTTAAATTTATGGGATTTGGCAGTCTGCAGAGCTAGCTGCCATTCTGTGAGACAGAACATACGCTGCCTGTGACACTGAAATGCACACTACATTGTTCTGAAACTCTTGGTAGTTCATATGGGTCTAAAATAACTCGTATATATTGAAAACATACCCTGATTTTAGGGGCAAGGAAAAATATGTATTGTTTAACTTACCTTTAATCCATTTGAATTTGGAGCAGAAATCATCCAGCTGGAACTGGCAGGAGTGATTAGAAGTCAAGAAAGGATTCCTCACAGGGTCTTTGCTTATAATTTTATTTCCACAGTTTCTATTTAGAGTGAAATCTTATACTTAGCCGTTCATATACAAGCTTCCTTGTCAGATAATAATCTCAGAAACCCCTTATGGAAAAGACTATCACAATGGCTGTGATAAAATTAAGATGTTCTTAACTTGCATATGCAAAAATAAAAGTATTAAATCTCACTAATCACTTAGACAGTCATTGTTCATGTTTCAGGAAAAGATACAGTTTTAAACTTTTGTGTGCATAGTTAAAAAAAAGACACCAAGAAATAGAATGTTTTCTATCTTAATTCCTTATTTCAACTGACAATAGCTAGAACTTACGACAACAGGAACTATTTTCCATATAACTAGCAGAAAAGTAAGTGCTATATATGGGATAGGAGTGTATTATACACTGGACATTCTATATTTTTAGGAAAACATACCTTGGAAAGCATTAACTAAAATGATGTATTTCTTAGTCACTAAAAATATGTGTGGTCTACTTTATTAACTAGCTTATTCATAATTTTCCTAGATCATTTCTTGTCTTAAAGAAAAAGGTATTTTAGCTTCTTTTTTATCCTTTCATAGCACGTGTCTATAGCATGCGTTGAAAAACACATGAAAAAAGCCATGTTTTCTGCTCTATCTTTGCTTTGGGGACTTAGAGGACATTAATAAGGAACAACAGTAGCTGCTAAATTGGCTTGCATGTGGGTGAACAGAAGTCACCATGGCCAGTGTCAAACACTGGGTCTGAAGTTTATAATCAGCCCCTTTTTGGACTCTAGATTCAAGAAAGTCCCTTCAGTCAAAGTCACTTACTAATTATTTTTCTCTCCTCACAAAATAAAGAATTCTACGTATCCTGCACTCACAGCTGTCATTAAGTTAATATATCTCAAAAGTTTTTGTGCATATTAGAGAAAAAGGTCATACTCCTCTTAAATGCACTCTGAAGGCTACCTTTTGTAGGCTACCTCCCTGTTAGAAAATTCATTAATTGGCTTTTTCCTAACAATGCATTCTCTCATGCCTTTTATTGTGTACACTGACTGTTTCAATTGTATCTAATCATAATTTTCAAGCATTGTTCAAGCCACAAGGGAGAAACTGTACTGACAATAGTGCTAAGTGTTGTTTGCTTCTGGCAATCTGGAGAGATTTGATGGTTCATTTCTTTTCCCCACAGTAACCTCATGATATCCATGCTTCCTGATAGTTCTACAGAGAAAAACATCCAAAAATACCTACTTTTTAACTTTAAGGTGAGCCTGTTTACCTCATTATTTCCTTTTGCATCCTTCTCCTTGGAATAACTCTTAACCTGTCTTTAAACTCTTTTCAGTTACTACGGTATATATTTAGGATGCAGAAGGCTCTTTGAGGAATCTGGGAATGATATATAAACACTATCTCAGGAGGCAGTGGTGGTCATGCAGCTGGGGCCAGGCTAAACTTAACACTGGGCTGTAGGCAGGGCAGAAGGAGAAGAAAGGAGGCTCGAAAGGGGAGAAGGACTCGAGGGGAGGAACAGGGACTCAGTCTGCAGTGAGACACTCTTGCAGTGTCTTGCTCCAAATCACAGTGATGGAACCACTCAGTCCTCGTGGGGAGGACAAACCCTCCAGTAACCACCTGGGCAAGGTTTGCTGAAGGGACTCCATTCTATTTTGTTTGGATGGCTTTCAGTTTTCCTCGTGGCTTATAAACACCCAAAGGCCCTATATGCATCCTCAGGGGATGTTTCCTTAGCTCTCCCTTGGCACACAGGTGAGAAAAGAGCCAACTGGATCAAGGAGGTACTCTTCATAATAAGGCTACAGGGGCATACAAATGAACCCAGATCTGTATCTGCATTAATGAGTTAAGACAGAGCTTAACAGGTACAATTTATAGACCAATTAGGCATTTCTACTTGGTACATTTTGGAACAGCCTATGGTTTTGGTTATAAAGATACACTTTTTGCTTTTGATATCCATTTGCTTCTTACATGATTTGTGAAATTAGATGTCATTCATAGAGGTGACATTAACAATGAGGAAAAATGCTAGTTTCTTTTATCCTCTACTTAGTAAATGTATCGTTATTTTTCCTAATTTAACTGACCAATGAATGATATAGCTAAACTAGTTCTGCTAATTTTCTGATTTAAAAATTTTTAATTTTATTATGTTTAACTATGTCCATTAGAAACTGAATAATCATCTGCAATTGCATCTTTGCACTCTAGGCCTGCATAGTATTTATTCCACAATTTGTGGTTCATGTGAATTTTGATATGTAGTTATCAAAATAGGAGCTGCTGGCAGTTCCTTCTGTTTCTTGAGGAATGATGGTGAAAAATACTGGAAGAGAGCTTTATTTCAAGAACTTTTATTTCAATTATCTCTATTTTTTCTGCTAAGAAAAAGGAAAACTGCCTCAGGTAAATATTTTATTACTTGATCCCTTCAATTCCCATAAAATCAGTCTATGAGAGATAACTATATACCTCAGACCCTTTTGTTTCTGTTCAAATATATCCAGGGTACCAATACCATCTCTATTCCTTCCACTTAGGTTCAGAACTTTTCTTTTGTATCATTTATCTTATAGCCAGAAATTGAGCCATATTGCTTTATTATTTTGAATAGTTCTCAGATTGATTTTGAAGGGATTGAAATATCCTATAAAGCAGCATCCACATGAAAAGGAAATTTTACGAATGGCATCTCCAAGTTTTATTGCCCTTGTTTTTTCTTCCTCTCAAGACTATCAATGGTTCTGCTGACATGACCAAAGGTGCCAGCAGATACCCCATTGTGAATAGGGCTCTGCATAAATAACTGGGCTGTATGTGAAATGTCCCTGCTCTTCCTTTCATCATCCTCCTTCCCTCCAGACAAAAAAACATGGAGAAAACTGTCGGGGATGCTGGGAGTTAGGTTTTCGAAAGACAGTAGAGACACTAGAGGGAATTAGGTTTTCCATATTGATGACGCATAAGGGGTGTGGGAAGGGGGTGACTTTCCCTACAATCTCCAAATTGGTGAAAGAAAGTAAGAGCCAGAGGGCAGAAATTTTAATCTCAGAAGGTCCCCTGGCAGAAATTTAAATCTCAGAAGGTCCCCTGGGAAAGATATTTTTGTGTTCATCCTGCACAAGCGGGTGGTAAAACATGTTAATTCACCACCCTTGTTTGCCACAGGATTCTTCCCTCTTTTTGGACTGAAGCCAGTTCTGCAACTAGCTAAAAATCTGCACCCTTTCAAGGACACTAAAAAACAAATATGGAGGTTCTGCTATTTTCAAAAAGGTTTCACAGCCTGCAGAAAATCTGTGATTTCAGTCTAATGTATATCTATCTCTACTGTTATATTTCTCTCCCCTTCCAAATGTTACAGAAACCACTGCAAAATCTTTCTGTGTCAAAAAGAAATCAGGCAGTCATGAATAAAGACACAGAGTTTGGGTCAAGTACATGTCAGGACATCTGGCTTCTTACATGTTTTATAATACTTTATGGTACAATGTTCTTTCATGTAAGGGTGCAAAGGAACTGCTTGTGACCTGAGTTTTGAATGCTGTGATGTTCCACAGAGTATCACAATTACTGGAAAGCTTCTGGCTAAATAATCAAAACCTTAGAATTTTTCATTTCATATTTCTTGTGTGATGGTTTACCTGATAGAACAGACGGATATGTATATAATGAACAGAAATGGAAACCACTGAAACTTTATTCTCACAAAGCTACTGGTGAGATGCCCCAATCCCTTAATCATCTTTGTAGCCCTCCGCTGCACACAGAGCTGCTTTCCAAGGGCTCAGCCCCCAGCCTGTACACTGGTGCAAGGGTTTATTCCCCAACAGGTGCAGGACCCTGTGCTTGCCTTTGTCAAATTTCAGACAGTTGTTCTCTGTCCTTGGGTCATATGTAACAGTTTCTCAGACACATTATTTTTGTTGCGGTGGTGGCAGCCTATGTTGAAGAGCCCATTCCACCCCCACAACCTCACAGACTACTTGGAGTAAAGCTTATTTCAAAAGGAAAAGCCTGGATTGGAGCATGGGCTGCATACACAGTAACACACCAACTGAGCTCCAACCCATCCTTTTAGAAAATATATTATGCATTAATCACAGTTGAGTGAAAGGTGTGGTATTGGATTTCACAAATCAGAGATGGTTTGTTTCTCAAATTGTTCAGCAGTTGTAACAGCCTTCTAGCACAGATTTAGGTACTTAGGAAGGTATACTGTGTAACCCAGATCTGTCATTGTACTGTGTGGAATATATGAGAAAAGAGAAAGAGAAGAGAAAAGAGAAGAGAAGAGAAGAGAAGAGAAGAGAAGAGAAGAGAAGAGAAGAGAAGAGAAGAGAAGAGAAGAGAAGAGAAGAGAAGAGAAGAGAAGAGAAGAGAAGAGAAGAGAAGAGAAGAGGCAAGGGCAGAGCAAGGGGAGGAAAAAAAAAGAGAAAGGATATTTGTCAGCTATTTTTTCAGTCATTGTCTCAGATCCAGCTCTAACTTAAAAAGAAGGTAACAATCCGAAAAATGGGATTTTTGGTAACTGTAGTTATGGGCACAAAGCTGAATTAGGATGGCTGAAATTCAGTCCTTATCCTTGCTGGAAAATAGTTACATTTGACATAGTCCAATGAAAGGCACAGTGATGTAAGGACAGATGGGTGTGAAGGCTGTGACAGAGTTGGTGGGTGGGTAGCGCAGATGGAGGGCTTCAGCAAAAAGTGTCACTGGGAAATGTCACTGATGGGTAGGGTTGGTGTGGAGATGCAATGTGCACAAAAACCAAACATGGGGTTTTGTGGCTTTGTCAACCAGTTTCCAGCTGATAAGTTATATTTTGCACTCCTGCCCATCTCACTCTCCTGCCAAGGCCATTATGGTCCAGAGTGTATAAAAATAAGTGCTGTGTAGTCTCTCTGATTCACACTCAACTCACTGACAGGACCGGGACTGATTTACCATTTCCACAGACTTTTCTCTGAAATCACAGACTATTCTGAGTTTGAAAAGACCCATAAGGATCATCAAGTCCAACTCTTATGTGAATGGCTCATATGAGGATCAAACCCCAAACCCAGCTGTTTATTAGCAGCATGCTGCAATCCACTGAGCTAATCTCAGGGGCTAAATGTTAAGCTCCCAGACTCCAAATGAGAACAAAACATATGATCAGCAGCTGGGGGAGCTGAGGTTTTTTAAATTTGAGAAGAGGAGGCTCAGGGACAACCTTATCATTATCTACAGCTACCTGAAAGGAGGTTGTAGCCATGTGGGGCTCGGTCTCTTTTCCCAAATAATAAGAGGTAGAACAAGAGGATATGGCTTCAAGTCTCATGAGGAGAGGTTTAAAAAAGATATTAGGAAAAAATTCTTCACTAAAAGGGTGATCAGGTATTGGAACAGGCTGCCTGGGGAAGTGGTTGAGTCATCATCCCTGGGGGGGGGCTGAAAAAACAAGGGCACAGTTTAGAGGTGGACTTGGCAGTGCTGGGTAAATGGTTGGATTTCTTCTTAAATGATTCAGTGATTGAAATGATCCCATGAATGTGCCATCCCAACAGCCTGTCAAGTAGGCTTGGGAAATGAGAGTGAAACCCTTATGTGGGCTGAAGAGTGTAACCCCTGTGTTGCCTTGGAAGCCACACTGAAGACAAAAAGCAGATGGGCAGCGAAATCCCACTGCCCATTCCTCTGTGATCTGGCTCTGCAGGAATGAAACCATGTGAGGAGCATGGCAGCCTTTGTGCTGGCACCATCTTTGTGCTGTGAGGTGTGCTGAGGTGCAGCCAAACATGTAAAAACATTGCCAACCTACAAACACCTGTTTGAAAGGGACCCTCTAACCTACTTCTCTAAACACAACTGTTCTCTTTCTGGTGGGAAGAACAGCTTATTCTATATTTAATAGCAATGTATAGGGAAAGTGTAGCTGTAGTGAAGACATTAAGGAAGAAAGGATGGATGGGTGGAAGGAAGGAAGGAAGGCAGGAAGGAAGGAAGGAACTTTTGCAATGGAAAATCATTAGCTCTGTTAGACCTTTTTAGAGAGCAGGTTGAGTTTCATGCTTTTGAACCTAATGTTAGAGACTTGTCTGCATAAATAACCCCCCTTGTATTACCCAATGAAGTTACTGCCTGAATTTATACATGTAATAAACCCAGGCTTTGCTTCAGATAATAAAGCCTCTACATGGCACAAGGAATAATCCTAAGGCGGTGGCTAAGTCTGGTTTGTGGATGATCTGAGGGGAGGATTGGGAGTGATCCCCCAAAATGAGCAATTGGTTGTGACAATGACTAATGGCCTGGGAAGTCAGAACATCAAGCATTCTGTGTTTGCCTCCTGGTGATGGAGCATTCAAAGTTAGGAGCTATGTCAACAGGAAACCCTCTTGGCTTTCTACATAGCTTGCCTTTCCCAAAAGTGGCAGTATGAGACATGAGGCTGAATTGACCTGTGGAGGCTATCTAGACATTCTGGATGCCATGGTGTAACTTGACTTCCCTCCCTATACTGTAAATTACAATCCCTAAATGTGCTGAGGAAGTGCTTGAATATTATGAGCAAAGAAGCTGAGGCAATAAATGGAGAGAAGAGGTATAGCTTGGCTCAACACTTGCCATTAACAAATCTTGGCTGTGACCGGAAGCACCTGAAAAGTCTAGAAGCCAAATAGTTCTTTAACTGACAGGAGAGAAAAAAAACTCCCCTTCAACAGAGTTGAGGCAGAGATGAGAATAATTTTTAATTATAAGTTTAGTTTTTCATCTGATTACCAATACAGTTTAATTTAACACAACTTCTTAGGAAAAGCAAGTGAAACTGTGGTAAGGGATAAAAGATACTCCCTGGGTAAGCAGTATCAGGAAACAAAAGAAAAGTAGTTGCTAATTATGAATTGTCAGGGCAAAGCTCAAATAAGTAATCAAAGTAAATGGTAACCCTTGAAAAAACTAATGAAGAAAACATCTCTCTGAAAGCACAGTGGTGCTCTAAAGATGCTATTCCTGGTACTCATGGTACTCAAAATTGAGCTCTTCTGACTCTCTGGAGAGTGCCTGGCTGGGGAGTTCCACCACAGAAGCAATACAAACCTACTGATGCAGATGCAGTTAGAAATATTATAAAATATAACACCACTTTGTCCCATACCTATTATAGTATTTGCAAAAGCCCCAGGAGTTATGGCTTGCTACCCTAATCAGCAGTGGTGTAGACACCAAAGTTGTACGTTTGCAGAGCTGCTGGTAGGGGCCTCTCTTGAAGTGAAGGCGTGTGAAAGGTGAAATTCTGGGTGCAGCTTGCCCTGAGCTGTTCCTTTAGAATAAATGAAATCGGGGTAGATTTTCTTTTGTGTGGTTTTCACACAGCCAGCCTTTGCAGCTCTTAGAACCAGTTTGAGCATTATGGCTAGGACAAATCTCAGTTCCTTGGGCTTTTATTAGTACCTGTTCACCCCAGCATCTGGAGAGTCAAGTGAGTTGTTTAAGAGAGCTACAGCTTTGTATGGAGATCTGCATACAAGGCCATTAATGCCCCTTCAGCAGCTGCACATCATATGCCCTGCTGCATTAATGGTTTAGTTTCGTTCCAAGGCTCTCAAGGACACATGTTGAAACATAAGAAGTCATCAGGTAGTGAAGAAGTGAATCTGGTAAGATGACATGCAATGAACATTAGACAGTAGAAGTCCCTCATTTCTAGTTTCCTGGATAATCACAGCTTGGAACAGAACTGCTGGAATATCTTAAACCTTTCTATAGACTGATAGCAGAACTCATGAATCACAAAGAGTAATATTTAAAGGGGTTTCTGTAAACTTCCATTTTGTTTTATAGCAAAACAGTGAAGTTATTTTGACAGACTGAATCCTGTATGTCACCTTAAAAGGAAGAAAGCCCTACAAAAACCAAACCAAAACAACCCAACAAAAACCCCAAGCACCAAACAATGGATTTCTGCATAGGAAGGTGTCTGTACAATGATAAATTCACTGTGAGTTTATTACTCTTTGTGAGTCTCGCAAAATGAGCTACTGAACATGGGGCACTTTATATTACCCACCCTTGCAAAAAGCAAGGGCGTGTGAGCAGTGCATTGAGGCCGTGCACAGAACCAGCAGAACTCATTCATCCAGTACATTTGTTTCAGAAGGCCATGCATTTTTATTGCCAAGGTAATGCATTAGCTTTCCATAATGCAAATGGAACGGAATGTGTCAAGGAACACAACTGTATTTCAACAGCAGTTAGGAGATCAGTATTAATAATAGGCTCATATCCCAGGACAGATTTACTCTGTTTAATTTTGTCTGTTGCAACGGAGAGGTTAAATCTAGATACATTATTAAGCAGATAAAGCAACTTTTTACACAGTGCTTGAAAGAGCAACATCTGTTCCTGGGAGATTTGTCATCCTGTGTAGAGAAACCGCGTGTTTATCAAACAGCTCCTGGAGCAGTCTTATTAGCTAGAGGTGGGCTTCATTTATTTATTTACTAATTTATAATAGCAGATCTGAACAGGAAGACAGTTTTCAATCATTCCAAACTCAAACACTATTTTTTCTCCTTTTCTTGCCTAAAATATTTTTTCTTTTTTTTTTCTCGCCTTCTTTTTTTTTTTTTCTCTTTTCAAAGTGGTGAGGAGAGGGAAGAAAGAGGCAGAAAAAGAGATGAGAAGAGAGAGAGTAACCTCGACAAGAGCCCTGTGGTTAGAGGTGTTTTCTGGGCTCAGCTTCTCCCTGAATGTGAGGATACTCAGAACATGCCTTTCACACAGGAGAATGAGAAAGTCGAGTGCCTGGCCCTGAGGTAACATCACTGACAAAAATCTTACACCTGAACTGAAGCAGTGAAGTTGAATCAATATTAGGTCTTTTCTGTGCCATCACATTGAATTAATAAGCCCATATAGCTAAATCAAACTTTGTGACAGAAAGCAGGGAGCTGCCACCAGGCCTGAGTCCTGGGAGCTGGAAGAAGAGGCAGGATCTTGCTCACCATGTGCTCTGACTACGTGGGTAATGAGCTCTGTAATGCACAGTTTTGTCTATGGTCTTCTCAAGTGCACAGCACAGTAGTAGATAGTTGAAGCAATCTTTTGGAAGGGAGGTATAATGCCTTTTCAAAATATTTTTTCCCCAGATAGAAGCCATTAGTTTGTTGAGCTTGATCTTTCCCATGGCAAAATTCATTTTTATCTGTTTTTCAGAGCTGAGGTGTTCATAAACTCTTAGAGGTCAAATTTGCAGCTTATAAGGAGGGCTATTATTTCTGAGCACACAAAGTACTTCCCATCTTCACACTGACACTTGGGATCAGAGGAGAGAAAGCTTTAGTCTAGCCTATCCTCCTCCTCTTATCTCTTTCAAGCTTATTAACTATTCCTCAGCAGACAGGAGGAGCCATTCTATATTTCTGTGTGCTTCCACAAAGCTGAAAGATGAACATTACTAGTGGCTTCATAAAATTCATGTCAGATTGTTGCTATGTTTTATTTGTCAGAGCTGCTGAGCTTGTGGCATCCAGAGGGCTCAGAATATATCACAGTCTTCCCCGGGAGTGCAAAAAAAGCATTTGCCAAAATAGAGTGCCTATTGTCTCCCCTGCCTGCGCAGCCAGCTTCTCTTTGATGCTGAGGGAGATGAAGACACATATCAAAGGGATGAACTGGTGCCCTACAAGTTTATAAGGCCTGGGGTCAAAGATAAAAAAGCACCAGAAGGCACCAAGTTGTAAACAAACAAACACTATCAGCCTTGACTTTCAGCATACGTTGAACTGTGTACTTGACTCTGTAGTAAAGAGTAGAAAAAACCAAAAGATAAATTTGTGTTGAAGCTACTGCACCATTTACAAAACATGTGCTTGGGAATATGCATATAAACTATGAGTTCATATACATAGAAAAACCACATACCACTAAACCCAGGCAATTTTGAAACATATTCTGAGAGTAAATTTTATTTTTTAGCAGCAAAAATACATGTTTGCAATGGTAATACAATTTCAATACTTAGCCTCCTGTGGGTAAGTGGTGAAAACTGGAGCTGCAGTAGGGGTCTCAGAGACGTGTTTCCTAAAATCTAAGGTAATTTATCCAGGCTTGTGGCTCATAATAGGAAGTGTTGTCTAGTGATTTGGCATGCATCTATATTTACATGGTTAGTTAGACCTCTAAAAGGCTTTTTACTTTGACAGTGCCCTGCATTTCTGCATGTGTGTGTTTAGTACTGAGAAACAAAGTCTTCCAAAATACCTTACCACTTCTGAAAAGCACATCATTTGGCCTGCTTGTGAGAAGCATCGTACCTTCTTGTCACAGGATATTACAAAGTTATGACTTCATTATATTTTCTATCTAAAGCCAATTTAATCAGACACAAAACACAGAAGTCCTTTTGCTTCTGCCTTGTTTTATTTCACAGCTGTTTGCAGATAGTTTACAGCAGTGTCATTGGTCTTTATTTCTACTCCGTGTAGCCTACATTATTCATGTGCTGTGTCTTATTCATTAAGGAAGGACCCTTTGAAGTTTAGAGTGGCTTAGCTTCTCTGTGGACTTCTAATAATCCAAAAAGGGAAAAAATTATATGGAGCTCCTCTCCTAAAATATGAGGCGGATCATAGGATACACAGAATGCCCTGGTTGCTATAAAACTGAAAATTTCATTTCTACAAACCTCAGGGACAAACTGCAAGGAGTAAATCCCATGACAGTATCCATTTAATGGTGTGTATTTCAAAGGCTGCAAGACTGAAGTGAGAGAGAGAGGCACTCTGAGAGAGAGGTGAGTGTGGAGAAATGGGAAAAACTTGGTAACATTAAACTAAATGACAAAAAAGTCCAATATTAGCTATTCTGCAATGGAACTATTCAGAAGTTGCATATCAGTGTTAAACTTGGAAATGAATGGCTTTTAGGGAGAAAAAAACGAATGGACAGCTACGTAGTGCATCCATGTCAACACTGCATATACAAATCTTATTCAAGACTTGTTAATTGTGTGTTTGGATTGATGTTTCATGGGGACAGGCAGAAGTTTGCATAGAGATGGGCCCATAAAATGGATCTTGCCAGCTGTTTAGGTGAGCAGTTTTCTATCATGTAGAAGTCTGCTCGGGGGACACTTCAGGCTTGCAAAATGTCAGAGAAGAATGTCACGACCAATTTCTTTTGCCACCTCTGTGAGAAGCCAGTGGAATGCTGGGGTGGTCCTTCCTCCAGCAGCTGCCAGATCCAGCCATGGTGGTTTTGAGGCAGCAAGAGCAGCCTCTGGTGCTGGCAGCATTGCCAGCCCTGCCCATGCCCCATACCAAGTCTCCACGCCTTGTGAGCAGTGTGAGATATTTTCATTTTCCAGGACTATTACAAGTTAAAGAAACAGGCCCGGTCCTCCTTTTTTTGCTGCCCTTGTAGGGCAGCACTGCAAAGAACTGCCTTCTTTGCTACATCCTGAGACCTAGATTACTAAAATGGAAGTAAATAAATTTCAAGTAGGCAAAAAATATAGGAGTACAATCTCTTTTTCATTCTAAATTTTATAAGCAGGGCCTGCCCAGAAGGATCAGTAATTTTTAACAGTGAAGGAATGACACTGTAAGGCTGAAAGGAATTTAAAATGAAAATAGGGGAAGGAGGGGGTAGGGGAGAGGGGAAAAAATACATTATTCCGGAGCTGTGAAACTATTAGCAAGAGAGGTATTTTTCTGTTATTCATGTCAGAGATTGTCTCTCTGCCAAATCCATCACAAGAAATTCTGGTAATTAATCCACACAGACACTTGTGCATCTAATCAGATCTGAGATACTTGTTCTCTTGGCACAGATAATGTTTTCTAGTTACTTAAGGCTGGTATAAATTGGCATTTAGCTGAAGCTAGCACCTGCACTGAACATGTGAACTTTTGCTTGTCAGTAAACTGCCTCAGACTTTTTTGATAGAAAAAGCAGAAAGAGAGATGAAAGAAAGCACCGGGAGATGCCAAAACTTTCAAAGAATTGTAGAATCATTAAGACTGGAAAAGACCTCTGAGACCATTGAGTCCAACTGTTAAGCTAGTGCCATGTTCACAGCTAAACCATGTCCCTAAGTGCCAATTCCACATTTTCTTTTGAACACTGCCACATAACCACTGGAGATTTCCTGAGGGAGTAAATCAGACCACTGAGCAGAGATCGTGTCCAGTGATCTCAAATAAATATTGAAAATAGGAATTTTTAAGCAAGTATTTAGTCATGATGCTTTAAATAATAACTTCACCTGATTTGCTGTCAAATCCTGCCATCAAATTCTTGCTAACACATTCTGGCAATGTGGATTTGTGACATTAAAAGCATGCTGAAGTCAGCAAGATAACTTCAAATTTTAACAATCTGAAAATTCATTGTATCGTGTAAGGCACTAAAAATAAACTGGAATAAAACCTTAATAGCTCCTTAAAAAGTTAACACAGTAAAAAGCAAACTATTGGCATGAAATATTTTTAATAATGAATACTAATTCACTCTCAGAAATAGTGTAAAAAGCAAAGGAGTTGGTGACAAAAAAAAAATTATATTCCTGTGAATAAATTCCATTTTGGTTATACTTATTTTGATGAAACTGATCCTTTTATCAGAGATCCAAGATCATCTAATAAACAATTTTTTCCAAGTAAAAATGTAGCTAAAATTATCATCATACGTATCAGTCCAGTATTTATACCTAAAATGTCTGACATTTGAATGAAAATACAGTTTTGAATGAAACAGTGTATTATTTTCACATGCAAAAAAACTATCTCTAGTAATCTGTGGAAGTATTAAAAAAAATTATCATGCAAGATTTCTCATAAAACTTAGATTAACTGGTCTGAGAACCAAAAGCTACCATGTCACCTTGAAGCCTGGCTGCATGGCATGAATTATGTGCTAAAAATCTTCAGTGTGTCCCAAAACAACAACTTAAGTATCAGCAAGTCATAAAAGAATGTATATTGCTGATTGATTGTCAGCGCTTGTCTTCACAGGAAAACATTCATCAAGCAGGAGGGCCAGATGAGTGGGCTCAGATTAGACACTGTGGAAATCCCTGCTCTCATGAATTAGGGAAAGTGAACCTCTGAATATCAGTGATAGGCTTTTAAAACAGAGGTGGCACAGTCTTTTACACCGAGCTTCCCATAGTCACCAAGAAATGCTTTCCTTTCTTCAGTGCAGACAGATTTTCAAGCAGAAGCTGCACTATTACCAAGTAATTTGCATATAAATTAATCCATATTAGACCATATGAATCATTCACTCCTTCACAGGAGTGATCACCATCCAGTTGGTCTGATTGCCTAAGCCAACATATCCATCATAATAATTTGTTTTAAATCATTAGGTAGACGCTCCCCTTAATGGGCCTTGTGTTACAGTTCTACGGGAGATGGGCCTAAGTAACAAAGTCCAGCTCTGAAGTTCAAGTTTCCAGTTATTTGGCACGATCAAGAGTGATATTTAAATGTGTGATGCTGCTTCAGACTGTGCAATCAAGGTCTGATGCACAGGAACACCAGGGAAAGTCCGGACCTTGCTGCCTCCAGTACAGGCTCTGGGTGAAGGCTGTGGTGCTAAATGTTCCTCTCACACAACATCAGTCAGTCTTCACTGCTTCCAGCTTTTTCTTTAGCAACAACTGCCTCTGATTTCTGCTAAAGAAACTGCTCAGTTAATGCCTTGGTGGAAGCAATTTAATTTTCCTGGCATACATTTCTTTTTCTGAAGTAAACCTGATAATTTTATGGAGTGAAGGTGTTTTGAGAGACCAGAAATTGCTGGGTACTAGACTTATGAGCCTGATAATTCCCAAACTCACCCGGCTCCCTCTGGGAGTCACATGTTGATTTCTATCACAGAAGACAGTATTTCAGAATTAAAAAACCTAACCAACCAACCAACCAACCAACCAACCAAACCAGCTCCAATCAGTCATGACTAATTTACTGCAACAGATGTGTGAAATATACATAGAATTAAGGAAATTTTTTTTCCCTCTCTATCTCTGGAGTCAAGTTAAAGTGGAAGACTGTCATTAAAAGGTTATCTAGTGTAACAACCTAGCCATTAAAGGCAGAAGGAGAAGGCTGTATTATTGTGTGAATTGTTTTATGAAGTATCTCTGATACTGACAATCAGTGACCTAAATCCTTCAACAAGGAGAGATTTACAAGAACTTGTCTACAGAGGCAAAGTATTTCTACTGACTTCAGGCAGCCCTGGGATCAGGGATTAGCAGAATTGCTCATAAATATGGCTTACAGCTACAAAATGCCACAGCTGGGAGCCTTCAATAGGAAACTGTGTGTAAACATGCCTATGGAAACAGCCTTCACATACTGATCAGGAACTGTGTGGGGTTTAATAGCTTCACGGGCCTACGTACCGGACTTTGCAGAGGTACTTTCCTGTATTAACTCACACTACTTTATTTATGTCCATAGAATTTTGCTGTCAGTCTTTTTTTTTTTTTTTCGTTCAGGGTTATTTCAAAGTCTCCCACTTGGAAAATCCCAGCCTGTGAGACTCCTGTATGAACCAAGGATTCTCTACCTAGCACTGTCTTCTTTAAAGGGCGGCATTTTTGTTGTTGCTGTTGTTTCTTCTTTTTTTTTTTTTTCTTTTCTTTTAATGAATGATAAGCATTATAAGATGGATCAGATAGAATTTAGATATCACAAGCTGTTAAATACTAAACACTTCAGGAATACTTAATTAAGCAGCAGTACACAGCAGGCGGTTAGGCTCTGAGTGGCTATCACATTCCTGGGATGGTACCATGCTGGAAAAGCCCATCTGATTACCTTTATTAACCATCTCAGAACGATAGTAATTAACTACTGCAGAAACTTACTGTCTAAAAAGCACACTGTTATCAATGAAATGAATGCAAGTTTTCACAACACTGCACTTAATGGGCATTACTGCCACACACAAAGCAGTACTGGTGAATCATTTCGCAGCCCATTTGAGTTCAGGTGATATTAAAGCTGCTACATAATACAAATTTTAAGCAGGATTCAGCTGGATAAGTAAGTGGAGTAGAGATTGCTGCTACCTGTGTGGTGCTTGCAATCTGTGACTAGCATCCTTTGATAGATGAAACTGGTGAATGTTAAGTCTGGTCTTCAGAGACTGCGGCTACATCCACTCTGTGAAAATGTATTCTGATTCCATGACTGTACTTTGACATTAACTGCCAAAACTGCAGCCACTGTGGATTTGATGTGGCTATGCATATCATTACAGCAAGAAATTAATTCGAGGATCATCATGTCAGGGCAGCTTAGTGACTGGGGTCTGGTGTACTGCTGAAAGTACTGAGCTTCCTGTGTGAGGGAGGTAAACTATCAGACCCCTACAATTAATGGTCACTTTAGGCATTGCACCCTCCATCACGTGTTGCTGCTCCTAACCCCATGTGTTCAACAGGGGACAAATTGCTTTCCATGTAAGTAAATCCTCGGTAGCAGCCAGGAAAGATGCATGCTAATGTATCCCAGCTGCTGATTAAGCATGTCAAAACCTTAAACTGCTTTTCTTCTTTGCTCGATGTGTGTTCCTTTTCACTTCTTGCCCTAAGCTGGTGCACCACAAACCAGTTACTACATGTACCCTATGGATCATTGCTGGGCAAAGCAACATCCCCATATACTTCATCCTGTCTTCCCAGAATCCATTAGTATGCCAAGGAGTAAACTATTCCACCTTCCTGAGCAGCTTCAAGGACCCATCACCTTGTTTAAAATCCCTCTGACAGAAAATATGTCTTTCGTCTTCCCTTGGAAGGGAACAATTACCCAAGCCGTTCATATTGAGCCAGGGTCAGAAATGGGTTTCCTAAACATA
The DNA here is from genome assembly GCA_013397975.1 of Machaerirhynchus nigripectus. Taxonomy (NCBI): domain Eukaryota; kingdom Metazoa; phylum Chordata; class Aves; order Passeriformes; family Dicruridae; genus Machaerirhynchus; species Machaerirhynchus nigripectus. The sequence continues at coordinate 2,639,637 of VZRQ01001982.1, forward strand.
AAAATGACATGACTTTGAAGCCCATTGTCTCACTGCCTTGGTGGGTCAGAAAGCAGGATTTTTATCCTTTTTGAAAAGGGGAGAGTTGCAACTTGCTAGCATTTGCTTCTGAACTCTGGAATGGGCAGAAACAGCAAATGTAGTGTCATGATACTGGCACAGTGAAAAAAGGAATCTGAGAAAGGATGTTGTGACATATGCCAAGACCTGTGCTGTTTGAGTCAGAATTACAGAAACATCCAGTTTTACTTGATGAGTTATAAAAATTCTCATATAATGACTTAAAAGTATCTGAAATGTTCCTGAAATATTTCTAACAGGTGTCATGAAATGGCAATGGAAGGAAATGGTGCATGTTTATATATTATGACCGTTTCAAACCAGTGCTCATCAGCTAGACTGGTCATATTTCACCAACACAGACTTACATATCAAGTTAGCAAAATACTCTAGTATCTTTCAGGATTATAAGCATTACATTAGGGCAAGATATTGTTATTTAATAATCAATTTAGTATATTAGTTATAAAATAAATCGGTGTTCCTATTGACACTTGCTATTTCATGCACACTATTCTTCCTAAGGATTTAATGCTGGCTCTTTTAAGCAGGTGAAAAAGACAAAAAGGAAAGACACGACCTTGTGAACCAGGAGACATTTTTAAAATGTTTTAAAATTATACTGCTATTTTTCAACATCTGCCTTTGGCAGGCTTTCCTCCCTGAGCATAGTTGCTAGTCAAGGCATTATTATTGCGTATGTTTTAAGGATGTAGGATACTCTTCAAAAGGCTTTATTTAAAAGAAATAAAATCTGTGAGCACACTCATTCCCAATAGCACAGTATAAACATTTAACAGAAATAAAACAACAAAAATCTGGGGACTGGATGGAAAAATGAATTCAAATTCATTCTCATTCTCACTAAACAGTTTCATCTTTGGTCTCTGTACCATTTATTTCTCTTACGAAGAAAAAGGTTTAGTCAAGAGAAAGTGTGAGTCCCTGAAGGGGGACTGAGGAGATGTTGCAGCACTCAAAAGTGATTAAAAAGAGACTGATAATAAAAATAGCAGTGAATAACTTGACTGATGCTGAGTTACTGCTGGAAGTACGGCACCACCAGCTTGCCTGATGCACTGACAGATTTTTCTTCAGTTTCCAGATTCCTGCAATTATGTTGTTGTTGTAAGCAACAAAATATTTCAAATAATGATAGCAATTAACAATGAAAACATACATTATGGGACTCATGCAGTGTGATCAAGGCATAAGCACACATAATCCTGCATTCTCTTGATACTACAGAAATATCTTTACAATGTAAGATAGCATTTAAAGTCTCCATACATTCTTTTCCTTTTGGACTTGAAATAAGAATTCTGGATTGACAGAGTGAAGTTGTCTAAGTAGGTAGAGGTGAGCCTTAATGCAGTTTCCAAAACTGAACTCTCAGTATTTAAGCCTTACTGAGCACCAGGAACATAAACATCCTGGAGCTTTGCACTCAGACCAAGAGCAAAGGCCCAGGTGCCCAAAGTGAGATAAGGTGGCATTGGTATGCCTGGAGTCCAAGGCTGGGGTCCTTAGATCAGCTTCCTGCATCTTATACAAATGGATTTTGCAGCGACATGAGCTTTTGTCAGGAGGTTTTGCTGGGAGGGCTGTCTCCAATTCCAAGGTTCCCTTCTCAGCTGAGGAGGACCATGAGGAGCACCAAACATGTAAGCAGTGTATGAGGAGCACTGTGCCTTTTTTTGCTTCTTCAGATATCCTAACACAAGTGCAGCCCTGGATACCAAAAGAAAGAGCAAAAGGTTTGTATAAAACCAAACAAGCCTGTAGGAAGTAAAGGGCATGACCCAGGTGAAATTATTTCAAATTTGTAGACTGGTTGTTGAGGGGCTGGGTTTCAATATTGAAACACACTCAGTGAATTGGCCAAATGTTTTTAGTCTTGAGGTATAACATCTCTGAGAGAGAGAGGGGATTTAATAGAACAGAATAATGAAGATTGTTCTAATTCTGTTTTGTTGCTTATGCCAACTAGAGTTAGTGACATGTAAGAAGTGAGAACCCTCTTTATGCTATTAAAAAGATGCTAGAAAAATTTAAGGGTGATTTTTCTTGAAACTATACCTTTCACACTGGACGAAAAGCACCAATTTTGCTTTCTCAAAGAGTTAATGATTTTAGATTCTCTTTAAAATCAGCAACTTATTAGGAAACTGCCCCTTATTGCTAATGTAAATTTATTCACTCACAGTAAGTGGTTAAGTTTTTAACATTTGTATTTCAAACACACACTTTTATACTCAAAGTACACAAATCAGCTTTTTTTTTTTTTTTTTTCTTTTTATGAAAGGAGATTTTGATTCAGATAAGACTGTGGATAAATGCCCTTGGACTTGCTGTAAAGGCCACTCATTGACTGCAACTCCCAATAAAGTCAGTGGGAGTTTTTTCACAGACTTCAAGAAGGCATTAGATCTGATCCAGGAGAATTAACCATAGCAAAAGTGCTGTTATAAAAGCAGAATGTCATGACACCAATACTATAGCTCATAGCCAGTTTCTCTGGTGAGTCTGTGAATTTAGGAGGCTAAATACAGAGGAAGCACTGGCTCCACAGAAACACATTTTGAGAAAAGGTTTCAAGAAGAGGCCTAATTTTTAAAAGGAAAGAGAAATAAATAAAATGATTTAAAAGAAGTCATAAAGGAATATGTGTCTCCTCATTTGTAAGACAATTTACAGGTGCTTGAGCTAATTGAGGGAGGAATGGGAGATAGAGGCAGGGAGAAATTGCTGGAATAACTGGAAATGAGGAGGTGGCCAAAGTCATAGTAGCTGAGGCTCTAGAGAACACGGATGCAGATGGGGGATGTGCATTTACAGGAACTCTCATGGCTCAGTGCCAAGCTTAGAGCTGAATTGACTCCTTCCCGGAAAAGCTGCCATGTGCTGAAGGTGCTCCCCCAACTGGGGTCAAGAGAGCCAGGAGAACACTGGTTGTACAAGTATTTAGAAAATTTTAACTATGGGGAACTTGTGTCAGCCTTGTTCAGGTCATTGCCCTTCCAGTTTCTGCAGGAGTCACAGGCATCAGTAGCCAGAAAGAGATTTCTTTTTTTCTTAATCTGAGTCTCCATGGTGCAATAACATTTAATCTGAGAGCAGGAGGTGGGGGCTGTTGACATGCTTAAGCTAGTTCTGTGATACCCTGTGAACTGAAGATATCGCCCAGAAAGGTTTTTAGCCCCACAAAGATTGTCTATTTCTAATTATTTATTATCTTTGCTGTTATAGAATTTTCCTGTCTTACATTTAGGACATTGCTTCTTTTGCAGCCATCTTGTGATAACATTAATAATCCCCTTTTTTCATTTGTATTATCTCCTTGGAAATATTTATAGACTATGTTCATATTCCCCTGATTCCTTCTTTCTGCAGAGAGAATTAATTTTGTTTCCACAACCATTCTGTCTATTATATGTTAGACCATAATCCTTCCACAGTGTCACTTTCTTGCCCTTCTATGCATTGTCTCTACTTCTAAAGTATCATTTTTAATCATGGACAAGGGAACTACATTTAACTTCTTAAATGTAATTGAATACATGTTATCTGCTCTTTCAGCTGCTTGACTGAACAAAGTGTAAGGCCAAGATGTTACTTTCAACCTCCTTGTTGTGCCAGAACACTCATGCTAAACTTCACTTAGTTTATTTTAGTCTCAAAATACTATGAAGAAGTGAGTTTCAGCCTCACAGCATTAATGTTTCCAACAGGTGAAAAAGGAGGGGCAGAAAGAATGAAATTTAATCTATTTTTATAACCTTACTTGGAAAATTAGAGCCAGAAATACCTGTCACTGACACTTTTACTAAGGATTTTTCAAGGCATATTGAAACATGAAGATTTTAACTTTTAATTGCCCTTTAAAACTTGTTAAGTGTCCAGCTATTGTCCTATAATTTAACACCAAATCCAGCAGTATAGGTTTCATTCAGATAGATGCTCCATAGAGACACACAGGTTCATCTTAGATTAGAAAAATTACTAAGACTGCAATCTGTTTTTCTGATTCATATATCTGTTCATTTGTTCCTGTAATAGTACCACATCTACCAGCCTCATTAACCATAATAGACCTTTAAGCTCCTGGTGGGTTATAGGTTTCCAAAGTGTTACAAAGTAATTCTTGTCACTATAATTTAAACATGATGTTGTTGTTATTACTGAATCTGTTTTACGAACCTTTTCCCGTAACCAGATATATGCAGAAATGCTTGGTTGTATACTGCTCTTGGCTGCAGTGGTACAAAAATCTGGGTAATTACAGCTGATGAATGGTGGGTACTGAGCTCTCGAATACCTAGAGCAACCTTCTGCCCTAGCACACCTCACAGTCAGAGTGCTGCAGTATAACTCTAATGAAGAGTATTACATACCTGCCTCTGAAAATGAGCCCAAATTGTGTTCATTATGCATGCAGATACTCATATTCACTGGCAGGAGCTTTGCCAATGCACCTTTTTGATGTGATCGAATAACCGAACATCCTAAGGCATTATTGAATCCTACACTCAGAACTTGTAGATCTTTGCCTGTAGAAAATAATGCTGCTGTAGTCATTCATCAATAGTGGTCACAAGAAATAATATAAAATAATGCATTTTGTATTCCGTGCGAGGAGATTCCAGTCAAGTCCTAGATCAAGATAAAGAATTGCTTGTATTCTGCATTATACTTTATTTGTGAGGAGTAGAAAGCAAAATAATGCATCTTGTTTTTATAGTGCTATTTCTTCATCTCATAGAACCACATTTCGTAATTACCCAGGATTCCTTTATAAATCTTAAAGGCTTTGTCAGCATCAGCTAGTACAACCAAACAACCTCAGTGTTTCTCAAGCACATTCACAGTTGTATTTTATACCTTAAATGCATTCATCTGCCAGCAACCCACCATTGCAAACATCTGTAGTGGTGAGATGATTGTTGGAGAGCCAGTCTCTATTATTCAGGATCAAGCTCCTCCCAGAAGAAGTTTAAACACAGACATCAGCTGGCATTTCAAATCAGACTGGGTGAAAGTGGACACAAGAGATATAGCTAAATTGAAACTCGAGAGCTGATCATCCTCAGTACTCATTAAAGGATTCACATTATCTTAGTTGCAAAAATGCACTCTGTTTAGGTGAAACCTGCGTAAACAACGTGAGCAATGTGTTTAAATTACTCTGGAGTGGTTATAGCAAGCCTTGCCTATGTCCCTGCAGATGGATGGTCAAAACCACTGGACAAACACCCTTTATAATTAATGGGAAAAGAAATACTAGGCCATAGAATGCTGGAATTGGAGATCCTTTTCACTGAAATACACTGAAGGATGTGTAACTCATGGATTAGCTGGAAAAGCATAGGATATAGGAGAACGAATCCAGTCTGGTCTTACCCACTATTTTTTGCCTAGAATTTAGGTTATCCTACAAGGGTTTGGGTTTTTCCAGCCTGTGTTATCATAGTTCTGTCTTATAGTACTGTGAAGTTCTTTTTTGCCTCAGGATTTTTTCCAATAAAGTTTTCTACTTTTGTTTCTGGAATTAATTTATCCTTTGCTCTTCTCTAACACTGGTATGTAGCAGATGACAGAGGAATATATAAAATCCAATACCACTGGTCATGACAAAAACTTTGCTTGAAAAACTACAAATCTCCTTATAATTTTAATATTTGCTTATTCTATCTCACACTTTGTGAGTCTCTCAGGAATATCATAGACTGGCAGATCTTTAATTTTTTTTTCTGAAATAAAATGAAAAAAAATTCCCACCAGGGACACTGGTAATTAGTTTTCCTAGAATATTAGCTTCTCCCCATGTTTATTCTCTCAGTCTTGTGTTTAAATATGGGAGATGAAGAAAGAAATATTTGCAAAAACTGTGCTATTGCAAATGTCAAAATGTTCACGGGTACAAGCGGATTATTAATCATCCGAAGGGACTCAGCTGACAATCCATAAAAGGCAAAAGTTTTTTATTTCTGTGAAAACTATCTATTCTCTCAAATCAGTTCCTCTTGTCAGAGTGACAGCACTGGGTCAATAATTACTCCAACCGTTGAAGCTGATTTTGAAACCTTAAATCAAATTCAAGTAAGACCTGGTGTATAATAATGAAGAGCTTTCCTACTGCTTTGCAATACTAATAGACTCACATAACAGAAAACTACACACGAAACAGAAGCCAGTGGAAGAATTTTGGCTAAGATACAAGTAGTAGACCATAAGACAACTGGAATCCCCTCGCACTTTCTGCACATTTACTGTTTCTAATAAAACCTCAGGTCTTCTGGAAAATGATCAGAAAGAATGTAACACTAAATAAATCTGGGCAGCTCAGAAGATGAAAGCAGCCAGAATCATATTTTACCCTGGGTAGAAAACTACAAATCTATCTTCAAGCCAACCATGATAGAATTCAACACTGAATGAAAATTCTCATTCATGTAGAAATTGTATGCCATATAGAAAAAAACCCTACAGAATGACAAGTGACTGTTGACCAACATTGGCCTACATCTTCAATCAATGAAGTAATTTTTTTAATCCATAAAAAGTAGAGAATTTTGATTGCTTCTTGTGAAAGTGTGGAGGCTCCTTTCTCTGCAGGTCCCTTCTTTTAGAAGTGCAGAGGAAGATTATAGCCTAAAGGAAATGTCTGAAAGCACCAGAAATAAAGCAAAAAGAGAGCTGTCTTCTGTCACTGGAAAAATGTTTGTGCTGCAAATGTACGTGTTTTTCTGTGTGTATATTTTCCCACAGAGAGCATAGGTGGAAAAAAGTGACAAAAGTGAAAAAATAAATAATCACAGAGTTTCAGTGAGATAAAAAAGTTTAAACAACTTTGCCCCTCTGTCTCCCAAGCTTGAATCAACAGGGAGAGTAATGTTTGGAAGGCTGTCTGGCTGTGGGTCTAAGAGCCTTTCCCAGCTGGCATAGTCCCTGAACTTGGAGATTATTGCCGGTGTTATTGCCTTTGAGCAGAGCTGGACGGGGGCTGAACACTTGGGTGTGTCCTGTAGCCACCACTGCCCACTGAAGGTCTTTGTGAAAGCAGTCCTGGTACCCTGTGCCTGGCCAGTGCTAGTCTGTTCTGACATCAAACAGTAACTGGGGTCTTGCAACTAAGAGACCATAAATGCTTTGATGGCAGCAGAAATGCTTCTCTATCATCAGTACTGCTCAGGAATCAGTATCTCTAGCAAATCAGGCTTCCTACTGAGAACACACAAAGTTCAATACCATCAGTACACATGGTATTAATGATTATTCTCTTGTTAAGCAGTCAAATAAGATGTTTTGAGATTGTCTTGGGGGAGTGGAGAGAGACAGGTAAGAGGCAAATTTTTTTTTAAGTGCATACTAGCTTATTTCTCTAAAAGTCATTAAGCTACAACACCAGATGTGTTTTGGGCTGTAAGAATTTTGTGGTGGGTTGATTCCTCCATGGGGGAAAAATGAGTGCTGCATATGTTCAGGAAATAATTTTGGGTATGTTTTATTCACAAACAACAGATACCTAAGGTCATGTTCACCTTGTAAAGAGATTGCAAAAACAACAAGCAACCTACATATAATCAATCCATCATCAAGACTTCAGCTGGAAATGCACCTGTGTCCCAGACTGTGCTGATCAACAGCTGCTGCCTGTCTTTGTCACCTCCTTACCAGCACTGTGATCACCTTTAGGGAATATTTTGCCCTGGTTATTTTTTGGATATATGGATTTTTTTGATTTTGGATGTTGAAAGAATGTGTTCCTGCAGACCACCAGTAATAGATGGAATTTAGCCCACGATATCGTGTTTGCTGCTACTGGATGTGAGTATTAGTATATCACCTCTAGTACAAATAATCTGTAAACACACAAATTTCTGTCAAAAGCCAAGCTCAATTATAGTATCAAAAGCCAGTGCTCTGATTCATGGTAGTAGCAAATGTGTAGAAAGAGATAACTGATACAGCATTAAATATAATTTTCCCCTCCATAAAAAAACCCCACAGATCCTGAACAAACCAACTACACACATTTGAGTGGGTAGAATGTCTTTTTACTGGTTTATGGCTTTGCTTTTGGGGGCAGTGACTTGTATCCAGCACAAAATACTGATTCAATGCCCGGGGAACCACAGCTTAAGGTAATTAGTCATCATGACGTCAGATCTCTCCTACCTACACATAATTGGTATCAACTGCTCCCTTTCCACCAAATTTTCGCTGGCAGGGCGGTACTTGGGAGGTGCTCAGCACTTGGCCTGCTCTGGCTCCTGGCACCCTCCCTGACAGACTGGGCTCTGTGAAAGCCAAGTGGCAGCAGCAGCTGGAGCACTGCTACCAAGAACTCTCCAGCCTCCTTACCCCATGCTGAGCTGAATCCAGTATTGGAGGAGTAGGAACTATTAAGAAAGTTCCTTTCCCTCACTCTACGATGAGGAAAAACCTGTTTGAAACAGACTGAGGTCTCCTTCAGTTTGGGCTATGTTGCATTTACTTATGATCCAGGGCTCTCATGTTTAATTTCTGTGAAAGATGCTACTGGAAGGCAAATGATGGCACATAGCCAAGTACTGTGAGCTCTGTCTGTCAGGCTTGCATCAGGATGACTGTGCTATTTGATGGAAGACAATATTTGATGCCAGATATTTCTGTTCAAAAAGAAGATAAAATTATATCCCTTTGCTCTCCTCCCAGCCGCTGGAAAAATACACATAACATTTCTGTGCTATTTCCTTTTAAGGCTGAAGGAAATTCCTACTGAGAATGAATCAGGTGGGGGAAAATTTAGTGAGCACTTTTATTACTAGGAATAATTTAAGGAAATTAATTTTGGTTTAAAGAACTGCCTTCAGGCAGAACTGCATGTTGTCTCGAGGGCACTGAGTCAGTAAAGCCAAAGAGTTAAATACTGCCAGGCATCTCCAGGTAAGGCTGGGTAGACTAAAGTCAATTTTATTTATGTATCATTTCTTTCAGAGGGTAAAGTTTAAGGGTACAATAAAGTTCAAAAGCCTTAGGGATACTACAGCAATAAAATACCATACAGACAGAAGTAACAAGTCAGTATTCAATTATCACCTGACATGAGCTGTGCAGGTGTATAAAAATTAGCTTCTTATGAAGACACATCTGTGCTTATTATGGATGAAGTTTCAGAACATATTTCTTCTATTTTACTTTTTCATTCTTTCTAAAAAAATTTGGTTTAGGTATGTTTTCAAACAATATCCAGAATTCTTTTGGAAAAGAAAAAAAACTATGACAAACTCCATGGCAATTCTGTTATGTTTGAGCATAATTAATACTCTGTGGCCGTTTCTGTGTGCATTTGGTGCTCTAGCTCTTCTGTGGTAGTGTTCCAAAGCAGTGACTTTTAAAGTGAAATCCAAAATTGTTACTAATTTCTCTCTTACTATAGGAACCAACAGATCCTATACTTGATGCTTGATGTATGATCCCATTTCAAAAGTCAAGGCTTTCCAGTTTTGTAACATTAATGATTTTTCATAGTTATAGTCCCATAAAGTTCAAGAGAAATCGAACCTCTCTTTTCAGCTGCCTTAACAGTTTAGTAGTTTCACTGAATTGACTAGAAACCCGATTTGTGACTCAGAAAGCTCTTTCACATATTTTATTTCTGATGTTGTGTCATTAACATAAAATTAATCATTACTTGGTTTCTCCATACTTACAGCAGATAATATGTTCTTACCTAGGAGGTAAAAACATATTGCCTGCTATAAATATGTAAGTTAGCTATGTTTTGCAATCATGTTGGTATGTTCAGATACTTAAATTATAGTGACTGTCATAAAAGCCTAAAAGTTTATAATTACATTTGACAGACTCAAAAAGTATGGATAGTTCTCTTTCAGTGTAGCATAGAGAATACTTAATTGTGCACCATCTAGGCTAGGAAAATGAAATCCTCAGAAACATTATTATGTGTTTGCTGAAATTTAATATGAAGGAATAAAGCCAGTGACATGAATTTCATTTGCAGAAAAACAATGTTCTATTGACAAATAGATAGATACATTTAGTAAAAAAAAAAAAAATCCTCTTTTATAAAATAAAGAAGTGTCATTGAAAAATTGACTGTCAGATTGGTGCTGGTCTAATGCTGTTCTTTCTGCGATGAACATTATGCATTAGTGAGCTGAGAGCAACAAGCTGGAATTATTTTGAGATACTACATATTATTTCTTTAGAATAATACAATCAGCTATTCCATCTCAGGCAAATCGGTCCCTTAAGCTATAAATGTATCCTGATTATTTATCTCATAAGCAGCCAAATGGAACAGAAAAAAACAGGAGTTGTATTTTCTTACAGAATTTCTCCTATGTGGTAAACGTGCTTGCAGAAACAATTAAGCACCATGAAAAGAACATCTCTCATTTCCCGTGAAGCATAGCTGAATTTGGGAACCAGCATCTGTGAATACAAGAAAATTGCTGCAATACCTGGCTAGTCGCTACATATTTATGAATAAATTGTCATTTACAATGACCTTCATTGCTTATGAAATACGATCATGTTTTTTAGGCAGTTTTATCTTTTCTGTTTTCAGCAAACTATAAACTAGATGAAATGTTTAATATATTTTGTGAGCGTCTGTCTTTTATTGGCATATGTCTTATTTCTGTCTATTTTCTGGTAAAAATCTACGGAAATATTCCTCTTCTTGACGAAAGAAATTCAAGTGCATCCTTGTTACTCCTCACTGTAATTCCTCATTTCAAGGGATTCTCCAGTTAGAGCATAGCTCCATCATCCCAGCTGCTGTATTCTGTTCCTGAATCTGTGGGGCACCTGGGGGGAGATGTACACTCATCATAGATGAGCACAACCTGGAGCAGTGGTGAGGGATGCTGGAGAGCACAGTGTATGGCCTTTGAAATGCAGTGAAGAAAGGCTGGAGTTGAAAAGCATGTGTAAAATCCCTGGAACCTCTTTGTCCTTGTCTGTTGCGGGAGATACTCAAAAGAAGTCCATCTGGATGAAAAAGAATCCTCTGTGGGCTGGGTGAGGTATTGTAAATATGATCTTGAGGAATGCAGTGAGGAGACAGACTAATTAATTAGCTAATTATTACTTGGATAACGATAACGCTTATCTTCAAGTCCATGAAACGCTCTTGGCTAAGGAATGGCTTGGGATCCAGCGGAACTTGTGCTCGCATTCTTTGGCATTTTTGTAGTATTGCTAAGTGCTGCTCAGAGGAGGGCTGGAAGCTGCAGTAGTGGCACTTTATGCTAGCAGGGTTTGTTGGCTGGTGCTGCAGAGGTCCCCCTGTCCATAACCTCTTCACCTTACCCTCCTGCTTTGTGTTGTCCTCTCCTGGGAAAACAGCCTCGGGTCAGCCAGAGCCTGGACACCATCCCTTGTCTCCCCAGAGAGGCCTCATAGGCACTGCTGCCACATGAGCGACACAGGGGAGCAAGTGTCCAGGACAGAATAGGAAGTTAAATCTGCCTCTGGGCTGCATTTGCAATGTTCAACCACTCCAGGCCTTTCTGACCACAGTACTTCTAGACTTGCTGCGCACTCAGAATTACCAGCTTGACTCAGGCATGTCTATTTAAACAGCTTGAATGGGCTCATATAGGGTAAGGGTTTTTTCCAAGCATTTTCTGTCTTGGGTCTTTCTTGATGCTATGAATTTCCTGAGCTCCTTCAGTTACACCTGAGAACCCTTTAGCTCTGTCTCAGTAGGCAAATGTGACAGTTAGCAAGGAAAAAATTTAAATGCTAAAATTTTAGCAGGCAGCTGAAAAGCAGCATTGTAACACAGAACAAAGGAGAAAGAATGTTTCTGTGGAGTGCTGAAAATGGCTGCTGTAAAGTTTATTTGCCCCCTGCTCTCACCTTCATACCTTGTCCCAGAGTCTTGCTGACTGCACTGACTCATGTGGACTCAATCAGAAGTTCTGAAGCACAATTTGAAAAATGCCCGTTTCTTTGTAAAAGGACAGATATGGTTTTTATGTATTACTAGTTAAAAGTATCAGCTACTTAGCAGTTCTGAAATTTCTGTGTTTAATAGTAGGCAGGATGATCTGCAAAGTCAGCTGTGGACACAAAACACTCTCAGTGTTGGTTCTCTTGCCTCTGATCTGGCAATAAGGCAAGGTGAACAGCTAAATGGGCAGGGCTGGGAAAAGCCAGGCTTTAATAAAGAAGTGGTAAAAAGTATCTATATTTTCTTTTTTCTTTTACTGAAGCATTTCTAAGCAGCAACAAAAAAGACAGATGCTGAAGCTGTGGCTTGCCATCTTGATTGCCGCAGGCTGATTCTGTCACCAAGTCATTTGACGGGGCTCCTCTCCCCCTCATCTACAGTCGAACCACAGCACTCTTCCCTCACTTCTGAAGGGTGTTGCAAAGCTTAATTAGTAAATTAAATAAAATAAAAATAATAAAAATGAATAAAAATAAAAAATAAAATAAAATAAAATAATAAATAAAAAATATAAAAACAATAAAAATCAATAAAAAACCCTTTGAGCAGAGATTTAAGGAGAGTAATGCTGGATGTTCCTCCTCCTCTGACTTTAGGTTTGAGGCTGATACGGAGCATTGCCCTTCAACAGCTGGTGCTACTCGGGTGCCACATAAAAGGACAGGCTACTCTCAGAAAAACCTCCTGTGATGGACACGAGTTTCGAACGCATCCAGCACTGCCCCAGCTCCATTTGAGCTGGGTCCAACTGCAAATGTTGCACTGGTAGAAAAGCACAGAATAACGGCACATACTGAATCCATCTGGACAGTAAGAAGAATCCTGGGAATATAAGAGATTTCCTCAGCAAAAGCCCCTTGTCTTGTGGTAGGAAGTCACCCCAAATAAATAAATAAATAAATGCTTTCTTTTTACAAGGTTAAATAAAACCTGTGAAAAAATCTGTGGACATCTTAATATTTAAAGCACATCCTGGAACTTCACCCTCAAATAATTCAACACGACAGCAGGTCATAGGACCAAGTTTCTTTTATACACCATTTGATAATAAAGTCAGTGGAAAATGGGTATGAAAATTTGGGCTGATAGTCCCTGCTGGTGAATGATGTAGAAAATACCTTAAGAGGTCCTAAAAGAAAGCAAGCAGAATAATGGAGAAGACGATGGGGCATCTGCATAAATGTCACAGATGGGAGCTGCTAGAAATTCTTTCATGTAAATCAGGAATAATTCCCATAGATCATTAATACTACATAGGTAAATACCAGTGAGAAATCAGAATCAGGACCAGGGTATGGATAAGAAGTGAGAGCAAGCAGATAAACATTAAAAGGTGCACGTTTTTGGCTGGCTGTGCTGATGTGTTCTAATTAACAGCAGTAATAGGATTCGCACAGCTAAATCCCTGCACATGACACTGAAAATTTACTCCTGGTGCCTGCCTGCAAAAAGATGGGCGGGGGAAGGAGGAAGGGAGGGAAAAGAAGAAGAAAAATAAAATGACATTTCACCCCACTCTTTTGGGGGAGTCATCTCATAATTACTGAGCAGGATTGCCAACATCTCTTAATGTTAGATTTTCTTTTTTTTTTTTCTGTAGGCGGGGTAGCAAGAAAGGAGGGAGGGAAGGAGGGTGAAGTGAAGGATTAGTCTGGGTAAACAATGAAGCCTCAGTCTGGATGGTTTAAAACTCAGGATAATCCTAGCAAGTTGGGAGCTCTACAGTGGGATAGTTTGAAATGTAAATGTGACATTCTCCTTGGTAAATTAACAAGACATGACTGCAGGCTCTCCTTGTTACTACAGTCACATTCAAAGAGTCACTTGTTCTCTCTCTTCTCATCTAATGCTATGACAATAGACAGTCACCAGGAGCCTGCTTCAAATAAATATCAAATCAAGCCTTTATCATATCCAGAAGTGACATATGCACTGAATTATCTTTTATTCATTTTACACAGAATTTTGTTGCTATGAACACCATATAATAGGATGCAGCTGGGATGCCAGCCCCTCTCCCCCATCCCCTTAACACCAATTTCTTGCATGTTTCCACAGAAAAATGGGCAGAAGGTGTCTAATTCATGACTATGAAGCAAAAATTTAAATTTTATTATGCAATTTCCTAAATGGAGATGATTGATCATGTTTTGTTCCTGAACATCTTTGAGGGATTTATGGAAATTTTTATTTTATTACTTTAAAAAACATTGAAAAAATGCCCTCACCTGCCATTAAAATGCCCTGCCAGTAACGATCATGAGCAACCATGTCAGATGATATGATGTGACATCTATACAGTACAACTCCTGCTAATTCCATCTGTCCAGAACATGGAGGCGCATTCTCCCGTTCAAATAGAAATGGGTGGTGGCATTTAAACTATTATTGTAACATCTTTATTGCTTCCTGTTTTCTCAGGAGAGACCTGAGAGTGGGAATGCTGTGGAGATGGCTGTTGCCCTGTTTTGTCTCACTCTTAGGGCTGTTCAGTGCAAACCTGTCCATGGTCCCTCGAGGAGGGTTGCCAGGGAATAGCTGCCATACACTTATCACAGACTGCCTCTACCCGATGCCTTTTTGTCTCCAACATGCCTTCTAGCCTCTTCTCAGCCTCCAACTCACTGTTAAACTCTTTGGAGACGTGCCAGAGTGGGAACAGCTAGCTTTTCACAACTTAGTGATAAGAATTTATCCTTCAGAACGGTTGCAGGGCAGTTCTTTCACTACCAAGTGTATAGGCTGTGGTAGGATGATTTTCTTTGTGAACTTTATCAATAGCCTCACAATTGTGATATCCCAGCATTTCAGAGATGAAATACATTTTAATAGAATATTTTGAGCATATCTTTTTCTCTTAAACCTGGAAGCTGCCTCACTGTGTTGCTTATGGCCCATAAGCTCTCCAGAGGAAGCTTCTAGCCACGTTTGCTGCATTATCTTAGACAGCCATGCAGACGTTGGCTCAGTAAGCCCTCCTTTAAACTTGTGACACAGTGGTGCACTGCATGCTCAAGCTTGGACATCCTCACCAGAAAGAAATGCTGATCTTTGCAAAGCTCTAATGAGTATTATTCTGGTTGTACATATCTGCAGTAAAGAGATAGCTGTTTTCTGCCTGCGGCATTGGTATTACTTTTCACATGTATTTTAAAAATATGACAGAGATCAAGGTGTCTGAAAATAAATTCTCAGAAAGAAAGCACTACCAATGCTTTAGCACACTCATTAATCTCTCAAAGCTAGATTGCTCCACAACAGAAGCTGGCCAGTTATCAACAGCAACCCTTTCCCAGAGGGTTTCATATAACTTAAGCCTTTCCCACATGCTAAAATAGCCTCAATTAAATATTACTTTCCATGTGCTCACATAAATTCTCACGTGTCTCAACAGAGATTTTTTTCCATGGTGATTTTATGTGCTTCCATTGTAATCATTACTCCTCCTCACAAGTGAAATATGCTTTCTGTATTGTGAGTGAGGTATCTAACCAGTACAAGCTGTCAAAAGATTGCTAAAATTTAAACTCTCTATGTCTTTTGCTAAACTGATGGTCATATTTGGACATTCCCTGCAACAGCAGCAGTACCATAAGACGACAAGGTCCTTAAGTGAAGGATCACAAACATACCTAAGAAATTCCTGGAAAACTTGCCTCTTCTGTGGTAATTCAGGTAGTACTGCCCATCTCCAAAAGGATTTTCAAAGATACCTTAATGCAGTACTTTTGCCACGAGGAGGATTCTTGGTGTTTTCCAGCAACCAAGAATATAATGGAAAATATCAATGGTTATGACTTTTTAAAACGTAATTTCTGCGTTTCTGGGTACTTTGTTTGACATTGTTTTTGTGTGAAATGGATGCATTGTCCAGAAAGAACATTTGAGAACATCCAAGTTCAAAAAACCTCTCGTAATACTGAAATTCCCAGTCCTGCAAAAGGGAATGGGATGTACACACCTATAGACAGAAGCAAGACAATGATGCTCCATGCTAACAGAGACCAGCCTCATTTGCACTACAGCACCTCATCACAACACATACCATTTGCTGTCGAAGGGTTTGGAAAGAAAGGCAATCACATTTCCCAGCCTGGTTAGCTGTGGTAGCAAAATTGAATCTGGTTAAAAAATTCATCATAAATCCTGCATTACCTGGAGAGTTAGAGTTTCAGTGTTGCAGGCAAGACAGTAAACTAAGGACAGTGTTTTCTGACTTCATTACCTGATCAAATGCCATTTAAAATTCTCTTGATCTTTTCTCAAAGGGAAGACATGAGTTTCTGTATTTATGTCCTTGTAAAAATGCCACGTGTGCTAGAGATCTGCACCAGTTCCACTGTTTAAATAGAGCAGTTCCACTGTTCAAATAGGACATCCCAATTCATGACTTGAAGAGTCCGTTTCAAGTCCCACAGCGGCTTACTTGGCAAGTCACTCAGAGCCAGACCTACGCACACCTGAGTGCCTCACTCAACCATGTATGAAGTTAAGTGAGAGCTCGGCTTCTCAGTGCATCTGCAGTATGCTCAAGCTGAGTAACTCTGCTCTTTCTAGGTAAGTCTACTCAGCACAGCATTGTCCTGAGTGAATGAACTCTCCTGATGAACCTGTCTTCCTGTCTCATTCATGTGATGCTTTGCTGTGGCCAATAACACTTCTGATTCCTACAGCAGTGGCAGACCCTCTGTGCCATGCTTTACCTGGCTTTTAGAGTACTGACAATGCCACAGAGGCCGTATGCTGTGAGGCTGAACTAATGCACATTTGTAAAAATAACCCTTTGAGATCTGAGGAGAGAAAGAGCTTATAGAAATGCAAAGTAGAATAGCCTGTCTGGCCACTGCTGTTAATAGTTCCACGATTGATTTCAAACACAGTGGTTTTAATTCATGATTGAAATTTGCCCTTGTGTTTGACAGGAAATGGGCAACATCAGAGAAAGCATTGAAGTGACTATGTGCACTTACTACTAGAACATGCAGGTTGACAAGTAGTTTTAGAATTCAAAAAGAATTTTTAATGTGATGTCCTAGCACAGCAGTTGATTCATATATACCAGCTTGTGATCTGAAAGATAAAAATGCTGATTAACTATGATGCAAGAATGCTTTAAAGTAGAACCCTTTGATTTCCATATTTTCTGACAGACATAAACTAGTTATTGAATAACATTTGCATGATTTTTATGTCTTATATCCTTAATCAAATTAAAAGATTTAAAGGAAAATGTATTATTTATAATGCTTTTATGTAACAGGATTTCATCCTAGCCTGTTGAGTATTTATTTATGCTAAGTGCAGCTATTTTGACAGAATTTGATACTGTCCAAAACCTGAAAAAAACCAGAAGGGGAAATATAGTCAGGAGGACATAACAGCATCTCCTTGACATGTGAACATGTCAATATGTCAAGGAATATGTGAACAGCAGCAAGTCTTCTGAGGATCTACATTTGACAGATATTTCATCCTCTGCAATCTTTTTCCTCTCATGTGCTGCTATCTTGCAGCTGAAAGTTTTTTGTTTCCCCCAAACCACACAGAAATGAAAAATGACCAGAGGTGCAACTAGTTTTCACCTAGGATTTTGGACATTGTGATCAAATAATGAAGTTAAAACTAGAAAAGCATGTTCCCAATCGGATGAAAAATACTATAAATACTGGAATCAAATGAAAAATGGTTCTATAGATGATAAAGTAGATGGCTTTCAAAGAAATATGCTAGTCCTCAAACACTCTGTAAATGGCATGAACAAATCTATTTTCTGTTTAGAAACATAGTACTAATTGTAAAATTAGAAATTCATTAGCTTTAGTCCACAAGATCATTGATTAGCCTCACTTATTCAAATTGCAAATCATCCCTCCTTGCATGCCTGGATGGACTTTTATATGGTTTTCCTAATTTATTTTTTCATAAACAGTCATCTGACATTCAGTCCTATACTATATATCAAACAGTACATAAAATGATTTACAAATCTCATAAAGCCAAATGTCTCTTTTCATTGACTTGTACAGAACTTTAATATTGATATGACTTCATTCAATTTGGCTTGGTTTGATCTTTTTCATTCTCCTGTCTCCCTCAATGCTTAAAAACTAAATGACAGATTTAGTTCATTGGGCAAAATGATTTGATTTGACATCCATGTTCCAATAAACATAACACTGTCATTGTGTTTTCCTTTGGAGCACAATTAGGCATAGGACTACCAATATTTGGATATGCCAGTATTAGTCCCTAGCAAAATGGGTTACCAACAGATAAGGACATGGGGAAGACAGATACAAGTGGAAAGAAAAACTATAAACAACCCTTGCCTGGTCTGCTGCACCACAGAAAAAACCAGAAAATCGGAGTCCAACCATTTCATGAGACCCCTCCTGTCAAAACCACAGCAATACTAGTGGACAGTGTTTCCTTGGGCTGGGAACTACTAGACCTCAGGTGGATTCCCTGTTTCTGTCACTATGAGGTCCTGTGGAAAATCTGGGTGGAGGAACTACTCAGAAACCAAAGCTCACAGAAGCATCGACAGACCCCATCAAAAAAAAGAACTTTGGATAATAGAAGACCTCTCTGGAGTTTTGACTAGATTTTTACCCGTGATGTTCAGATAGATATTCCAGTGATCTGCCTCTTTGCATTCATTCCACAGCTCTTCTTCTTGGCCTTCCTCCTTGTTTTCTTTTCCCTTCATGTCCTGTCGTCTCCTTTTCATGACATTAAAAGGGAACTAATCTCTTCCCTTTCAATATGCATGAAATGAAACAAAACTAATGTTTGCCTTGTCAGTGGATCGCTGTGTTTGTATATCATTGCTCTTTTTCACATCTCTTCGTGCAGGGCAAGTCCGTTTCTCAACAGTTAAGAGTCAGTGTTGGGGAACAGAATTCCTAAGGGACCAGAGATAGGTGGCAACAGGAGGAGAAACAGCCTCTGAGACTGAGCAGAGCCAATGCAGGGGTACCACAGGACACATGATCAGACGGACAGCACTCAGACTTCCCTGCCCAGTGAGCCAAACCTGTCCCACCCCATACGTAAGAGAGAAACCTCTGACCTTGGCACCCAGCCCCAAGAACCATTTCTTTGCACATATTAAAGGACAGTGGAACAATTGTTCTGAAACAAAATCACTTTTAGTTGGAGAAATTTGTCTGCTCTGAGGAAAATAATCTGCACTGCATGAATGGTTGAAATTTTTCTGCTACAGTGATGACAGTGTATTTTTCCATGCAGCGATCCCTAAATAGTTCTTCATAGGGCAAACATGACTGCAAATGATTTACATGATGACAGTTCTGTGAAATGGACTCGGAGTGCTTCCAGTTAAACCAATTCATGAAGAACTCACATTAAGATTTTTTTTTTGAAGAGAAACTGAACTGAAATGAACAAGCAACAGGTTCAGGCCCAGCAGGGTGAGCACATGCGTAAGACTCAGAAGATGGCGGGATACAGTTGGCTTTGGCAAAGCTTGACTTTTGCCTTTGGTTAAGTCACTTCCATCTTGTTGGTCTCATTTTCTAATCTGTAGAGTGAGGTTGCTGAAATTTCTTTTCCTTCCAAAGTGCTTTTAGTTTCCTATCTGAAAGGTTTCATTAAAGGCTGGCTGATTACTCTTCAAGTCTATGTATTTTGAAATTTCCATATCAAAACCAGATCAATTAGTCTGTGTTAGTTTGCTGTCTCTCAGTAGTGGTCAATGATTGATTCATCAGGAATTCAAGAGTTTTACAATGCATGTAATGGCATTATAGATAAAAATAATTCCCATGAGAGAACATTTCTTCCTGGCTCAAGCTGGTGATCGGCTTATGCTTTGAAGCATGTGGGCTGATAGCCCTTGTAATTTTATCCTTCTGACTGTAACTGCAGAAGCTTTTTTTACAGTATTCACATGTGTCTAATCCTTTTTTAGAATCTTGCTAAGCTAGGTTGCCTCAATAATTCACTTTGCATTTGCTCAGGTTCTGATATAGGTGAAGATTTATAATATTCAGGACTGGTTCCAAAGCTCAGCTTCTTGGTTCTTCAAAATTCACAAAGAGCCTTGCCTGAAGGTTATTAGTCATGGTTTCTTGGAAAATGTTGTGATTATACAGAATAAAATGAGAACATTAAACAGCATCCCAAGTTTACCAGTATGCTTACTGTATAATGCAGTGGCTTGTTTACAAGATACAACAAATGAACACACATCTATTAACAAAAATTAATGATGAACAATTGCTGTAATTTCTCCTTGCTTGGAAAACACCTCTTGCAAATAAATTGGGTTAACAGTAGTTTGGTGATTGGCTTTATCTTGCAAACAAGAAAATGAACAACATTAATGAATTCACTTCGGTAACATTAAGATTGTGATATAAGAAGCAATAAAAATTTATGGGCTGTTATAGGGAGTGGGTGTAAGCAAACTTAAAGTAGAGGAGCTTTCTGTCCTAGACTTGTGTCGACATCGCACCTCAATTTCTGAGGTTTGTAGTTGCAGTGGCATAGTAGAAATGGCTTAGTGAAACACCAAGCTATTCATCTGCTCTGCTGAGGAATCTGTAAAGCACTTGTTGTGCTGGTGAATAGAAGCTGAATACAAGAATGCAAATAATTAACACTGACATGCAAAGACCAGTGTCTTCACTGGCAGAAATATGTTGTGTAGAATATGCATGGAAAGGATTATTATATGTTCCCTATGTCTACATATGCAGTTACAACCTGATGTTTTATGAATAGGTCTTCTCAGACACAAATGTACTATATTTTAAAATAAACAGAATGGTCAGAAAGATATAAATGAAAGAAATTAATAAAAAACAATGGAAACACATGGACTTCCCTACTTTTCATCTTTAGGGAGTTCCAGAGCTCACCCTTGGCTGAACATTCTTCCCTGCCTAATACACAGAAGTTTGACTTTGACTGCCAGTGGGGACAAACACTTTGGTTTGGAAAATATTTAAAAACACCAATATGACTATTTCCTTTTTTAATGGATTGATTAAGATATACCTTATTCAAATAGATGCAAGAAATACCAGTACACACACTGCTTGCAGACTAACACCAAGGAGGCCTCAGGAAATTCAAGCCTTTTTCTAGAGCCTAGTCTGGACTACATCAGGAAATTCGGCAACACAACACAGGACTGAGGAAAATTGTGGTAAAAATTTTGATAGATAACTCCTTCAGGATTTGGGAACTTCCATGATAGTATTTTACTCTAACCTCCTCTGCCTCCTCTCTTCTGTACACACACAAATAGTAAGTCTCTGTGCTGTGAACAAAAAAGCCTCTTTCCAATCTAGTTCTTTCCTAGTAGGATACTGATAAAACAGAACCCTAAGGAAATCTGCACAATCCCAGGAAGCAGTCATCTCCTTGCTGAAGACATAGAAGAGAAGGATCAGCCCCTGAGAGCGAAGGCTGAGGGAAGTTAACAGGTGGTCTGGGGCACCTGAGCATCATGTGCACTCATACGTCATTTACATACGAGATCTCATCTGTGATTCTTGGTGCTAATTTCCATCTTCTACTGCTTCCCTCTGCTCATTTTTTAATTCATATGTTTGTGAGAAACTGTTGTGTAGCAAACCTGGAGAATTAAATTGTCTAGACATGTCCCATGAGTACTTCATGGTGTGAGTACTTTATTAGTCTGAAATTTTCCCATTTAATAGGCCATGAACTCACCCCACTGACTGTACCTCAGAGAAGTCTAAGCTTATGCGTGTCCTGTCTTCTGCTTGAATCTGAAATTCCAGCGAATATCCATTTTTTCTTTTCTCTTGTGATTATTCTAATGATTTTGGATATTTTGTTCAGGAAATAGGTTGACACCACAAAATGCATTTCATAATGGCCACCACTCAGGGTGGCAGGAAATCATTCTGGGCAGCTACTCACTAATAGGCTGCATATTAAAAGTGCTTAGAGAGATTTTGTTTTGTAATTGTTTTAATAAAACACGTTCACAATAGTTTTCCAAAAACCATACAAATACAGAGTTTCCAAAGCAGTGCCACTGTGTCAAAAAAATGGTCTTACAGGCAATGGTGTGACCAAAAATCATTCCTAAGCTCAGAACTGAGGATCATGAGGCAAGTCAGATTTTCTAAATAGTCCAAGAACAAAAGCAATATATGCCACTTATTATGCCTGTCACACAATTTAGTGATGAAAATGTTTACATGGGCACATAATTGCCTTCTGACAAATGGCTAAATAAAACCTCCTACCTGAAATTTGTAATGTTAATGTTGCCATTCTAATGTCACTTTCCGCTTTTCCCTGTGGGAGCGAACCCTGCATCCCAAAACCAGAGCCTTGCCAAGCCTGCTGGCAAGGTCCTGGAGAAACTCTGAAATGGCCAGTCTGCCTGAAAGAGACAAATTAGGCAGCACTCCAAAAGCACTCTACAAGAGGCATGGTAGGCTACAAGAAATCTGTAATCTAGCTATGTGAAATCTGCTAGGAGAGCAAATGCCAGGTCAGGCTCTGAGACAGTTGGAATAATTTGTTTTTCCTTGGTCCTAAGACTATATACCAAGACCTGAAATCCTTTGCTGTGAGTCTGACTTAACATCAGGAAGGTGAAAAGTTTGTTTTACATCAGCCATTACAATCTGTAAATATTAAACCCAAATCCTCTTTAAATCAAATCAAGTTTTCCCCATGTAATTTTCGATGTCACTGAATTAATACAGATTGTAAAGAAAATGGAAAAGGCTGTTCATTGTTCATTAATGGAGCACAATTACAGGTATAAAAGGAAACAATTTGCTTAACGTCTCTTATACTCCTGGAATGTGATTGATGGTTGCTGCTACTAAACCAACAGAGAAAAATCACTTAATGACAAAATAATCTTTGTGTTAGGCTGCAAAGATGTCACAGGGGTTGTATTCCTCTCAAAGGATTTCAGAGCTTCATTACCAGTCTGTTCTACATAGAGGAACCCAACACAGGGAGGAAGAAGAGGCACACTGGGGATCCCAGGAGGAAAAAAACAAAAAGAAAAAAAAGAAAGAAAAGGGAAAAAAGAATCTGTGTGCTGAAAAGACTAAAACCAGAAAAGGTTACATTGCCGTTATCTCTGTAATCTGTCCGTCCATCTCTGCTATTAATTGGCTTCATTAGATGAAACCACTTTTAAATGGGGTTTGATGAATAGGATTGAATACTGAGACCGTGTATGAAAATAGAAGAATGGACTCCACTTCCCTTTTGGTGCTGTGTTTCTATGACTACTGCTGGGACTAGGAATCAGACAGAACCAGACTCCCTTGTGAGAGTCACAGTATCTAGGTACCACCAAATAGAATTCCCTTCTGTTACAAGGCATGGACTTTGTGCCACGCAAAAAGTGAATAACACTTATTGTAATAAAGGTTACTGGGAGAAAAGCAGCAAGCTTAGATCATTATCATGAGAATATTTTCCTGATTTGTGGAATGTGTATGCCAACATTTACTGCTGTATTCTTTTCTTAATGTAATTGTTTGCTACTAAAACCAGTCTTAAAACATCTATAGAAATAAATATTTTAAGCTTACTAGGTGGTGAGGAAAAAGTAGCCACGAAGTTGTTTCTTAAAAGGAGATATTGTACTTATAAAATCTCAACATTAACATCTTCACAGTAGTCATTACTTTATGGCACACGTCTCAATGAATCATCCTTATTTATTACAATATGGTAAGCCTTAGGCATATATCTAGAGATGATGACTACCTCTTCATTTTTGTTATGAGTAAAATATAAGCCGTTATTATCACTACACAATGAACCCACCTCAAAGGAGAATTAAGGACTTCGAAGCCAATTGATTTTAGCTGGTTATATTTGTGTAAGCACTTGTCATTGTATGTAGCCCTTGACAATTACCCGGCTCCCCTGAACTCAAACTAAGCCACCCACACTTCACTCACTTGAAGAAGGGATATTTATTTTATTCTTTTGTCCACAATGAAAGATTAGCACCTGCTTGTGCAGCTCAGCACGGGGAAAGCAAGGGGGAGGAGTTTTGGCACTGTTTCTCCTAAATGATGGCTTGAGCACCTGAGCCTCCTGGGTAGGTGAACTCCATCTTGCAAAGGTCTCAGAGCTAGCTAGAGATAACATAAACAGAGAATGTGTGTAATGTGTAGCTGTCATCTGACATATGCTAAAGGAATCCCCCTTTTCTTGGACAAACTTGCTGGTAATTTTCTATTCTTTTACCTAGAAAAGAAGAAAAGCAGAAAAGCAGAAGTATGCAAATGAGAAAGCAGAGAATATTATTGTCTCTAAAAACATCACATAATTTTATGCCCTGTTGCTGGTTTGCTATGTACCCCTCATGAAGACTTTTGACCAAGGGATGTACCTCACATTAAGCCATGGCAAACAGAGAAATTACTCAATAACAGCATCTAACAGATGCCCAGAGTTTACAGATATATTGATGAAAAACTGAGCATATGATCAACTGGGGTGACATTAAATGTGTTGAGAGGCACCTTACGTCTTAATAATAATAATCAGATGAATGATAGTTCCAGTATATTAATCAACATTTTCTAAGGAAGCCTGACTTATTGTTTAGCAACCCTACATTTCTCAGGAAAGACTGAGCAGAACTTAGTCAGCTCATGTTCTGAAGAGGTTTTTCTCTACAGCATTTGGTGGTGATTGCTGCTGGAGGAAGGATAACAAATTAAATGGCTCATTGATCTGTTCCAGCACAGAAAATCCTACATTTCTCTGTATTTATTGTACTACTGAATACCCAAAGGCCTAATGTAACTCTCTCAACAACTTCATATGAGAATATGTGAGAAGCCTTTGAAATCAGGACAGTCCTGTAAGAATCATAGAACTGTAGTATCATTAATGTTAGAAAAGAGTCCAGCCATTAGCCTTAGCACTGCCAAGTCCACCACCACTAAAAAATGTACCTATGCTTCCCTAAGCTGGGACGAGACGCAGCCAGGACAGGTGACGTCAGCTGACTACAGGGGTAGTCCAGACCATACAACATCATGGTCAGTATATGAAAAGGGGGGAAGAAGGAAGAAGCAGGAACCTTTTGAGTGATGGCATTTGTCTTCCCAAGTCACTGTTGCCCACGATGCAGCCCTGTTTTCCTAGGGATGGCTGAACAACTGCCTGCCCAGGAGAAGTAGATTGAATTCCTTGTTTTGTTTTGCTCATGTGGAAGACATAATTATATTGCTTTTTAATATTTACAGTTATTAAAAATTAATACAATCTCAATTTTATGATCCATTTACCCACTTGAAAAAGAACATTGCTATATTTGAATCAAGCAGAGGACATCCACTTCCCACACACAACAACCTAAACTATGAAAAATCTCATCTCCTAAGAGAATTAAGGATATGTGGTGGAAAAGCTCCACAGAATATGTGAGAAGTGCCAGTGGTGCTCCTTCTTCAACCAGTACCTACAGGTTATACCGGGTCATTGACTGTATCTTCAGCCATGTAGGAATGATCTCCATGGTCCAAGGTATGGCTGTAACACATTTCTTCCATGAGATTGTTCCTTTACACTGTCAGTGACATCACCACCAGCACCCAGGTTTTAGACTGCCTGGCTGAACAGCAGTCAGAATATTTAATCTGAATTAGATCTTGTCAATGGGACAGATTTTACCTCTGGTGTAACTGCAAAAGTCTAAAGCGTAAAAGTATGGAAAGACTAGGTCTGTTGAATTCATTGATTAAATGAGATGCATACAAATCACAAGCCATATTCTATCTTTGGACACATAGATTCAACTTACGTTGTGTCTAGCGAAGGCCATGAATTTACATCTGTTACTGAAATATGGCTCGAAACATTGTGTCATTAGCTTAATGCAAACATAATTGTCCCTGATGTGCAAAGCAAGCAATGCCCTGACTTCTGGCCTTGTGAAGAGCTGCTGACCCCATGTCTGAGCTGATCAACCTTGTGTACTTCAGTAAAATCCTGATAAAATCTGAGAGCCTGGAATCTGCAGGGGAAAAAAGCAAATCACTGACAATGAATTAATATTTTCTCTCCAAATAAATTTCACTGTTGTTGTAAAAATATCACATTATTTTTGAAGCAGGGCTGCAGAAAGACCTGAATAGATGCTAAAAATACACAATACTGCATGAGGATACAGTGAGAAAAGAATTGGGGTTTTTGTTCATAGGTGTTTGCTTCTAATGAGATACTATGAACCCGGGGTTTACAGTTTAGGAGGTTTTAGCATCTATTCCTTTATTACATGCTACTTAGGTTATTCACATAATTCATTCTAGAGACCATTCCTGACAAAGCAAGCTTGTCTTTAAGGGAGGTGAGCAGCTTCCATAGCTCAGAGAGAAAAAAAATCTCTTATTCCCTTTTCATAGAATCCTGAAGTGTCTAAGAAAATGAACTGCGAGGAAACATGGGCAGCTGGGTTGCTGGCTATTGATGTGCAAAATTGATCAGTGTGGTGGAGGCATTTTGAAAAGGACTCTAATATTTATAGTATATAGAAAACATGTAGAAAATATTAAGAAAGTGTCCATCACCTAATGAATTGCCTTGTTGTGCTAAAAAAGAACTAATGTGCATCAATGTATAATTTGTCATATCCCCCTTGGCATTTTCATCTCCTCACAAGGAAGAAGTAGTGCTTGAAAAATATTTTGAGCCTCTCACCCTATTTCTGTAACTGTTACACAGAGGAGAACAAGGAGTCTATGTGGCACCAAAAAAGCAAGCAAAATGGGAGCTGTGAGATGTGAGAGGTAAGCACAGAAGGAAACTGCATCTCTGAGTACTTTTCTAGGAGCCCTGCTGGTCTTTTTTAAGACTGTCTGTGACAAGATGGTCAAACTCTCTGGCTCTGGATAGGTCACTTTATTTTTTTGTCATAGTAATTGCACTAACAAAAGCTGGCACTTCAGAAGTTGTGGCAGCTGATCAAACGAGGGAAATGCAGATGGTGAGAGCCCAGAGCCCAGCACAGGCTAGAACAAACAAGGTTTATCCACCTTGGGTCTGGCAGCACCCTCCTCCCCAGGGCACAGGGATCTGGAGACCAGTGAAACACATGCTGTGCTTTTTTCTTGGGAAAAAAGTGACACAAAATGAGAGAGCCTTGATAAAACAAGTGAGATAAAGAAAATAATTCTCATTGCTCCAATTCAGCAGAGCATCATGCTACATTTCTCTATATGTTTCTGTGATTTTTGAGGAAACTCGGTAGAAACCAACTCTGGATATCAAGCTAAGGAAGCCACCAAAAGTATGACATACAGTAGCATTCAAAGTGTCAAATGTGTTTTTCTCAAAGTGTTAGAAATACTAAATCTGCAAGTCTCAGTGAAAGGCCAAACACCTGGCAATCATTGTTACAATCAACTATTTCAGTTAGTTTATTTATGCAATAAGAGAAAGAGCCAGAGCAGGTATTTACACATGGTCTTTACAAGCATATCCTGGCATTTCTCATCAGATTGCTCGCTGTCTAGTTCAAGCAAATGTAAATTTTCTCTGGGCTGAGAACTGATGTGCCCAACTGCACCCTCCTTCCAAACTCTATAGGTTTGAAGTTATAAAATAAAGGAAAGGCACTCGGAAATGAAAGGCCCTGTGAGTCATCTGCATATTTCCTATTTGTGCCAGAAGGAGTTCCTTCCTTGTGGGAATATTATGCCACAGTATCAAATGATACATTAGCTGGGTACTAGCAATGGAAATAACACAGTTTGACATCTGGCTCTTCAGAGTGTGAGCATCACATTCTCTAAGAACTGATGATACCTCATAGAGCTGAAGTCCTGCCTAGGCAAATACAGGAGTCCTGTCTAACCTAGGTATTTCTTCTTACAAATACTGCAAATTTTACCACAGCTCTTCTCAACTGTTACTTAACTAGATTTATCGAAAGGTCCCGTGTTCTGCTTCATTAAAACACTACGTTGGAACATTTTTCTTGTGATAGCCCTGTGTAATCTGACTCTGTGTTATCCTGGTTAACATTCTTCTCTTCCACCATATCCCCTAGCAGAGAAACGGGGAGAAGGATTTAATAACAAAAAAGTTAAAATAATGCATTATTTTTAAGAAATAAACTGAAGAATTCTTGCTGATTCCTGTCTTCAGGAACCTGATAATGAGGATCTGAGTAGGCATTTTTTATTAATTATAATGAAGTGGAAATTGTGGAAAATTAGCATAGAAGTCCTTAGTGGATGTTATGGAAATAAACAAGAAAGAAAATATCAAACCCCAAACAAAACAAAAATAACTCTGGAGAGGAAAAGAAATTAATTTCAAGAATAATATAATGCCATGAAGACCTGCTCTTACAGAAAACCATCAAGTTAATTTAATTCCACAAACCCCATTGCTCCAAGAAAATGTTGTTTAAATCAATTCATTCTTTCATTATGCCGCTTAAGAGTACCATGAACTGATGAGAAATTACTGAGATGACTTTCATATATCAGAATCCCTTCAGTTTCACTTCATTTTCTATCCTGACATGGGATTAATGTGCTGTATTTGCATGCTAAAATAGTATATTTAATTGTAAAAGTGGTGGTGTTAAATTACCTTGCAATGAGTTTATTTTAAATGGTTCATTAAAGTTTTTAAAACGGCTTGCTGCACGATTGCATCTCTGCACTGCTTTAATGGATTACATCTCCAACCAGTAGCTGCATTGTAGGAAACCCTGACTTGCTGTTTGCCCTTCAACAACAGATTTTGCACTGGAAAGAGTTGTGGGCTCACAGCATCAGATTCAGATAATTACAATACCTGAGCAAAAATCCATTGCTCTCCAGAACTACACAAAAATGGTATTGAACTATTATGTATAGAACCGTAGCATTGTTTATGTTGGGAAGGATCTCTAAGGTCATCAAGTCCAACTTTTAACCCAGCACTGCCATATTCACCACTAACCTGTGTCCCTAAGTGACACATCTAGACTTTGTTCCAACACTGCCAGGGATGGTGATTTCGTCACTTCCAGAGCAGCCTGTTCCTTCAGGTGAAGACATTTTTACTAATCTCCAATCTAAACCTCCCTTGGTGCAACTTGAGGCCATTTCCACTGGTCCCGTCACTTGATATCTGGGAGAAGGGGCCAACCCACACCTGACCACACCCACAACCTCCTCTCAGGCAGCTGTAGAGAGAGATACGGTCTCCCCTTGAGCCTCCTTTTCTCCAGGCTAAACACCCCCAGCTTCCTCAGCTGCTCCTCTCAAGACTTGTGCTCCAGACCCTTCCCCAGCTCTGTTGCCCTTCTCTGGACTTGCTCCAGCACCTCGATGTCCTTCTTGTAGTGAGAGGTGCAGAACTGAACACAGGATTTGAGGTATGACCTCACCAGTGCTGAGCACAGCAGGCTTCCTTGTCTTCATTCCCTCACGTCCCAGGTGTTTAGAGACTATAGAAAGATCCCCCTGAACTGTCTGTTTTGCAAGCTGAAGTGTCTTAGCCCACCTACCTTTTTCATATCTCAAAGATTCTCCAGTCCCTTATTCATCCCTGTGGCCTTGTACACTCCAATAAGTTCACTGCAGTAATTCTGCATCTGTCTCGTAGTGGGGAGCCCAGAACTGCACCCAGCACTCAAGGTATGACAGAAACAGTGAGGAACAGTTCAAAGCATAGCAGATCATCGTCAGGAACCATGGCAGCAAAGCCACTCAAGAACCAGCTTCTCCAAGCAACCCTATCCATACTCTCTCTAGTAATATCCACACTTGTCTATGTGGTGGAAAAGGTTTTTCTCTACATTTAAAAGAGCGGAATTTAGCTTTTACTTTCAGTTTCACCTGTGTACTTCCTATGATAAAAACCATAACCTAAAGGCTGTTGCAAAAATGTAATTTTTAAACCTGGTCTCTATTCATATCTTTGTTGACTGTGCTCATATCAATACATTTGGAAATGCAATCGAAGCATCACTCTTGATCTCAATGGGAATTAAGCACCAAAGCTGCTTTGAAGAGTCAAGTATAAGCCTTTGGCTTGTGGAATAACACTCCTATTTTGAATACATGCTGTGGCTTTTCAGGGAGTCTCTTGCAAATATGCACAAATAGTTGTCTATATTTAGGTCAGCTATATGCTTGTGCACTGAAATGTTGCTTTTCTTACATGCTGATATGGAGAAATATCATCCCTTTAGGGAAGAATTCCGTATCGTTAAACTAATCCATGCTATTCCATTTCTATTATTCTTTCTGTGTACATGCATTTTACAACTAAAAATGGTGCAGATAAATAACACACACTTAGAAAGCCAGTATTATCAGTGCAAGCATCTGCTCCTATTGGTTCTGATTAACTGTACGCTTTTCCCTGTCATCACCTGGCACATGTTAATTAACATGGGGGAAGGGAGAAGAGAAGAAGGGAAAATTTCCCTGGTATACTGAAAGCAAAGATGACTGGTAGTGGATGTGGGTTATCTTACAAGATTTGGAGTTACCTGAAAGTATTCAGGATGGATTTGGGAGTCAAGCAGGTGCAGTAACTGTCTCAGGCCCTAAGCATGTGAATAGCACACCTTCAAGCTGCTCTCTTCTGATAGTGTTGTTCCACTTGCTCTCTGTATTTCCCATGATGCCCTCATACACTTAACCCTAGACAACAAAAGGTACTTTTTAGTTTTTTGAAAGACTAACCCAGCTTTAAATTATACACCAGCTCTGCATAGTAAGATGTTTGGACAAGATAGCTGCATTACATCGTTACTCCTATGTACAGATGTCTATCTTTTCATACAAAAAAACTCTTTTATTATTTTGTGGTTTTCACAGCCCTTTCTGAGTACAAATGGATGTGCCACAGGCTGGACTGCCTGATGCTGTATTATCAAATATTGTTTTCCTGTGATTTATTGTTTTACTGTTATTGACAGTGCTCTCGATGCTAGTTTCAGTGAAAGAAGTAGGGTTTTACTTCCTAAACACAGAATATGTTTTTGCAGTAAAAATTGCAGATCTCATATACTGGTTTTAGGGGGTGTTTCCTCACTCTACTGGCACATTCTTCCTAGCCTATAGCTGTGGTCCATGTGCAGAGAGTAGAAGTTCTTAGTGTATCTGCAGAACAGTTTCTAGGTAATACCCATGGTTATACTGGAAGCCGCTTCTGTTTTTAGTACACATTGCAGAATGGTTTTTGGTGATTTTTGTTTCCTGTTCTTCAGGCAGGAAGAGTTTTAGTCCAAGGCTTTTAAAGTAGACTCTGTTTGTTCCTAATGCAAGTACTCAATGGCTCCCTGAAGTGTCCAGTAAAACAATTTAACGAATAGAAAAATGTTTTCCTCAACCTTTACAGTCTTCTTTTGATAACAGATGTGCTTTGTTAATCTCAAAACTGTAAATGAGTAACGGCTTTTATTCCCTTCCCCAATTTACACAAAAGCAGGCTCAAGTCTCAACTTTGTTATAATTTTACAGAGTTTTAACTGCAGACTGTTCTAGATAGAGGAAGCAGAGCAGTCCAAGGCCATTAATGTTAATCAAGGTCACATGTTAATCAAGGGAAAGGTTGACAGCTTTCATTTAATAACATAGCTGTCTCAAACCTTAACGCTTTCCAATTGATACTGAGGCTACCAGAAACAGTCTCGTATATTCTATATATATTTTGTTTGTTTTCAGGTCCTGGCTTAGCTGCTCCATTCTGGGGTAGTTGGTAAATGAAGTTTTATAAGATGGCATGTGTAAATCACAGATCTGATTTCTAGGTGTTAGTGTATTGGGGTTCCAACATCCTTCTCTACCAACCCCTACCTACAGCCCAGTCCAGAACTACTCAGCGTTGGAAGTCTTTCCCTCCCCTCCTTCCCTGGAATGTGGTGGGAAGGCAGGAGTGAAGCAGCTATCTTGCTCTTGCAATAGATCTTGAGACCAGGAACAGGACCACTGGCAGTCCCAGCTTTCTACTCCTGCCAACTCACCCTGACTTTCACTGGGTGTGTCAGAATATCAGAAAGATTTTTCAGGAATCAAAAACAGAAACAGAAAAAAAACCCTCTTTAAATAAGGAAAAAAAATAGAATTGGTAGGACAGCAAAAGTAGAAGACTGAATTGATTCCAAGAGAAAAAATTAAGAATAAGATGAAGAGGAATGAGATTTGCCATAGAGGGGAAATCTGGCTAGTTTGAGAAAAGACAAAAGATATATTTACATGGAGGTAAAGAATAGAACATAGACCTTTTAAAGAACTCTTTTTCAAATAGGCTGAGAGCTTAGCAAGGCATCTAGCCCTTCTTGCTCTCCTCCCAGAAGAAAAGAAAATGCTGAGTTAATGAGAATTCTCTCCTCCCAAAACACAAATCAGATAGTCTACTGAAAAAAAACACTCTCCAATTTTCTGGCAACCTCCTCAGCCAGAACTAGCTACTTTCTCCTTTTATTTTAAGAGGTCACAGATTTCTCCTACGGGCCCTCTGCTCTAGAACTCTTGAAAACTGTATCGCCCTGTCCCCAGAAGCCCAAATCTGCACTGCACTGCCCTGCCCTTTGAGCCTCTCCACAGAGAGTCCTAGTGGCTTTTTGATTTTTATGGACTGCCTCTCCCAAGGTTTACTCCCAGCAGTGCCGCCCTTCTCTCTCCACAGCTTTTTCCCAGCTTCACACAAGCCAACAGACACCCCAGCTGTTTACAGACTAAATTTCTGTGCTGTGAGCTGTTCTCCTCACCCTTTCCACCTGAGATGAGCCAACTGAAGTGCAACGGCACAGCAGCAGCTCTAACCAACCAGATCTGTTTTGCAGCAGATATAGAATGTGTCTCATAATAATAGAGCCAAAACTCCCCAAAACCTATATTCTTTTCCTCCTGCCATAAATATCTCTCCTTTTTCAGCTTTCATTTCCCTGGTTCCCAGGCCTCATGTTTATGAGTTGTTTACTATTTACCACGTTGTCATTGTTTGGGACTCTGGCATTTACCAGTTCAACTATGGAGCTCAACGTGAGGTATTTCAGGAAAAATCTAGCCTCTCTCTTTAGGTGAGGTTTCCACTTCTTCTCTTCCTCTTTGCCACCCCCTGCAACTTGCTGGCATGCTCCAAGTCATAACAGTGCATGTCAAAGGAGCAGTAACACTGTGTAATTCCAAGACTCGTTTTGTGCCATCAGTATCAAAATGTGACAGGTGACTGTCAGCTGTCACGGAACCATCAGTAACTGGTGCCGAGGTAGCACTTCCAGTAATCCACTGATTTGTCAACAGCACTTTGAATCACAGCAGAAATGCCACTGTGACTGCAAAATATCAAAGGCAAGTAGACCACAGCAACACCTATATGGTTTCGTTATTCTCTGAAGAATCAAGTCTCAGCAAAAAACTTACTGGGGCACATTTAGAAGGCACCAGAAACATTATCTCTTGAAATTCACATTCAGATTTCTGACAGTGTTCATGAATAGCTTAGTCAGGTACAGTTTGTCTCAGTACAGTTTCTATGTGAATGTGTTGTTCATAAAGTGTGAAGCAAACCCCAGTTTTGCAATTCCTCAGATTTCAGCCAGTGATAAAATTTCTGTTTCCAAGATCCCTTTGGAAGAAAATTTCAGCCCTCTACTTTGGGTGGATGGAAGGAGAATTTGGCCTGCCAAGGTTTGGAGTGAAAATTAGGATACTGCTGAAACACCATCATATTTTGAAAAATAGTGAGAAGTGGTTCATAGACCACCAGTGATTGTTTAGTAAGGGCTTTGGGTAGAGAAATTTGTAGAAAAATAAGTAGAGACAAAAATATTATTTTGTGGTTTTCCACATATGTGGATATGGAATACGATGGAATAATTTTCTCCTATTAAATTAATTGCAAATGAATTAAAATCAAGCAATTCTGCCTGTGTTATTTGTACTATTTATTGCAAAATGACTGTCAGATCATCCAAGATTTGTATAAGAAAGATGGATCATCTGGAACCTAAGCTCCATCACACGCGCAGATTTCAACATGGATGCTCAGACAGTGGCACATGCTCAGAGCAGGATATTCTGTCAGCTCCTGGTCTTAAAAATTTCTGGCGTTTTCTACCTGGTAGCATCCCCTGCACAAGAAATGGACATGTTAAATCATATTTGTGCACAAAAGGACAAATAATTAATTTTTATAGAATGAAAGAAGGGAAGGGGAAAGGAAACGAATAAACAGCATGGCTTATGTATGAGGAAGGCATTGAGAATGACAGCAGCTAAATGCATGTTCAGGAGAGTTACTATTTTTTGCTGTAAAGCAGCAGCTCTGCAGCAGAGATGGATGTGAACAGAAAGTGCATGGATCTCCTGCCCACCCACCCACGGACACCAGCAGCTTTCCTTCTGGGTCATGTGCCGGGATACAAATCAAATAATGAGAAGCCATTCTAGGATGAAAGATTTCTATCATCTAGGATTTAGCTGATAGGCTGTAAAGTACCTTTAAATCCATATACGTGTAGGTGGGTATCAGGAAAGTTGAACTGGAAAACACTATTAAGAGAGGAGATAATACAAAGCAAATGAATTTAGCAGGAACTGTTCATACCAGAGACTATGAATTAAAGACAGATGAAAGAAAAATAACAGCACAAGAAAGAAAGAAAGCTAAAGAAGATCAGGCGGGGATAAGGAAATTGTATGTTTCACGCCACATTTGAAATGTTGGATGTTCAGATATATGCATTTCATTTGGTATGGACCTCCAGTCCCTACCAGAGGGAGGGATGTGAAGCGTTATCTGATGTAAATGTAATTATACAGCTTTATGGAAGGCAGTGAGCACACAAAATGTCAATTTTTTTGACTTGCACTGTTTTCTATTTTACTAAAAGTGTATGTATCAGATTAATGACTAAGTTTGTCCTTTAGTATTACAAGAGAGGCAAGTTTTTTTCCCCCCAGGTTATAATTTTGGTTCTGATTCCTCTTTTGTGACTACACAGTCAGATAGATAATTGTGAATATAATACCTTTATATTAAATAAAGATGTATCTGTAACTAAAGGTAAAACAGTTTTTTAACTATACCTTGGATAACACCAGGATAAGCTTCATTCCTTGCCTTGATCCAAGCGTGTCTGTGCCTTGACTGTGTATCTGAACTGGACGAAAAGGATAAGCTATCCCTGAATGATTCCTATTGTTTTATCCTTGTACAAACCTTTTCAGGGCAAATGATAGTCCTCCAGGGCAGATGCTACACTTGAAGCATCAGACCATAAGCTACATTTGATAAAGGACATTTTAAAGACTTGAGGTTTGCTAAAACCACATGGGAACATTTGTTGTTTTTCTAAGGAGGGTTCTTTTTACTGAGGTTAGTCTCACAAGATTCCATTAGCAGCAAAACAACCCTGAAAGTCACCTACTCTGATATACAACATCATACAGAGCAAACCACAGTATGCATTTGTGAGAGTCAGGCATCCATCTCTGTTCATTACGCTACTTTTTAAGCACAACCCGTTTCATGAACAAGCATTTTCAGCATTTCCCCAAATAACCCCATAGTCTGCTCCTGACCTTCTCTGCCCATACAGACACTATAACTGGTGGTTAGCTGCCACTTCTGAGGTGCTGTGTTGTGTCATATCACCTACAGGAAGCCTTAAGGACCAGAAGAGTCAACATAAGCAAGAGAAGGTGAGAAAGAGAGAACGGAGTGTAACAGCTTCATAGGGCATGTCTCACCATACTGGGTGATACTGGCAATGCTCCATTCCTTTCCTACACAGCTGACTGACATGATTTGGTCAGGCATTGCATTCCTTTCTCAAAAGCTAATCTGCACCCAAAGCTGCCTGTTATCTGGAGCTAGGAAACTGCAGTACTCTGGCACGTGGTACTACTGGAAAGAAAAACTGTGCTGTGAATCAGACAGAACTCAAACCCTCAAATATCCAGGAATTTTGGTGCTTGGTACTTCTATCTGCTGCACAGCACTGTGCTCTGCAGGCATCCTCTGTGTGGTGGAGAGGAACCCGAGCCAGCCTGAGCACTGAGAACAGTCTGTCAACCACAGCATGGGTTTCTCTGCGTGTGAATTTGCTCAGCTCTTCCACACAGCCAAACCTAGAACTGCTTGTGAGAAACTGGGCTTCCCATGCAATATTACAGGTCCTGTCAGCTGGAGGGCCAATGCCAAGTGCCAGGCTGTCTGCTCCTCACAGCTACAGCCTGTTCCCTGCTTTCAAGTGGCTCTCAGAGGTGTTGCAGAGACATGGCAGGAATGCAGTGTTTGGCTTTGCTCACTCGGATCATCAGCACCACAACTCCTAACCGTGTGATTTGCCTGACCCATTCTCACAATGCATCAGTGCAACTTCCACAGGATTATGGTGAAGTGGTGATTAGAGAACATTCAAGGAAACGCAGATTTATTTTTATCTATTATTCACACAGGATTGTGAAATAGCCTACCATTTTTAGTTTTACATATCCTATTTTCTCAGAAGATGGCAAAGACTGAGACATATGATGCTAATCCCAGAATAAGGATTCTGCAACTGAGATACTCATGTGAGGAGTTTTGCTGTTAATCTGGGGATGCTATATAAATCTCCACTGGGCTTAGTGAAAACCTTGTCTTTTCTGTCAGCTATGTCAATCTCTGAAGTAAAAGCTTGCCGATCAGAAACCCTAGGAGAGGAATAAGGAAGCAGGAACATAGAGACTATTTCTCAGTTCAATGGTTATTAGATGAAAGCAGTTTATAGCCACTGCTGACTGGAATTAGAGTGGCTTTCCGAAAGACCTAGCATTAAAAGCCTATGTTATCTCATTATAAATTCTGTAATTCATGAACCCCTAAGAGGGACAATCGATTTGTTTCTCTTGATATAGAATCTTAGACAATTAGCATAGTTGGGAGAAAAATATGATGCACTGGCTTTTTTTTATACGTGTGGATGTCTTGTTTGAGTGATGCATTTCAAATTTATTTAAATTTCATATGGAAATAAAATGAAGAGTCCATTGTAGTTTTCTGCTTTTGAAATGTTTCTGCCCTCCTGAGTATTAAAAAGTAAAAGGAAAGAAATCCAGCATAGCCAGGCATAACAGCACAAGCCTTTTGTACTGTAAAATGCCATGTGTCATTCCTATACACAGTAAGCTCCAAACTAAGGAATTTATATGTTAAATTTGAATAATGGACCAAGATAAGATAATTTCTCTTTGCTAACGGAAACACATTAGTCATGAGCACAGATAACCCTTCTTGGTACAGAAATGGACTCCTTAAAGCAGGGATAATTGCAAAAGACTATCCAGAAAGGAAGATAGGTTAAAAAAAAATTACATCTGGTTAATGTACTTGACAAGTATTTAATAAAATTAGGTTCTGCTCAAAGCAATTTTGAATAATTGATTTGGTTTATGATTTTGACCAAAATATGCAGAAATGCAACATTCTCTCAATTGCAGTGTAATTGTTTGTCCTACTAAGAGAACAAGAAAGGGGGGCAATGCCTATTACATAGAGATTTGTAATGAAAATGGACATATTAGACAGAGTTTCATTATGAAAATGGCTAATTAGAGAATCTGAATGGGATATTTGAAATGTTGCATCCTCTACAATGCCCATGGACTCTGTGTGTTGCATATCAAGCACACGTGATACCAGTGACTCTTGTCACCCTTGTGTACAGAGGTTTTCAGAAGCCTCTGATTTTATGCCCACTGTGGATACAAATGACACCACTGAAATGCTTGATTCCCTGCCCTATGTCTCTCCAAGGCTGCTGGGACTCACTGATACGCTTGATTTTCGCAGGGTCTTGAATTGGTAGGCTCTGTGCCTGGAGGCAGATTATAATCTGCAAAAGGTTCTTAACTCCACAGCTCACTTCTCTTCCAAGTGAAGGACAGGGAAGTTAGCTGACAGCTGACTCTTGCATGAGTATGTACAGCTAATGCTTTTTTCTAGGTGTGAATGCTCTCTGCCTCCCTGTTGTGTGCTGCTGTGGCACATAAATCACTTCAAACCCTCCTCAGGGTGCACAGGGTGGGACAGGGAGCAATCCAGGGAAAGGCTACACACTGCTGTCTGCGAATGAAAAGATGCAGAACTCTGTAGGCACAGAACTGGACTAAAGGGGGACATAATTAACCTCTTCACAGCTAGGCTTGGTAACAGCAAGCAGCAGGGCCTGGAGGTGTTGCTGGATTCAAGGGAACACTTTGCTTCTTGCAGTAAATAGGCAGCGCAAAGAATCAGAAACAATAATGTGAATATCTTAGTTCAGTCACCTAATTTAAAAATGTGGTTTTTTGGGCCAGAAGCAACTCATTAGCTGCAGCCTAAAGCTTTCCCAGTAAATCTTAGGAACAATTGAATGATTTTATATTATAAAAAGCTTATTATTATAACTGGATATTTTAAGTGCCAGAAAAAACTACAGAACAGTACCTTGCAGGAAAATCTTGTAAGTGATGCACGCACTTCCAATTACATGCTGTCTTGACCATTTCTGCATGTGTTCAGTTGCTTAGCACCATCGTGTATGCTCATACTCTCAGCAGGAGAGTTCATAATTCTCAGCAGAAACACATCCCTGATTAGGGAAAAAAAAGGGTTAGAAAAGTATAGAGAAATATTTCCAGGATATGTTAAAGGTGATAAAATGCTGGGGAATTACGCGATTCCCTTAAGATTACTTGCACAGAAAGAATGAGATGAACTATTTTGTGTGGAAGCTGGAAAGTAGGGTCTATTATCAGGGTGTATAATTTACTCTGTAGAAACATTTGGATAGAAGTAGATCCTGGGAAATATTATACCAGGAGAGTATGTTCTTTTCCTTCATTTAATTGAATAAGTAGGTATTTTTGATACACCATCTTTCACCAGGTGCTTGCCAGGTGTTCATTCAATAACAGCTTTATTTATTTATTTTCATTGTCAGGTTAAAAAATTAGTGCCTGTGAAGAAACCTTAAATTAGGGATTATAAACAGGTGTGGCATAAAACAATTAGTCCTTCTCATTTAAAAATCTCAGTCAGTCTGCACAGGCTTGAAGAATGCTGGAAAGGGAGAGCAGAAAAAAAGATCTGCATACACATCTACATCACTTAGTCTTTACTCAGGCAAAACTGCCAGCAACTTTGCTGGAATTTTTAAAGTAAAGATTGGAAACAAGTCAGGGGTCAATGGGGAAGAGGTAAGATCTCCAAGCAGGTCTCAACATTGCCTCCTGTCCTAGTTTCAGTAAATTTGAATCTAAAGCATCTCTCCTTTACCAGGTACAGGTTCTGTAAGACTCTTTGCAAGGAAGAAAACACCTCAGATACACTTCTTTGGCTTTGGCTCATCAGTGCTTTGAGCCTAGTCCTGGTTTCAAATAGATCCTCAGAAGGATTTGCATTATCTCCCCAGCCTGTATCTCTAATCTCCTAGACCCAAAATACAGACACTTAAAATGCTGGGTCGGTGTTACTCTAGAGTATGCAGAGCAAGGGACATAGGACTTGCCCCAGCCCCTGGCCTCAGCTGTTCTGGGTCCAGAAGACACCAGATGAGGAAAACCGGATAGCAGCAGCTCTTCCCTGGCTTTTTCTTAATGGTGATGTCTGCTACCACAGGGCACGCAATCCTTAAGGCCCCTTCTGCTGGAAGCTAAAGATGCCTTCATATTCAGGTAGGGGATCCTGTTCTCAGCCAGCCAGCTTTTCCCAGGAGCTGAATAAGCATCTTTTCCCCCAGCAGAATTCCTGGAGAAAGCAGGGTGGTTGGAAGTCAGGCAGTCCTCCTTGCTCATTTTTCAGACTGAAAGCCGTAAGTATTTCAAACTCTGTCAGCAACATATTTTAAAGATTTTTAAAGATCCTTTACAAGTAGGATAAGCAAACAGAAAGGAACTCTTCTTTCAGTATGTACCACTGGCCTTACACTTGCTCTCTGTGGGGGGAGTGACATCCCTCTATGTCCAGGTGCCTGTGTTAAGTTACTGTATGTCAAAAAAAAGCATAGTCGTGGAGGAGAGACTTTTCTGCATGTTGTTCTTTAGGGTCTGAAAAAGAAATTCAGGCACCTAATTTTACATGTGTACATGCTATTTCCATTGACAGCCACAAAACAAAATATGTATCTAAATGTGCTGATGTGCTTTTCTGGCTTCTGGTGTAAATCTGTGATTGAACAGCTGTGGCAGACTGTTTTATGAGAGGAAGGCAATGTAGTTGTGTATAGAATGTAGTTGTGTATAGAATGAATTGACATTCAGAGTACAAAAGAATTGCCACAAATAGTTCACTTCATAGAATCAGAGAACGTGGAATCACAGAATCATAGAACATGGGATCATAGAATCACTAAGCTGGAAAAGATACTTAGGATGATCAAAACCAACTATAAACCTACCACTGCCAACTCCACAACAAAACCCAAAGTGCCATGTCTACATATCTTTTAAATATTTCCAGGGATGGTCACTCAACTACTTCCCTGGACAGCTTGCTTGATCACCCTTTTGGTGAAGAATTTTCTCCTGATATCCAATTTAAACCTCCTCAGCACAACATGAGGCCATTGCACCTCCTATAACTCATCCTCTAACTCACTTGCCGCTTGACAAAAGAGACTGACACCTCAGTACAACCTCCTTTCAGGCTGCTGTAGAGAGCAGAAGGCTTCCCCCCAGCCTTTTCTCCTAGCTAAGCAGTCCCAGTTCCCTCAGCTGCCCCTCCTAAGACTCAGGCTGTTTCCTACTGCACAGTTTCTATTTTTTTGCTGTGAGGGAGAAATGTCTCAAATCCTGTACACAGTGTCTCTTTATCTTATACCAGGAGGAATCATCCTACTCTGACTTAAGATAGTGGCAAACCTGTCACTGACTTAAACTGGTCCTGGAGCAGTTCAAGAATTACATGAGAATTTTGGAAGCTTGCTTTTAGTTTTGCCGCTCTTCACTATATCAAACAGTGCCAAGCAACCACTAGATTTGGGCTGGGTGGGCAGAAATGTATTCTCCAGCAAATGGTTAATGGTTGGATTTGTTCAATTAAAATGGATGCAATTTTGGTGCTTGATGTCAATTTGATTAAAGACTGTATACGGTTATTCAGGAATAAGTGGGTAACAGTACATATTTTAGTGAAAACCGAGGGTATAAGAAACAGCAGGAGTAGAACATGAAAATTACAAAAAGAACTGAAGTGGACTGTTTAACAGCTAATTAGAGTCATCAACTGAGCAATTTTAGTTTGCATAACTGGAGGCATTATACCATTGAACAGGGATGTGCATGGAATGTTTCATTAGTTTCCGGGAATTTCAGTACTGGAAAGTTACTGAGAAATATTTCAAGAGGGAGAACAAAAATCACCAGAGGCCAGGGATCAATTTAAAAGGGTATCTAGACAAAAGAATGAAAAATTCACATGAACAGGTTGGCTAAATATTAGCTAAAACAGAAATATGTTAATAATCTAGCAGTTAAGAATAAAGAAGCTCACTTTGCTAATTTTAAATCTAATGGTAAAAGAAAAATTTCCATTTAAACTTATATGTGTTCTCCCTCTTTTCAATTTCACTTGCATCCTCTTACCTTCTCAGTAGTTCTTTAACCTCAAGCAAAATCAGCAGTTTCCTTTAATTGCAGAACCACAGATGGGCATTGCTACCACTTGTTTGAGCTGTACAAATCATAGTAATGATTTCTTTAATAAATTCCCCTTTGAAGTAGAGCAATGTTTTAAAGGTAAAACACCTAGATTTGATTTAAAAAATTTCTATAGATGTAGAATTTACAAATCATAAAGTGCTCATCCAATGGTTAAGTATTACCATTGAAAAAGGAACAAAAAACTAAAATGATGAATTGAAATATTTTCAGAATCAAGAAATATTTTTCAGTCTTTTAATTGTTCCTGAAGCCATAAGTGTCACCCTTTCTAGACTGCGGACTGTTCTTCTGTAGCAAGTCTATCACTGACAGCACAAAAGTAATAAACCCATCTCCAAACCTGGTAATAAGCCCAAGAATTAGAGTAGCCTTTTTAGTCACACCATCACAGGGAAGTTTGCCTTCCTCGTTAACTTCCAGGGGTTTGTCCTGCTCCTTCTACTGCCATTGCTGTCCATGTCAGGCTACACTACTCTGCAGGCATAGCTCTATAATCTTCTTTAACCCATACACACGTACATTTAGGTTTGGCCATGCTGAGGAATTTATTGGCCAGCTTTCAGCTTACCAAGCCATCCACATCTTTCTGTAGCTTTAATGATTGTCCTGCTCTGCTCTGAGCTGACGCGGCCTCACCTCAAGTCCTGTGCGCAGTTTTGGGCACCACAATGTAACAAAAACATCACACTGTTAGAGAGTGTCCAAAGGAGGGCAACAAAGATGACAAAGGACCTTGAGGGGAAGCCCTGTGGGGAGCAGCTGAGGTCACTTGGTCTGTTCAGCCTGGAGGAGACTGAGGGGAGACCTCACTGCAGTTACAAATTCCTTATGAGGGGAAGAGGAGGGGCAGGCACTGATCTCCTCTCTGTGGTGACCAGTGACAGGACCCAAGGGAATGGCCTGAAGCTGTGTCAGGGAAGGTTTAGGTTGGGTATTAGAAAAAGGTTCTTCACCCAGAGGGTGGCTGGGCACTGAATGGGCTCCCCAGGGAAGCGGTAACAGCACCAGCCTGACAGAGTTCAAAAGCATTTGGACAATGCTCTCATGCACATGGTGGGATTCTTGGGGTGTCCTGTGCAGGGCCAGGAGTTGAACTCAGTGATCCTTGTGGGTCCTTTTCAACCCAGGATACTGTATGATTCTATG
This sequence comes from Machaerirhynchus nigripectus, assembly GCA_013397975.1. Taxonomy (NCBI): domain Eukaryota; kingdom Metazoa; phylum Chordata; class Aves; order Passeriformes; family Dicruridae; genus Machaerirhynchus; species Machaerirhynchus nigripectus. The sequence goes on from VZRQ01001982.1 coordinate 2,682,453, forward strand.
AAATTCTTGTATCATTTTATACACTTTTATCACTCAACGTCTACTCCTTTGAGATCAGTGTTAAATGGCACATGGGCAACAAACTACCCTGAGGACCCTGCTAGAAATTTACCCTTATTTGCAGCTACATGGCTAAGGAAGTTTTTGGTATGCACAGGGTAAGTTGTGCAGATTTTTTGTACCATCTGAATTTCATGTTGTGGTGAATAACCAGGCCTCTTTTTTCAATCTACCTCATTGGTATTTATCCTCCAGTTTCTACTCTTAAATGCACTTGTGGCATGACCTCTGCTCTTCCAGGAAGTGTTTTCTGGGAAGAAAACAAAATGGAAAGCACACAACGTAACAAAAGAAAGCCGCTATTCACTTGCACAACATGAGCACCTAAATTTAACATTGTTTCATGAATGCTAAGCAGGGTTCTGGAAATTCCTTTCCCAATCCGTTGTCACTGCATTCTCCTCTGCTGGAAATAATGGATGTCAGTTTAGATGAGTTGAGAGCCCTGTTGCCTGCATTTTCAATTATTCATCTAGATCTTACTAATAAAGAGGGGTAAAATGGGTAAGGCTTCACTTGTGATCTTTGTTGCTGATGCTTTTCACTAGCAATAAATTAACTTAGGGGAAAAAAAACCAACAGCAGTGTCACTTTAAATATAAAAACTTATAACATGCTGCCCTTTTGTATTAAATTCTAACCATGTAACAGATTAAAATAATAAAATGACAAAGAAAAATACACTTTCCGCTTTTCAGGCACAAAGAAAGCATTGATCAAACATAATACACACAGCAGAACAGAGAGCAGGGCTCTTTCTAAAAAGAAAGATTGGCTAAAAACATTTAAAAGGCTTTAAACACAAAAAGCCCCTACAGGGTTGGCTCTCTGAATAATGATTCAAAATGTTATCACAAAATAATATGATTTATTATTATGGCTTTTATCAAGATGACTTCTCACATAGCTCTCCAAATGAATTAAACCTTGGGAGCTAATCCTCCTGCTGACAAGGGAGTTTATGCTATTTGGACCTCCAGATCCTGAGTCTGAATGACGAAGTCTGGATTGAGAAAACATGTGCCAATCCAAGCCCTTTTTTGCACCCTGGACAACTCTCTCAATGTCCCTGCATGGGGTGCAAGCCTAACACTTTTAACTAACTTTTCTAAGGTTTATTACAAGCAGTAGCTTCAGTCTTTTCCTGAAGGGTTTGGTGCTGCAGTAGGTCTGAACACAGAAATCTGGCTAAATACTGACTCAACAAGAGTTAAGATTTCTGAGTAATTTAATTCCTATATTTATCCTTTTTCTCTTTTTATTATGCAGTTATTAAATTGATCTATGAAATACTGAAGTATGTCAAGATGTATGCCTAAAGGCTGCCAGTGCTAATTTAAACCTGATCAACTTTAAAAGAAATAGATCTTCAGTTAGGAACAGCAGGCAAATGCTTATTTGAAGTTGCAGCTTCTCCTAAATGTCAAAGGAAGCTTGTTCCATTAACTGATCCTCAGCTTGGGTAAAGAAACCACAATGTAAAATAGTATCAGGGCTACAGAAAGCACATGGATTAGCAGTGGACAGCTCATACTCACTAGATATGTAGCCAAACTCCATCTGAAGCACTATCAGTTAAGGGTTTCCATGTGCAAACAGGATTCAAGTGCATAAAAATGCCAAGGGCAAGATCATACACTCTTTTCAGACCTAACATGCCTCCATCTGGCCTGATCCTCTCTACCCATGTAGATGAAAACCACCAAGCCACCAAGATGAAAATCTTTCAAGAAAGGTATCTTAACAGATTTTACAGACATACATTTTGTTTACCCTTTCTCCTAATTTTCTTCTCTGTCCTTTCTTCTAATTTTAATATTACAGTTTCCACTAGATCTAAAGAGTGAAAGTTGTGAGAATACATTAAAAAGCATGTAAAAATATCCTAATGACTTCTGTCATATTTCAGCCTACTGTTGAGTCACGTGTCTGTGGCAAATCCTTTAGAGACACAGCTTTCCTCCATATACCTAAAAAAGTGTTTCACTGTTCTGTGTACACATTACCTCACTCCAAGGGTTTTCACATTAGTAAAATATCCCTTTTCCCCCCCCGTATTATGTTGTAAAAATGCTGCTATCAAATGCTGATAGATACAGGAAGAAAACTTCTAAAATTTACAGTCTTCTGGTTTAACCTTCGATTATAACCCAATTCTTAATGCATAAGGACACCCACCTGTATCAGTGGGTATCCTCTTCCTTCTGGAATGAAGCTGTATGGTATTAAGGCAAAATACTGTCATTTTCTCTCTTGATATAAAATTCTCAGTCTTCACAACTATGTCCAGCCTTCTGATCTATTACACTTTTGCGTTTTTCAGTGTCCCTATCTCTCCAAACTGCACACCCTTTGTGGGCCTTCAGTGACTGCAGGGTATAGCAGGGATACTGGTCCCATTTAAGATTTGTTTAATTTTCCTGGCTGTGAAGAAACAAGACTTCTGAATCCAGGCTATAAGCACATGAAATAAGCAGTATTTTTCTGCACAACTCAGTTTTGAGATGTAGCTGAACAATTGCAACTGCAGTGTGTGTGCAAATTGCCACACAGCAGGTCTGTTGTGGAGAAATCATTAAGGGAATGCTATGTAGTAAGGCAGAGAGAATTTTTTAAATTAATAATATCCTATGTTATTCCAGGTTTTGTGTGACTGATGAATTAAGTAAGAGGGAAAACATTTCCTCTCACAACGCTGCTGAACTTTGCCCAGCTGAGGATGATGTCATGTGTGCTGCATAATGGCAATGATTCAAAGAAGCCAATTACAAACCAGTTTTGAAACCAACCTACCTAACCTGAAACAGAGACAGTGTACATGAAATAAAACCAGAATAAATACATGGAGAGTATAATACTCTTTCAGGACAGTGCACAGCAAAAAATAGCTGGGCAGGCAGAGTGGTATGAAAGCTGAAAAGATGTTACACGTGTGAGGCTGTATTGCTGGAAGTCCTCCATTTTTGCATCACTCAGCACAGGATTCCCCATCTCACACCACTTCCCTGCAAGCCATTCTTCTTCTTGCCAAGACAGCTCAGCTCTGAGAACTGCAAGCAGGAGTGAGGCAGGGGCTGAACTCTGCCTGCGTGCAACCACAGCCAGTCTCCTGGGGCTGTCAAAGTGTCAGTCACTGCCAGTTTGGATAGTGGCCTAGGAACCAAACTTTGGGGACTGCAGAGGGACTCCACATTGCTCCTATTTCAGACAAGCAGTCATACAGATGTCAAAATACTACTCCCACATAACTGAACAGGGCAAGGTTTGAGATGGTGAATGTCATCGATTCTCTTTATAAATTGTTACTGTTTGAGCTCTGGAAATGCAAGCGATTCACATTTTTTTTACATCCTTATGTTGAGTAAAGGCTGGAGTAATATTGATGCAGGTTACAAATCTCATCAGCAAGTAAACAAATGCACTGTTTGTGAAAGGGAATTCATGGGAGAAAAAAAAGTCTGTTTAAAAAAGGATTAGCCAGGTGTGAGAGACTGGAGAAAATGATTACAGGCTCAAAACAACTGAATGGTTGTCAGTCACTGGCACACCTGGCACAGCAGAAGCAATGCCCCACACCCCACCCCTGGAGCCTCCAATCTAGCCCCAGAGTGGCCAGATGACTGGAAGCCCCAGTTGGGGAGGGGTGGCCACAGGAGGCCAGAGCAGATAAAACCCATTGCCCTGAGCTGCATGTGGTTGCATCCATATTGTTGTTGGATTTTATGGCAGCTTAAACCACTCTAGGATCCAAGGTGGTAGCTATATCTTGCTTTTCTCTTTCTTTTCCCCTTTTTCTCTACTTTTCTACTCCTAATTTCCTTTTCTTGAAATGTGGGCAATTTAATGTTGGATGGATAGAGTTTTCCAAGTTGATGCACTGTGAAATGCCTTGTTTTGACAAAATGTTTGTTTTAAATTTTGCCAAATTCCTGATTTTCTAAAGTTTTCCGGTAAAGCTTGCTTTCCAACCTCCTGAGAATATTGTTGCATTTCTCCTGTGCACCCACCTCAAGAAAAAGTAGTACCTCAAGCCCCTTTTGAATAAACTTGCTGAGTGAGGACTGGGGCTCAACACCAGGCCATCACGGTGCTTTTCTTTTCAGGTCAGAATTAATGTTTCTGATCTGTCAATGCAGCAAGCTCATTCCTTCTGGTGATTTCCAATAAAGTTGTGACCTTCCCTTGTCACTAGCAGCCACCAGGGACAGTGTGTGGAAACAGTGCTTGAGCTGTTGGGGGTGTGTGGAGGTTGTGTGGAGTCCGGAGGAGCTGTGGGGGAACCCAGCTTGCTCTTCTGCAGCAGTATTGATTCTGGAGCAGTGATAGTAGTAAAGCTTGCTTTTGTCAGCAGATTACCACATCCATGGTTTTGAGGGCACAAAGGAAGCAGAGAGTGCAGAAAAAAAAAAAAAAATCCTGCCAGGATTTGTGGCTTTTTCATGTGTTTATCTGCAATTTTAACCAAGTGCACTACTGAGACCCTGGTGAACCTCTTTTGAACTTCCCCCAGAACACACATGCAGTGTGATGAAATGAGCCAAACAGCCTGCTTGGGAGAGGCTGCAGGGAGACTGCCTTTGCTTCCTTTCAGATGAAACAGGACTAATTCCAAGTTGAGACATTAGTATAGGCTGAGCTGAACATATCTAAAGAAAAAAGTGTGAACTTCAGGAATACAGAGTTCAGTAATCTTTTCTTTTATGCAAAAGACATTATTTCATGCATCACTAATTTCTTCTCTGGAATTATTCCAGCAGACTTATGTTACATACAGAAGGGACTACTGAGGGAAACAATGATGGGGATACTGTGGCAACACTAATATGGGCCTGAAGAACTGAGAGGTGTTCTTTTTCCTCTTACATAAACTTTAAGAGTTGCTTAAACTACATAAACACACAAGATTCCCAGTCTAGTGAGCCAAGTGATGTAGCCCTGGAATGGGAAGCAATACAGCTGCATCAGCATGGCCCTGTGCCCAAGCCAACAAGCACTATTAGAGAGTTAACAGAGCTGTGCTACTTTCAGGTCCCAATCTAGTTTTGCTACCACATCAATATACCAACTGCCTTGGAACCCACTTCACTGTTTCTCATCTAATGCTGAATTTTAAACAGAAGCCTTCAAAGCCAACTCCACAAAGACATTTGACTGCCTAGGCTCCCAAAGACTTTCAGGACTTTGTTTCTCTCTTCACCTTACTGGCATAGAGGCTACGGCTTCATCTTTGCCTTTCATCTAAGCTGTATCTATTCAGAGCAGAGTTCATTTCTTACTATGCAGTATATCCTCACAAAATATCCACTTACCTTTCATGGAGGCCCACTTCTTGTGAATTATAAATAAGAGTCACAATTTGGCTGAGCTTATAAACCACCAACACACAGGAATGACAGGAAAGAGCAGGCAAACTGCAGGAAAAAAAGACATCCATACTTTTATGTAAAGTTCTCCCAAGGGCGAAAAAATGAAGTAATATTTTATTTAAATTATCATCCCACTCTATGAGCTTATGTGGGCCATCCATCAATGCCAATTCACTAACTGCAGGACACGCACTCAGCCTATGGTTTTTGTATTCCACCTAGCCCAAATCCAATGTCACTGCTGTTGAAGGATTCGACAAGCCCTCTGTTTTAGCAGAGAAGAAAATCAGGGATTTGACATCTGCTTTATACTCTTTTATTCTTAGGAACAGTTACTACATTCAAATAGGTATGTTCTGAAATGCTCAGATAACCATCCACCAGCATTTACTGCTATTGATTAGAAAATTGTAAAATCAATTTTCAGAACTGATGATCTTTAAGCCCAAGCATGACTATTCATGATTTTTATCAATAAACCACAGTAATCATATTTCAGAAGTTCTAGTCCAAATTCCATTGGCTTTTGTTTTGATAAAGGGAAAATAGTAAAAAATACAATTAAACCAGACAAAATTAGACAGATGCTCACACAGAGGACAAGGAGGTCACAGCTCCTTCCTGTACAGTTAGAGTGATCACCACTCAGATATTCACGTTTTTTGCTCTAGCAAGAAAGAGCTACATGCAGCTTGAAAATACTGATTAAATTTCACTGCTGGGCGTGGATGCCCAGGCCATTCTCAGTATCACAACTGTGTCTCCCCACTACTATAAGATCCATCTCAGCAGAGTGAAGGACAGGTAGCAGCTCAGCAGGTGTTAAATCTTCCAAATGAGCATTTCTATTTAGAAGAAACTTCCAGAGGATTAATTTACACAACCTCAAATTACTGGTGTCCCTTGGGAGAAGAATGGGAGAAGAATATAAGCTGCTATTTTCAGCTACCTACACCCCAAGAGAAAAGAAAGAATTTGCATGCCACCAAATAATCCTAATAGAAGTGTTTAAAGGTAAAAATAATCATCAAAAGACATCTCTATATACCTCACTGGCATGCTGTGTTTTATACAGACTTGTCTTATTTTTGAGTAACCAGAGAAGCACAGAAATGCCTGCACTAAGAAATTATTAACATTAGCTGAACTTTCTCTTATTGTCATTGCTCTTGGTTTTGCTGTCATGGCTTTTGCCCTGGAATACCCTATGGGAATTATCTTGTTCTGTTATGATTGTGGAGAATCACAACCTTGGCAATTCTTTTCAGAAACAGACATTTTCTATTGCTAAAGACACCAGAACACTCCCCCAAGGAAATTATCTTGGAAGTAGCAATATGTTAAGAGCTGAAGCCCAAAGCCCTGTGAAAACTGTGTAAGAGGATTTTTTTATATTCCTCTAAGAGTTCAGCTTTGGCCTTTTGCCAGAGGGACTGTCTAATGTTTGGTTTATGTTGAGGGTTTTTTTTAATAAAGGATTACAATCTGGCTAGCAAAGTTTGTAGCCTCTTAGAAGATGCAATTTTAATGTTATGTATTCTGGGTCCCACATCTTCTTTCATTCTGCCAGTATTAAAAACAATCTGTTAGACTCATTACCAGTGTTATTATCTTCTATTCAGCAGTAATAACAAATGCAAAAGTAGAAGTCGAGAAACATATGCCAGAGGAGTGTTTAGCCTATTAAATACACACTACTTATACAGATGTTTAATTTCATTTTTCTGTTTTACTCATCTAATTACCCAAAGACACTAAGGAACTGGAATAGATTTGGAAAATTGAAGCTGAGATGGAGATAAAGTCTCCTGTGAACCCATAAGAATATTTTGGTTATGAGCATGTCCTAGGTACACAGCTTTAGTGGAAAATTATACTACCATGAAAGAACTGATACAGTGACCATGAAGTACGAACTACTGCAGCAGCCACATAACAGTCACTAACTGAAAGCTGGCTTTATCAATTCATAGCCATCATGGATGTGGTAATACACACTCTTCAGGAGTTGGCATCAGTGCAGTTCCTCTAGTTAAAAGTAATACCTGACACAGTATTGCAGTTTGGTTTCAGTTTAACATGCAGATTTTTAGAAGTCCCCCTGCAAGTATGTGGGTAGGCATGTAATTAATAGCAGCAGCCGTAAATAAACAGCAAATGTTTTTTGTAGAACACAACATATTAAATGTTGCTGTGCTCTTGATCTAAAAATATCTAATAAGAAACAGTACTTCTCATGTTAACTCACACTGTTACCCTCAGTTTCTTTGAATAAGTAACTTGAAATTAGTTTTGGAAATAATTGTATAGCTGCAATGCTTCCAAGTCTGCCAAGCAACTATCACATAACCTATGAGACAACACTGAGCTCAGGCAATGGGTAAGATACCTGTGGCTACCTGTGGTGTTTTCTTCTAGTTATACCTTAGGTGCTGATGAAATGGATTTTTTTTAAGGTGGTAAACATGCTGTGGAAGTAACTGTAGAGTCATAGAATCATTTGGATTGGCAAAGAACTCCAAGATCTTCAAGTTAAACCTTTGACCTAATACCACCATGCCCACTAAATCATATGAAGTGCCACAACTACTCTTGAACACTTCCCAGGATGGTGACTCCACCACTTCCCTGGCCAGCCCCTTCCAATGCTTAACCACTCTTTCAGTGATGAAACTTTTCCTAATATCCAACCTGAACCTCCCCTGGTGTACACTGAGACCATTTTTCCCCTTGTCCTACTGCTGGTTGCCTGGCAGAAGAGGTGACCCCCACCTCACTACAATCACTGCCATTGAAGAGATCTGCTCTCAGGACACTGACTTACAAGAAAGATATTTCACTGATTATGGCCTAAATCTCCAAAGTGTTAAACATCTTAAAATGAGACACACTCAGTCCTTGTATCATTCGTTGATGTCTATGGAGATTGAGGATGCTCATTATTTTGCAGAATATTGAGGCTTCTCAATCAAAAATGCATGTGTAATTGTTATAATTAACAGAGTTCACATATGTGAATACTTTGTTGAGTGGAGCCCGTGGTAACTTTACATTTTACACCTGCCAACACACCAGTGTAGACACATTTTTGCCCAGTATGAGCAGAACTATTTATTATACCTCTGGAAAGCTGTTACTGGTAACTTTCTGCAGTGGGTTGACTGTGGCTGGATGTGAGACACCCACCAAAGACTCTCTATCATTGCCCTCCACAGCTGGACAGGGGAGAGAAAATATAATGAAGGGTTGAGATAAGGACAGAGAGAGTTCACTTATCAAATACCATCATGGGCAAAACAGACTCAAACTGGGGATATTAACTGAATTTATTATTAACAAAATCTGAACAGGATAACAACAAACAAAAACAAACCTTAAAACATTTTCCCTCCACCCCCCACTTCCACAGTTGCTTTACCACACTCTGCACCATGGGCTTGGTGTCTGCATAGTTGTTCTTCTCACATGTTCTCATCCTGCTCTTCCCTGGCTGCAGTTACAACTGCAAAATGACTTTTTAAATTAAATCTGTTTTCACAGAATTGTTACCACCATTCCTGATTGTCCCAGCCTTGGCCAGTGGCACATCCATCTTTGGAGCCAGCTGGCATTGGCTCTGCTGGACATGAGGAAGCTTCTAGCAGCTTATCACAGAAGCCACCCCTGTAGCCCCCTCTGCTACCAAAACCTGGCTATACAAACCCAATACACCTTCAGTGAAAAGTACATACCTCAGAGTCAACTTTTGGATTCCATGTCAAATCCAATGTCAGTGTTTTGATGTGGGGAAAAAAAAAAAAGAAAAAAGAAATACTAACAAAATAAACAAAAGTGGCATCATATCAGGAAATTGCTCTGGTGAGCACTGGAGAACTGGATAGAAGGACAGAAAAGTCAGCTGTAATTCCTTGCCCTTTATGCTTCTGAAGGCCCACTTGAACTACCAAGAATGGCCCCCCTCAGGTGGAAACCTGCCACTTTCCAAATGTACAACCAGGATGACAAGCAACATGTTTGAGAAGAGACCTCTGAATGATGGAGATTTCTGAACACATCTGTCCTGTTCCACTATAAAAAGAAGGAGCTGGGATGGAATCTTTTGATATATTTTTCTGACGAAAAATCAAGCACAAACAACAGCAATATTATATCTGAAAACCATTTCTTGAGAAAAAAACAAAGAAGAAAAGAAAAGAGAAGGGGGAGGGAGGGAAGGAACAGAAGACAGGGAACAGCTTTACCACAGAACGCTGGCTATTTTTTTTAGTTTTCCCAATAAATGAATAATCTTCTTTCATTTGTTCCAGCTGAGTTGCCTTCATAAAAAACTTGTCACCTTCATTTTTAGTCTGTAAAAACTGTTTTCTCATCTCTTGGGTTAAAACAGACACAGGATTATCTACCTGTATATTAAAGTGATCCAGTATTCCTATGAGCTCCTCTTTCTTTGAAGAAATTATGGTCCCAGATTTGCTTCTCAGTTTGCAAGTTCTGCTTCCATCCTGATTAATGCGCTGATTCACAGTAAGAGAGGCACCATACAATTCTGGTTTAAATGCATCTGTAGCTTGGTTTCACAAAGTTATGGAAATATCTGCATAAGTCTCTCCTTTTTTGAATAAACATTTTTAATGAGGAGCCTCTGTTAGTTGCAGTGGCTTTTCCATCAAGTCCAACAATTAGTGAAGTTAATACAGAACTTTCTCCACTTTCATCGCTTCCAATAATGAAACTGAGATTTGATCCAAACTGAAAAGGCCCCAAATTTGAATGGCACATGAAGTTCTTCAGCTGGATACTTTCACTTATCCCAACTTCACCGTCAGGCAACTGTGAAGAGACACTACTATTAGCTGAGAACTCTAAAGTTTCTTCTTCATTAGACTCATGTGAGAAAGGACCTCTCACGATTCGAATTTTAAAGACTTTATTATCTTATTAACAGAACAAACTGCAATGATAAGAGGCTTAGGTAGGCTAAGCGCTGTTCCACAAAGCGAAGTGCAGCACTGGGTGTAGCTCAGATAGCCTGAAGCCAGACAGACTCCAGAGCAGTGACATCTCCTTTTATAGCCCCCACAGCCCCCTCCCATCACCTCCCCTATGCCCTCCCCCTTGGGACTGAGATGATAGGTTGCAAATTGAGTCTGTCCTTTCAATTGGTTCATTGCTTGCTTCCCATTGTCTCAGGCCTTGTCATAGGTCCGGCTTTTGCCCAATGATCTTCTTGCCTATATCCCTTTACGCTAAAGTCTTACCCAAACCTTTCCTTCAATTACATCACTAGTGCTCTAGAAAGTTCCAAACTCTTGTGTCACTAAAATAGGCTATTAACATAAACTGTAACTACTATTAATTATAGGGTAAACAATGGTAATAATTTAACAAATTCATTACTTTACAACAAGTAAACATCAACTGTTAACATTATACATTAAACGCAACTCTCCTCATAAACTAATTATCAATTGTGAAAACCAATTCCCACAGTCTGTTTTCAACACTCATCACTATGTACATCTCTGTATTCTTTTCTCTGCCTTTTCTGGGATCCAGGATTTGAAACACTTTCTTCATTTCTCTTACCCATGAGTACTTTTGCTATGCTACCCTTGGTTAGCTATAAAAACATGCCTTCATGCCCAAATTACTCAGACCAGGAAACAGTCACTTGCAAGCTCTTGGCAGCCATCACCCAAATACAAAGACAAGTATTCATCGAATCTGCTGTTCTCTACAATCTTTCTCTGGGACAGCTCCCCACCCCTGCACGGCGGGGCGCACGGGGTGGGACAGGTGTGAAGGCGAGCCGGCAGGCAGGTGGGCGGGCAGGGAAGAGGGTGCGAAGGTGGGAGGAGAAGGGGCCAAGCCGACCCCCCCCTGCATCCCAAAGCAAAAAGACCCCAAAGCCAAAAGACCTCGAGGTGTGGCGGCTAGCTGCCTTTATGTGTTCTCAAACTCCTCCCCCAGCTCGGCTTCGTGGGTCCATTTTTGGAGGGCATTTCTGGTGGGCCATCTGGGCACTCACCCCCTCATTAGCAAGCACGCATGTGTGGGGGAGGCTGCTTGCAGTCTAATAATGGAAGTTTTCTCTGCCCTGACTGGCTGCAAGGTGAAGCCTCTCCAGAGACGAGGCTTCCCCCACTCCTGGCTGCTTCCTGCAAGTGACACGTGCACCCCCTCCTCCACGTGCCTCTGACAATCCTGACAACCATTGTTGAGGCAAACCAAAAATGGCTGAATTGGCTTCCCACAACATCTCAACCTGACATCTTTATTATTAAAATTTGTGCTGTTGTCATGCTTAGAAGTCAAATAGACAAGTGTCTATTATACAGCTATATTACAAACATAAAAACCATGTGTGTCCCCAAAGGTTGTAATGGGGCCCATGGGCTGTTAATCCTTTTGAAAAACCTAGATTTTCATGTTCTTAACACATAATCATGACAACCATGTCACCTCATCTTATTTGGCCCAAACAGCTATTAATTATTATACAAATAAGTAAAATTTAACATAGCAAGAAGTGCTTATTTATTGACTCTGCATGGGCATAATATTAGGCACTAGATTTTCTCTTTTTGATTTCATATCTGACAGCAAAACATTTGCAGGTAATATAAAATCAGTTATTTCAAAATGTAAAGCACAGCTATGATAAGTAGTAATACTTCTGTCAAGACGCAAAGTTCGTTCTACCACAGGGTTATAAAGAAACAGCAGAACAATGGTGCAGAGGAACAATTCATTTTTCTATATAAAAATGTGAGACGTGAATCCATGCACTGAAATACAAAAGATTAATCATTTAGCTATCTGGAAAAACATGCCCAGACAAATTAATTGCTAAATTCTGAAAGTCAGGAGACTAATCCAATTAAACATGTAAATGGGATACCTATGGTGTTCATTTGCAGTGTCCTTCAAGCTAATAATTAAATGATAGATTTTTAAACTAATTGTTAAGAAAACTGTCAGCTGTTAGTCTGAAATTCACAGTGGCTTTAAACTTGTGCTGCCACATTAATCGTTGAACGACAAAATCAATTCAGCTCCAAACCTTCACCTATTCCCAGCTTAAGGTACTGGACGATAAACATTCCGCCCTCTGCTGTGGAAATCTGCATGGCTAGAATTACTCTGAATGACCATGTATGTCACATGCATTCAGAATCCTGAACATCAGGCAATTAATAACATCGAGGGCATTAAATAAGACTATTAAAGAAACTTTCCTGTCTGACCACCCAGGAGCCACTCTGGCAGTCACACTCCCACCACCCCACAGTTTCACTGCTGGGACTGAGGTCCCCTCACATTGAGTGGCTCCACCGACCTGATGGGTGCCCCTCTTGACTCCCTGCACACCCCACACTCACTCAGTGAGACAAGGTTTCCTTGTTGACTCAGACCTGGGTTTCCCATAGCAGAGTCCCAAATCTCTGGTTACCTCGAACAATTTAATTGTGGTGCACCAAACAGCTTGAGCTGGTGCCTTCAGGAAGGGATTCCCAACAAAGGAATTCCTGGGATTGTCCATACTCCTGATCTGTGTGCCAGACCTGTTCCTCACATGTGCTTCTCGACCCCTGTATGTGCCTCTTGGTCCAATGGCCATATTTGATCTGGGGTCTACTTTTTTATTTGGATTCTACAGAGTCTCTGAGTGACTGGCCACCCCCCAGCCAGTGCTTCCCCCAACCCAGGGCTCAACCTGCAGCTATCTGCTCTAAGCATATTCCTCAACAAGACCACTCCTTGTGGCAGTGACCAGAGGGTTTGGACACCTTGCTACCATAACCAAGAAACAGTTGAACAAATCAATTCCTGTGTCTGTGTCTCTAGTTGAAATAGCCACAGGCAGGAACAATCATGATCTGTACAGAAAAAGCACATAATGATCACTAGTCATGCTCTGCTATTGTAACTTATAATTAATTGGTCTCATTTGCCCTGTCAACTTAAGTGCATAAAAATCACATCTTCCTCTGCAAATTTGTGGTGTTATTCTTAAATTTTTGAGTCCTAAGAATAATCTATATATTTGGGATGCAGAGATAAGAATCCCCAAGTTTTGAAAACCCTAGTCAAATGGAAAAGAACATTTCATGGTCTCACATGACTGAGAGGCTGCCTTTCACAAGAGGAATTATTCATTGGTACTGATGGAAAAGAAAATGACATCTAATGCTTTCAAATAATATTTTTGTCTGTAAGTCCCTGAAAAATATTTATAGTGGTTTGGTGATAAGAAGAAACTGAATAAATTTGACAACAAGATTTTAGTGCAAAGGTTTTAGGAAAAATGTGCATTTTTAATTCTTACAGTGCTGCTTTCACGAAAAATAACGTAACTTAACTGAGTACCCAGTGATGCATATAACAACTGGGTGTTTTAAATTATTTTCACTAAATTCTGTTTTTTCCCATCATAAGTTTCTCTGATTGCCACTTAACTATTTCAGCAATAGCTCTGCCTGATGGCCCTTGATAAACCTACCAACACACACTTCTAGGTTTAATGCCTTTAAATTAGCACTGTTTCATTGAAGCTAATGAAATAAAAGTATATTACATCACATGCCCATCCAAAGCTGTTTTTCTCCAAAAACACTTTTATGGCCATTCATATTTGTAATTCATACAGGTTCACAAGAAATAAGAAAAGTCAAGGAGATTCATGAAGGCTCAAGATACTACAATGATCAAACAGGTTTTCTACCAGAGGTGTTAAGAATAAGAAGGAAAACTGAAAGGCTGCATCTTCTCATCTTGATTTAGCTATGCCAAAGGGGTAAAATTTGAAGAAAAATGTTAAAATATTAACTCATGCTTTGCAAAGTCTATGAAAGATGTGTAATTCAAAATAAGTTGTTTCATCTTCAGACAGCAATAATTTCTAGGTGATCTTTTGACAATTTGTGAATAATATTTTAGCAGTTCACATCCCTAAGTTATGTTGTGTCTGTGTTGTAGTTAAAACCCATCTACTGGATTTTTTTCCACATAGAGGATTTCATGCTTCATGCAAGCATAGGAAAGCCTGCCTAACCTTGATGCTTTGTTTTCCAAAAATGCAAATGATACTACAACACAGGAATATTGTTAATGTTTGGTAGCGTGGTTATTTCAGTGGTTCCGGCTGCGTTCAACAGGCAGCATCTGGCCAAACAAGTCTGGCAGTAGAGAGTAATGATGGCAGTGAGAGTGCAGTGAGAACAGTGACACCCATGAGAGAGTGAGTGAACCCAGAAGTCTCCACAGTGCATCCACAAAATGGTGATTTTCCAGATGAGTAGATGGCTTGCCTAGGAAACTGATAATATGAAACAGCCTTGTAAAGTCACTGTCATAGCTGGCTATTGCTTGTGCTGACAGACAGTCACATCCAGAGTCAAGAGAGCTTTCAAAGCTCTGATCACACACCTTTATGCTCGGCATTTCAATTTTCTTTGCTGAAAGATGAGTGTTTCCAATCCTCTTAATTATGAGAAAAATGCAAAATGAACACAATCAAAACAGAGGTGGGATTTAGTTTTCCAGAAATCTGAAGATAGTATTAAGTGCTATTGCTTCAGCCAAGTTCCTATTACCTAGAGCTGTCACCCCCAAATTAAAAATATTTCAAATCTTTATATAATTTCGGATGATAAAAACAGCTAGAAGAGACACTTCTTTTTTTCTGAAGTATGCTATAATCATTCAATCCTTTTTTTTTTTTTGCAAATACCCTAGAATTCAAATTATTTTCTACCCTTCATTTGCTTCATGGTGGATCCAGACATTTAGGGATTTTAGTCTTCTCACTCTGTCTGGAGCTGCATCTAATCCTACAATGAAGAAATAATTGGATCACAGCGCTCAAAGCACACCCAGCAGAAGCACTGCTATAAATGAATACATTTAATTGGAAAGAGTGCAACTATACCACTTGATAATCAGTCAAGAATTTCAAAGCTGGCTGTAGGCTTGACTCTAAAGGAACAAAGAGTCAAGAAGGTGGAGCACGTCAGGCTGCCTAGAGTAAAAGCTATCCTCAAAATTCAATCACTTTGAAATGATTAAGATGTTTGGTCTGAATAAAATATTTCCACTTACAAATCTCAGTCTGTTTAGAAAGAGAAATGTGGCTAACACTTGGATCAGAGCTGGCACGGCTGGCAATCTGAAGCAGGTGCCGATGTTCTGGGGAGTACCTGAGCCCCATGCCTGCAAGAAAGCTGCATGATCACCTGAAGCCCACCCTAGGCAGGAGTATCCACAGTGCAGATAACAATGAATGAAGTTATAGTTCCCATTTGCAGGCAAGCTCATTTGTTGTTGGATTCCATTAGCACCTTACTCACAATCTCATCTGACCTGATTAGGCATTCTCCAAACAGCTCTAGCTTATGATAGAGAAATTTTGAGACAGGAGCTCATCATGCAGTCATCTGCAAGGAAAACGGCTTGGTACCACACTTAGAATTACTTAAGAGAGTTTAGAGGTTTTTGCTCTGAGATACAGCCTCAGTGATACTTGCATGTGCCTTTACAATTACTCTTTTTTCTTCTATAGCTGATTTTAGGAAAAAAATCCCTCAGCTGCCTGAACTGTTTTCTCTACATCTTCTATGTCATATTCTGGCTTTTAAGGCCAAGCACAGCTTTAGTTTTTATAGGAGCCAGAACACTGCCCAGCCTGCTTTCTCCTACATTGTGGTCCTACTAAAGCCTCAGCCTACAATGCATTCTCAGAACTCTCTACACTTTCCAAACTTTGGTTTGAATTGCCAAGTAACTTGAAGTTCAATCCCTTTGTTTCTTTATGCTGAACATCTCTCCAGTGGTACCATCCGTTCCTCCTGTGTGCCACTACCCTGAACTAAATTATTAACTTCTTTCTCATGATTTGGGAATATTTTTGGTGCTAAACAAAGGAAAAACATTTGTTTTGGACAGGTAAAACACCAACAACCTTGACTGTTCTTCATGATTTCCTTTGTCCCAATAAGACAGTGTTTCCACAAAAATTACATCCCTTGAACCAGTTTACTGGCTTCAAGGGGTCAGAGTACCTAGATGTGTGATGTACAGGTAATACCAAGAGCTATATATATAGTTACACTTTTAACAAGTATTCAGTGAGGTTACTTAGTTTCTTGCTTATGTCTACACTAAGGTTTCTTACAGGGAGAAGATATTAATTGTAGAGTGCAATACTTCCAGTCGTACCTGATGATGTTTTCATTGTTCACAAGCATTACATATATGTTTTAAAATGTTTACTCAAACAAATTGAGTCTCTTCAGATTAATCCATTTCTAGCAATCAATTGAAAAAATTTATTTCTACAACTATTTTTATATACAGACACAATAGGTACCTAGATGACATGCAGGCTAAAGCCCAGAATGCTGCCTTCCCCTGCTCTGCAGTGTCAGAAATCTGAAGCCTGCAATTTGGTGCAGCATGCTACGCAGGATGTCTTTCTGCCAGGGGAAGTTCAGGCTGGACACTGGGGAAATTTCTTTCTGAAAAGGGTTGTTAAACATTAGAATGGTGTGCCTGGGGAGGTGGTAGAGTCACTATCCCTGGAGGTGTTCAAGAAATGACTGAATGCTGTGCTCTGGTTGTCAAGGTGGTGATCAGCCACAGGTTGGTCTTGATCTCAGAGACCCTTTCCAACCTAAAGGATTCTGTGATTCTGCAATAGCAAGAGCAGCTGTTCTCTGGGTTCACATGCATCTGCTTGCACAACTTTATTCACCATGGTTGGGGAATCTGCTAGTCCAGCTAGATTAGTTAAAAATGAGTTATAGATATCCTAGTTGCTATCATTACTATCTTCAGTACTCACTGCTTAGTTGTGCTTGAAAATGCCCATTTAATCAGACTCAAATCTTCCCTTCTCTGCTTACCGGGGCTGTTACCAAATCCCATATTCATTTCCTTAGGCTTAAGTAAACCCAAATCCATACAATTTCTGCAAACAGGGGGTTTTTGGTGAGCTGAATTTTGGTGAGCTGAAACACATATTGTTTGGTGTACTTGTCTTTTTCATTGCTCCAAGACTACACTCAATCAAAATTAAGAGAAACAGGTAATAATTTACCTCCCCTCTTTCCATATTCATAAATTAAGTAAATAGTCAAAGGCAAGTGCCATGCAGTGATGAAAGTTCATCTGTCAAATTGTTCAAGTTAACATCAAAAGTCTTGGCACTTCCTGGCTTTCAAATGTCCCATTCACCTGCTGACTCAATGACAGTCCCTTGAATGCTAAGCAAATGCTGAATGAATGATGGTGATCCTTCCACGCCCTGTGCAGCTCTTTGAGGGACTGATGTTTGCTTTGTTTTTATGTCCACCTGCTCTTTGACACTGCTTGCCTCTTAGTGCTCTCTGCCTGACCCATTTTCTTTTTGAGATTCAACCCCAAATGAATGCTTTCCTTCAAGTTCATGAAAATAAAGCTTGCTTCCTTTCCCCAAACCATTCCATATAAATTCTGCTACACCTTCTACTTGGTAACGTGGAAGGGTTCTTTTAGTTTTTTGGGAGGGTGGTTGTGGGTGGCACAGGAAGGAGGGTATAGCCAAAAACGTGTTAGCTAGTGTCTTACATGTGTTGAAAAATACTAAAAATACTCTCAGAGAAGTGTTAGTGTGATGAGGAAAAAGGGTGACTAGTACTTCTGAGATCTGTGCCTAGCACTTGCTGTCACCTGAAGCAATTTTTCAGTCTCTCTGTCTCATTTTATACCTAAACTAATACCTGTTTCATTGATTATCACAGTTTTTAATTAACTCTATTTGTAAACAACTAGGGAGAAATGTAGTAAAATGCATTCAGAAAATTAAAGAACCATTAAGAAAGCTTATCTGAAAACTTTTGGCTAAGGGCTTTTAGCCCTTCCTCATTTTCAAGATGCTGCCAACAATAAAACAAGTGTTCTTCAGTGATGGACAAGCCCCCAACAGTTCATTATGGATGTATTCTTAGAGGTCTTATTTTGGGTGCAACATTATAATAGGATTTTCTAATGCACTACCTCATGCACTGGGGAGCAAATTTGGGCATTATAATCTGATTAAAACAGACACATCCAAAGCTGCAGTTTGGAATATATATGCATCCTTAGATCTCCTCGTAGATGCTGCCATTTTTTAGTCCCGCCTGGGCCCCTGGTGGGTATCTGCAGTTTGGGACACCAGGAGCCATAAGCAGTCTTCTAACATCAACCAGCTGTGGTGGGATGGTTACGGGGGGACGGTGAATAACAACTGATGTTTCCTCCACTTGTCGTTATCGTCTCTTGCCTACGTTTTTTTCTTGCTGGCTTTGGTGGAAGCACTGACTCTTCCACTGAGTTCAACCAGAAATGTAGATGTTACTAATCTTTTTTACTTCTGATAAGGATCACTAGAGTAAAGGCAACTGTAGATGAATCTTCTCTTTCAACTGGAAAAGTACTTGTAGGATTTGATCACGACTGTCTTGTATAGCACACTCATCTTCAAAATGCCGCATGCTCGTTATTACTTTTTCTCTTGTGCATCCAAATCAACACATGTATAGAAATTCTGTAGTGTGTTTGTTGGTGAATTAAATAAACTTTTATTTGTGTATTTAGTATTTCAAGCTTTGTTGAACTACATCATGTTCCAGATTGTCAAAACAAGTAGAGTCCTTGACAACTGACATTTCTTTGTATGGATTGCAGAGTTAGATGTCCTTTTGGTATCTGCTGTCCCAATGAAGTCGCTCAGCCACAGGTCAAATGACATCAGTAAGATCACCCTTCATCAATGTTTGGATACTCAGTTAAGTATAGAATAAAAAGGACCTTGATTTTCTAAGCTCTCTATTTCCAAAAGCGTACATACACCCTCAAGGATGGTCCAGGTCTGTCATTCAAAAATGAAGGTCCTAATGCTTTTGAAATTGAAAACTTTTGAAATTTGCAGATCCTTGGACATTTTTTCAAATCTGGCAAAGGAAGTCAGTTGCAATAGTGAAACATCTGCTAAGCCCAAGTAACTGTTTTCTGGTTGCAGATTTCAAACACAAGTAAATAAATATTATTTGCAATCTGTCTCACCTCCCTCTGCTTTGTAGAGTACATTTACACAGAGATTAACTTTGTTAAACAGTACAGGCAGGAAACTGACTTTCTGCAAGTGCCAAATTCAAGCTCCCAAACTGTTTGTTAAGGAAGGGACTTGGCTTCCCTACCACTTTTCCACTGATGAGTCAGTTCTCTGGAGTAAATGACAGCAACTATCAAAAAATGGTTGGTTTTTGCATTTGGTTTGGTTTGGTATTTTCTGGGGAAGGGGGAGGGCACTGGAGAAGCAGACTTAAAACTGGAGAAAATCAGAGATACCTAATTCTTCAGAGCTCCTTCTTTAATCTTCCATTTTCTGCTCAGCAGAATCATTCATAGGCAGATTATTCATTATTAAGACCTTATTTCAGATCAAACTCTGTATGTCAGTAGATTAGGACATTGAAGAAGATTAGCTTCTCACTGTAGGTGGTGGGAGTAAATTCTTTATCTTATCATTAGCATGGACTTTCATGGGTTTTGATTATAATTATTAATTCTACCAGCAGACTTCCAAGCAGGGATTAAAATGCAGATAGATGTCATTTAAGTTGCATAATCAAGCTGAAAGTGAGGGTTTTGTGGCAGACAAATCCTCTTTTTTACAACAGTCAATTTAATTTTTGACTTTTCAAAGTAATTTTGTTGTTTAAAATGGGTTTGTTTACTTTCGTGGGCTTGTAATAGAGTTTTATTAAATATTTTTCTCCTCAAAGAAATTCTTAGGATTCAGGTGAATTTTTATTCTGATTAGTATAAATTACGTGTAAGATTCTTAAGCAATGTTTCTGCACATCCCTGCATTGTCGTAAGTGGAAGCCAAGCATACAGATGAAGAATTACTGAATTAATTAAAATGAAATAAATCCCTTCTTCTCTATTTCTTTATTTTTTTCCCCCTTCTTTTGTCATTTTTTCATTTTTCTGATGTTTCTGGGTTTTTTTCTCTCTGTGAATGCGGATTAATGGCATAATGCTTGTGACATAAGAATCTAATAAATTGTCCTAGAATCAAGGTGAACATTCTTAGAACATCAGAGATTTTAAGCTTTCCATATTTCTGCATATAATGAACAAAGCAGAAAATAAAGAGTAGACAATATTTCATCAGCAAAAGCCTTTGAGTTAGGGTTTTAGACCTCATCAAGGCAGGCATCTGCTTCATTTGCTAAAGTGTTTGAGAGCATAAAGAATGCTAATATTTTATGCAATTGAAATGGTCATAGAACTCTGATTTTGCGAAATGTAAAACACAAGAAGGTGAGGAGCAAAAACTACCCTGTGAAGAACAGGTAGCCACAGCTCATACAGACAGCTGCAGTGAAGATGGCTTCTTGGCTGCTTTAAATTTTATAATAATCACATTATTGATATGATGTTTATGACACAGATAGTGGTTACACACCTGTCAGTTTCTTTTCTATCACATTTAATATTTTTTTTTTGCTTGTGTCTTCCATTTCAGCTTACACTGCATGCTCTCTGGGGAGGGTTTGGGTTTTTGTCACATTTTTGTACAGCATCTAGCTTAACAGGTCACACTCTTTTAGATAGCTTGGCAATTAACTGTGAAGATATGCATTTAAGCTGCATGTGAGAGGAGGAGGGATTGGTCCTCGGGTTATGTAACAGCTTCAAAGGTGGCAGTGTTTTGTAGGCTGAGAAATGGCAGTGCTGTAATGTTGCTTCAAAAGAAGGTAAAATTCAGTTGAGACATTTTAATATGCTAATTTGGATGAATGCTTAAAAATATATGCAAATATTTCATCTAATGTCGCACAGAAAATTAATAGTACACAGAGAGTCTAGTCCTAGTCCTCCCAGACACTGGCCTCTAACAGCAAAATAGGATCTAGATAATCTGGAGGTTCCTACGAGTTTTTGCATACTTGTCTAGCTTTTCAGTGTTTAATGAAGATAATAGCTCCTTTTTTGCATATTTAAACACACAGCTATGCCCACACTCTATCCTTCTCCTTGCTCCCTGGTTCCTGAAAGCCATCTCTTGCTATTTTCCTGCTACATAAAGAATACAGCCTTGGGCAAGCAGCATGTGCAGGGCTCATAAACTGTCAGGGGAGGATCTGACATGTTATTCTCCCATCATCTGAGAATATGCTGCTGGGCATGTGCACAGAGACAGGACGAGGTTTGTACCAGAAAAACACAGCCAACAACTGAAGATTAAGAGTAGCTGAAAAGTTCATTTTCAGCAAGATGTATCCATAATGAGTATAAAAATATTCAATTTGAGGCAGCAGATGCACAAAAAATCGAAATAAATTTCCCATGGCTGATATGGTATAGGGGAATAGACCCCACATGTATACTTCTCTCCACGTAAGTACAGCTATTAGAACTTATATTATGCTTTAATGCATTCCTATCTGAGGCATGTTGTAACTAAACAAAAAGTTCACCAGGGATTAAACTGCATGGAAAACAAAATATTCACATTGCTCATTGTCATCATTTAGCTTAGAATGAACTGAAAACTGGTGCAGATTTTTCCCTGTCTGTTTTCAGCAGCAAACGAATTTGAGCTTTTTCTTCTGTGACAAGGCAGCAGCAAATAAACTGTGATCAGTAGATTTACCTGCTTGTTCAGTAGGGTGTCGTAAAGCCTCATGATTTAAGAGTACTGGCTGCTGCTGTGCTTACGTGAGAAATCCAGCTGTATCTCCAAGGTCTGTTAATGCTGAAGAATTTTCTGTGCTGTTCACTCATCCCAAGGTTTAGGTCATATCTCATCCCTCTGTTAATGATATGATTTTATGGTGCCAAATACAAGAAGAATTATAGTTTTCTTGCACTCTTTGGGACCAAATTCTGCTGCCAATTTAAAACTCAGTGAATTCAGAGAGATTTTTGGAAATCTTCCATAATTATCAGTAGAAGCATAATTTCTTCAAAGGGAACTCAGAAACCAAATGAAGACTTTGGGAATTTAGATGTTCTATTCATGTGCTATTCAACCCCAGCTCTGCCTCATGTTCTGAAGAAAACAAATATGCATGGGAGATCTTAGCTCACCCTTATGTCTCTTGTGTTCTCCCAGAAGAATAACAGTCTGTGTAGCTGGAAGGACTGTCTTTGATCTTACAGTGCCGAAGAAGATTGCTTAATGCACTTGAGGAAGGTAGAACTTGACGCCACACGAGGGCAGTAATGGAAAGAAGAATGAGGAAAGCCACAAGGATGTTATCCTTACTAGAGGTGAGGGGATTGTAGCAAGGAGGAATAACAAGGGAACACAAGGAGAAGAGGATGCTGAGAAAGCCCCTGTGTCAAGAAGTTTGGACTTAATAGGAGGGGAAAAAGAGCAGAGAACACATTCAGGAACTATGTGATATTTGGCTGAGGAAGCTCTAGAGACTTTCAACAGACACAAGGTATAAAGCAAGACCAGAAGAAGAGAAGGATGTGGCTGCCATTGCAATAATACACTTGCAGTCACCTTGATTTTGAAAAGTTAGTTTTTAACTGTTTCCTTGATGAAATTCTACAAAAGCCTTTCCATTATATGTGGGTTTTTTAAAATGCTTCTCCAGGGCTGGAGTGTGCCCTTGAGGTATTTTCAGAGCCTTCAATCTGTTTACCAAACAGTTTCCACTTGGAACTTAAAAGTAGAGATAATTAACATTCAGGTTATTATGTTTGTGTTCTCCCTGTGCCCTTTCCATATGCAGTGAGTAAGCTATTGCAGAGAAGGAGGCTTGGCTTAGATTACAAACTCAGGCTGAACATATGCATACAGGATGAGTAAAGATATACGCTTAAATATATTAACAGGATAATCATATTTACAACCCAAAGTATTCCCAGAAAGTCCTCAGTCTAAGGAAACAGTTACAGTATAAACTCTTAAAGAGAAGGGTAAATTATGTTCCTGGTCTCTTTGTTAATGGGGGTATGAATTTGCAGAGGGAAGGGGTAAGTAACTGGCTATAAATAGCTGTTGCCAGTTGTCATGGTTTAAATCCAGTCAGCAACCAACTACCACACAGTTCCTCCCTCCCTCACCAGCAGGACTGGGGAGAGAATCAAAAGAGTAAAAAGAGAAAGCTCACAAGCTGAGACAAAGGCAGGTCAATAGGTAAAGAGAAAGCCATGCACAGGAGCAAAGCAAACCAAGGAATTCTTTCACTACATTCCATGGGCAGACAGGTGTTTGGCCATCCCCAGGAAAGCGGGGCTTGGGAAGTGACTCGGGAAGACAAATGCCACTCTCCAAACATCCTCCCTTCTTCCTCCCTTCCCCCACTTTATATACTCAGCATGATGTCACATGGTGTGGAAAATCCTTTTGGCGAGTTGGGGTCACCTGTCCCAGCTGTGTCTCCTCCCAACCTGCCATGCACCCCCAGCCCCCTCACCACTGTGGCTGTACAAGAAGCAGGAAGGGCCTTGGCTCTGTGTGAGCCCTGCTCAGCAAGAACAAAAACATCTCTGTATTATCAACCCTTTGTTCAGCACAAATCCAAAGTATAACTCTATACTAGCCACTGTGAGGAAAAATTAACACTACCTCAGCCAAACCCTGACCATTCCACCTTTTAGTCAGTGCCATTTTCATCATGCTTGGGTCCCACTGTATTCAAAACCTTCTCATTAGCCACATCCCCCCTTCCCATCCTTTGATATGATACACAGGCGTTGTTCCCTTAAGTCGAAAGACCACCTTTACAAAATGTCCATAAAATGTCCGCAGATGTCCTCAAAATGTTCATTGAGTTCATTTAGTCCATGACTCTGGCCTCCATCTGTTGTGTTGTTCACTCTGGACCGGAGAAGCAGCGCGTGTGAGGATTTACTGGGCACCAAACCAGCTCAGGTTGGGCTGCTGCTGCACTGCAACTGCTTCTTGTAAGGCTCCTCCTCCATTAGTTTGGGTGGTTCCTGTTGTAGTAATTCCTGTAACACACAGCTCACCTCATGGACTACAACAACTTAAAGGCATATCCATTACAAGCTGCACCCCTGGTTCTTTCTGGCTTAACATTGGTTGTATAAGTTCTGAGCCCTATCTCTGAGCAGATTTTGATTATAAAAACGACTGAGCAAAAAGGAAATAAAAAAGAAAAAGCAGAAAAGGAAGAAAAATAAGACAACTGTTTTACTTAAACACAATGCAAAAAAAAAGTGTTTGGAGATGAAGAACCTATGTTGACAGCAGATGGATGAATACATAGGCAGTATGAAATAGATCTCAATTTTCTTTCACTTTGGGGGTTATAATCCTGTAATCTTGACAGCCAAGGCCAAGAGATCTGTCTGTGAGAATCAGTGTTCTAGCAGATGGGAACCTCAGTGTTACTTGTTGCTGGAAAAATGGATGAGAATGTCAAGAAGATGAAAGAAATATTAACCTGAAGAGACAGGGCATAAAACAAACAGAAGCCTAAAATGAAAACAAAAGTAAAGAAATTCATTTAAAGCCAAATAACAAATGGTTGAGTTGAGTCCAGATATGGGTGTGTGTCACAGTCAGTAACCACAGATTCTGAGGTGTTAGTTCTATGTTATCACACATCACATGGAAAATATTTCAGTGGGAAAGGGATTTTGTAGAGATCCATAGGGTCCTAAAGGCGCATTGGAAAGAGCAGCTTGCTGGCTTCAGAATGAGGGGACATAGCATGGTACTTTTGAGTCACAGAGTAAGAAACTGCCTGTTTGAGGCACAAACTACGTGAGTTTGAAGCAAGAGGTTGTGGATTAATTTTTACTTACGTTCAATAACTGAATGAGTGGCTTCATGGGAGAAAAAGCCTGTAAGAACTGCTAAACATAAGAACAGGCAGAGAGAGAGTCCTAGGTGGAAATTGTTGAAGTCTGTCAGAGTGCTCTGGAGAAGTATTTGCATGTCCTTGTTTTAAACTGCTCCACAGGCATTTGCTGAACGGGTTTTTTTGACTCTTCCATGCTACTAGATTCTATCCAACAATGGATATGGGTATTTTCTGTTCTAATGACATTGAACCTTCTACTATCTGTATTAAAAGGTAAATATGTACATACACATGCAACTTTGAGGCCTTTTTATCTTGTTCAGAAAATCAATGTGAGGTATTCCTTAATCACAAAAGCTACTGTAGAAGTAAGATATTTGTCATTAAACAAAATCATTTGAATTTTTAAAAGGATTTTTGATAGTGTTGATTTTCAAGACTGTCAAGAGTGTTTAAAGAGTGTGTTATATAAACATTTACAAGTCATGTAGGAAATTAGGATATGGAAAACTGAAGGGAAAAGCTCCCAAACCCAAACCAGAACTTCAGCAAAAGGCAAGTTATTTTCCATATGCAAACAGACGTGCAGGGAAAAAAACTTTGGGTTGCACCTTTGCCCTTATCACTCTCCTCAAAGACTTTGAAGCTGCCCATGGAAGGATAGGATTCAAAATAGTAGCAATTACATTAATTACATTACTGAAAGATCAAGGTCACAACAACAGCAATTACCTGCAATTTTCCTTTCCTCCAATTATATTATTACAAAAATGAACACTTGCTAACTACAATAAAGCTTTCAGGGGCACTAAAGTGAATTTTTTTCATTTCAGCATGCTTGCTAATTGTGTCAGGACTTCAGTGTAATGTGATTACTATTGCTTTGGTCTCATCAGAACCAAAGAGTAGATTGATAATGCCTGTTACTTCTAGGCTTCACCTACACATAACTTTTAACCCAGTACAACTATTTCGATTAGGAACACTATATTTCACTGAAATATTTATATCACTATATATCCCAATAAAATAGAACATTTAGGAATGAGCTTTATTAGCATGAGTATGATTATACCAGTTCAATAGGGTCCAGAATAAGCAGATGTATAGTTTTGTGACCCGGTATAACAAGATGCAGAAAAATGTCATGTTTCTGATCCAGCTCTGTCGGTGAAAGAAATTACCACATCTTGCTGCTAGTCACCTGGATCTGCCAGCAAAGTATTTTTCATGAGCATTCCCTAAATTGCTTCAGGCAGAATCAGCCAGTGTATGTTAGTGAGAGAATTTAAAGTGACCTGGCAGTTTTTGCCTGCAATGACTCAGGACAGCTGCTTGCCTGGTTTGAGTGATAACTTCAGCATAGGGACACTCACACCAGCTGTTGAAAGCAGTTGTTTCTTTCATTGGCAAGAATGAATTTGTCGTGCATGTCCACAGCCTTTTAGCTCTGTTGCATTCTAGTGGAGATAAGGCTTTACCCATACTGAATTTATGCTAACAAATGCACAATTTCAGATGAATCTCCCACTACAGACAGCCATGGTCCAGAACACTTTCCAGCCTCATCTTCTAATAAAATACGGGTTTTGCTTCTGCTGCTATGATAGTGTAGAAATAGGCTATTCCAGTTTTGCCCTTCTAATAGTTAGAAAGCCTCTTGCTGCCAGCCTGTATTTAGTCATAGCCTGTTAACATCTCCATGCTCCATGGTCTGTTTACATCCTTTAGCTTAAACAGCTCTCTTCCCACTCTGGCATCTACGTCCCAGAGTTATCTGTATAAAGCAATCATATATCCTCTTAGTCTTTTTTTTTTTTTTTTCAGCCTAATCCTACTCATAAGTCACACTGTCTCCAGCCATCTCCTGCTCCTGATACTCCTCCCTGAATTGCTTCAGGCTGAACTTGTCACTCTTGAACATCACTATCCAAAACTGCCTGTAAAAAACAAGATTTTTTACTGTGTGCCTTTACTACATATAAACTCAGTGTTTTGTCTGGAAATGTTTTTCCCCAAAACATTCTTGATAGCTTCTGCCTTTATTACAGCTGAATTATTGTAGTGTCTCTTTGTCAACCAATTATCTATGGATAACTTGTTTCTAGCATATAGCAGAAATTCTGTTTTGCTCCTGCATGCATGACTTTGTACTCTGTCCTTTTATCTTCTACTTTGGTCCCAGAGGACTTTCAGTTCTTCTTTTGTGAAATTCCAATTTTTCTCTATATTGACATTATCTCCCAACCAGTGCTGGCAGTGAATTTCATTAGCACATTTCTTGTGTCAAAATAATTGATGATTTTTTTTTTTAAATGCTGCTAGGACTTACACCTGTCCCTTCTCTTCAGCATGATCACTTCTTATTTCTTCATTAGCTAGTTCTTATAATTCTTGGGGAACCAAATTCTTTAGCCTATATAGTTTGACTATATCAGTGTGGTCTAATAAGAATAGGTCTCTCATATGGTGCATTTTAAAAGAAAATGCATTTATATTTACACATAGAGATTGTATTAAGCAAGGCAACAATAAAACGAGAGAAACTAGTGGACTTTATAGGTAGTGAAAGAGGGGTGCTTGGAGCTGCCGCTGGGTGAGGAATGTCAGAACATAGTGAAGGGCTGCTGGTCTCTTGGAGCCTCTAAGGCTAAAATTGCTTAACAAGGTTGCAAAATCAGGCAAACTGATGCCACTGGGAATAGAGCAAAGATGGGTGGGTTGGTTGGTTGGAGAAAGGGCAACAGGAGAAAGGAACCAGGAGGAAAATCCAATAATGGGATCATCTCTCAGCTGGGGAGTATCTGCTGAGCAGCCCTGTGGCCAGCCAGCAGGGCTCTGGCAGGGCAGTAAACTGATGGTGGGATGATGCAGAGTGTTAGACTTGGTTCTGCAGGCAGGCATTTCCTTGTAATAGCCATCCCCTTTTGAAAAGAGCCAGCAATAGCATCACTTTGATTGTTTTGTGGTTCTTGTTTTTGTTAGATTTGTTCCCGAACAAATATCAACCTTCAGGGGACATTGAACATTTATGGGCTTGGTTCCCACACCCTGACTCTTGGGGTCTGCAGTTAGCTACTGTTATATAGCTCCTCATATTGTAGCACTTCCTTCTAGGATGTTCTTTTGTGAGAGAATATGTTTTTTTTATTCCTTTTGGACTTTTATGGAGCAGATTCTAAAACTACCTAATGTCTTTTCATTCCCATTTTTTCTGTTAATGAGTCACTTCATCCTTCAGTGTACTGCCAACTTGCAAAATATTTATCTGGAATTTGTATCTTTTATAAAATTATACATTTATGGAAGAAGTTTTGTGTATTTTATTCCCTTGTTTATTTATTTAAATTAACGCAAGCTAAATTCTAGTGACTAGTGGCAATTCTACTGACCAGCAAACACAAGCAATGATTTATATGAAGTTACCATTGCTAACAATATATCAGCATCAGGAGCTGCTGTAATAGGATAATTCAGCTGTGATGTTTTATAGTTTAAACAAAACCCATGATAGTGGGCAACACTACAATAAAAGTGATGGATACTGTAAGGTAGGACTAAGAAACTGAACTGAATTACATTAGGCAGCACAGTTCATTGAAGAGTGTGTCCCCTGATTATATTGTCGTTATACACATAAGCTGGATTTGAGCTCAGATAATTTGTGTGTTATCTTTGATACTTAATGGCATCTAAATGTCAAGCTGCAGCTCTTCTGTACTTTATTAGCGAACTGTGTACACTATTTTTTCTCCTAATGAATTTTTTTCATCAGTTCTTTTACTTCATTAGTTTTTTCTTTTAAAAAGAGAAGGGAAAAACTTGGGAAAAGTTGTTTGCATTGTTGCTTAAACTAATGTGGCAATGTGCCATTAGAGAACTCTTCAGCTCCTAAGTTAGTGAGTTTATATCCATTAGAAACAGTTTGGAAAAACAGTAATTTACACACATTAACAAGTCTTTACACATCTGTAATTTGTGGAGAGATAGACCATCCATCAGAGATGTGAATGATTTTCATTATGGCCTAATAACATTGGCTGCCAGTAGATAAAGCCTTATCACTGCTGGAGAAAAGTAAAAACTTATCTTTGCATCAAAATTTTACATGCTTTGTTGCATCAAAATAGAGAATTTATGTAAAATCCTAGCAGAAGGAAGGAACTTTAATTTATTTACATTGATGTAGCTGCTAAAATCTGATAAAGGTACCTCTGTTTTATCTCCAATAAGTTTTAAAATCAAGATAATTATCCTGATGCTGGAAACACACCTTTATTTTCTGAAAGACTAACCCAAATCAGGGTTTAGAGGTTGTTTAAAGTGTGGATCAAAGTTGAAATCTTGTTACCATTTAAAATGATATTCCAGCAAAACTTTCAAAGGGAAAATTATGACTCATGGAAGGACTGGATGGTTTCAGCCTATGTATAGTGACTAACTTCAGGTTATTGCCTGTTTAGAGTTTGCTCTATTGAAAGGTTTCCAAAGGCACTTGACACTCAGGTCTGTCTTTGTATTAGGACTCAGCAGTTGTTAGTGACAGCTTGTTTATCTATGGCACTTCTGAAATCTCTTGCCCACTCTCTATTTGCACATGTTAGCTCTTCAAGCCTCTTTGAAGTAGATATGCATACTCACTTTTAGTTTAACCCTGCAGAAGTTGAAGAACAGATAGAAACTTGATTACAGTTTGTTTTCCAAAAAGTATGAGTGTAGGTGGTAGAAACCTATATTGCAGTGATTGATTGTCTACAAAGTTCTAGACATTCTGAATCTCCTGGGAGGTAGCTTAGGTGAAATAAATAATAAAGGTATTTCTCCAGGAATGATCTTACTGAGGAAAGCTCAATTTTTATCTTGATGTTTGGATCTCCCATAAGATTAATTTAAAAAAACCGAACCAACCTGAAAAAGATCACATTTAAAAAATCACACTGGAAGTAGTTATTAGTGCCATGTAGATTTGTGACTAGGAAGAAATCCCTGCTTTGGAAGAAAATTCCAAACAGAGTAATATTTTGGCAATGAATTCTATTATAAATTATAATGCAATAAAAATCACATTACAGTCCTGAAATACCTGTAATTTGCACCCCAGCCTAGCACACAAAATGGAAGGGAAATGGACTTAGAGCAAACGCATGGAGAAACGCAGCAGCCCTGCAAATTAATTGTGTGCCAAGTTCCTGCTGTATCAGCCCTGTACCACCATTTCTGACTTCATGTTTGGCTTTGTGTGACTTACCACAGTGTGTAAACTGTATCTGAAATCTGCAATGCACTGTGCACTTATGGATTTGTTAAAGGAACCATTCACTCATTTCCTTCCCTGTTGCTGCCTGAAACACATCAGGAAACACAAAATGCTTTCAATAAGATCTACTATGAAATAAAATGCAATCTTCATTTTTACTGGTAGCATGGAAGATTAATAGAAATGGTGTCCTACACTGAAAGGTGGGACTGGCTTATGTCCAGGCTGCTGATTTGTAAGCATTCAGAATTTGGTGGAAAAACACTGCTTGGATTTTTCTTGTTCTGGCATCTAAAGACTCAAGGCTTCTTTAAATTGCAAAGAAACTGTGTAGAAGGTGCACAGTCACCTTCCTTTTAAAGGCCAGGCTATTTCAAAGGGCTTTGTTGAGACCTGGTATGTTATACTAGTCTGTAATCAGAGAGAGAAGGGGAGACATGTCCAAGACAGGACAAACATCCTTGACCAGGGTGGTGCCACGTGGCAGTCCTACACTAACTTCTGGTTTCTTCTCTGGATGAGGCAATGGATTTGTACACTGACAAGTCCTATGATCTAATACCAAGCTGAGTGTCAGTAATAGCAAATCTAAAGAGATTTTCTCCTCCCTAACATTTTAATTCAGACAAAAATCTAGTAACTTTCCAAATTAACAGGAGTCGGTCACTAAGTTTTCAAACAAAATGCAAGAGTAAAAGAATCTTAAATCCAAATAATGGGAGAATGGCACAAAGCATATGAAAAAGCCTTCAAAGGCATTGGAATATAATTTGTAATTTGCACATTATATGAGTGAATCAGTGTAAGTAATCTGGCTCAAGTAACTACAGACACTTGATCAGCTCGCTGTATGTTCTAGAGGTAAAAGAATTGCATACAGTCATTCCCCATGTCCCCTGTCCTGATGCCAGCTAGGTGACAAGTTGCACACTGGAATCCTCTCTTACACCTTTAAAGGTCATCTGCCCCTAGAGCTGTTGATGATAAAGTCACGTGAGTAAAATTAAATGAGTGGCGAGGGTGAGAGACATCAGCATGCACAAAGTGTGAATATGGATAAATAACCCTCTTAGGTTGGAAGGTTTTTCTGCAATGTCAAGTTATCATTGTATTCACTTTGCAACACTAATCAACACTAGCTAGACAGGAAATCAAACTGCTTAGTGCTCACGGGGTAAACATGTGGATTTGTATCAAACTGCAGCACTTACTTCCTAGCTAAGCCAGATTGTCTCCCTTGAGCTATTTTCAAAATGCATCAGCAAGGACGTTATATAAAAAGGCCCTAAACCATATGTTACCAGGTTGTACCCACTTACTTCAAATACTTTAAGACTGACTGTAGATGCCTGCACACTGTACACAACACTTGCATGAAATTAATTTTTGCCAAATAGGGCTGAATAACCTCTCACTAACTCCTAATGACAGAGGCTGATATATAATGTATGTTGGCTTTGTATTTTGCTGTTTGAATTAGAAGGAAAAGAATGCCTGTATATAAAGCAAACATTTCCCTGCTCTGTGGAAGAACAAGAGTTTAGTGGATTCATCCTGAGTATATTCAGGGGACTGCATATGGAAACATGAAAAAACTTATTTCCAAGATTAAATATTTGTCTAAATTATGAAGTCAGTGCTCAGCAGGGCAAATTAGGACAAGACTGTGAGATAGTTAAGGTCAAACTATCTGCTATTTATTTCCTCCTGATGTCTAATGCAAGATATTAGCCATGGAGTGCTGGTTATTGTTTTGTCTGTAATTGCTAATGATCAATTTCAAATAGGGCCAATAACTGGATAGATTCTATTCATACTGACGGTAAATATTCTAAGGCCTTCATATAATCTGTGTTTACTTTTTAACTCTGATCTCTTTTCTGCCCCCTTATTTCTGCTCTGTGATATTGAAATTTCAGCAATCTTTTAGGCTATTTTTACGAAGTTTTCCAGGTGAATTTTTAAAATATATTATTTGGGTTTCAAAATTTTTTTAACCTATTTAAGGAAAACACTTACTACTGTATTTCAGCTGTGTGTCAATAAAATAATCTCAAGTTATGTGTAGAGGGTGGGCAGCCATAACACAAAGTCAATCAATTCCCAAGATAACGTCTTTTTTTTTGATGTGTTCGCCTAGTGGCAGGCAGGTGAAGACAGAGTATTTTTGGGGTGTTTTGTTTGTTTGTTTGTTTTGGTTTGGTTTTGTTTTTCTCTCTCCATCTTTTTCATTATAGACAGCTATTTTCCAAGTAAGCTGTATTTCTTTCCCAGATGCTTATCAAAACTTGCAGTAAGCCTACAAATGTGTGGACAGAGCTGCTTTGCTTTTATTTGAAGCAAATTTGTCCAATTCAATTTGAAGTAAGTTTGTGATTGCATTAGTGTGTCGAAACAGAGTGTGTTTTACAGCTTGTACGTTATGCAGTAGTACCTAGAAAGTCAATAAATGTCTGATTAACCACTCTGAGTAGAACACCTTTTGCTCTTCATTTCAGGGAGATATGTGTTCTCTTCCTAATTAATTATAAAGTAGCATCTTTCTTTGACCAATAAGCTAATTAGGTAATGATACCTTTAAAGTGTGGACACTGCATTATTCATCATAAAAATAATTGAATTAAATTAAATGGGAGAAAAGTGAAATGGTAGATTGAATTAAAGGGAGAAAACAACTGGGCTGTTAGTCTAGATCCTTGCATGTTTGGAACATACCCTGCCTGCACAGACTGTTCCCCATGGGCTTCAGAATGTCTACTGATGAATAGGAACAAAACAGGCAACACGAAGCTGGGTAAGTTGCATAAAGTTAGATGGAGGGATAGCTGATATCCCTGAAATCTACTTGTGTGGTCTGGATTGAGCTTGAAACTACTGCTAGAAGCTACTGAAAGAAAAAGTTGCTATTCAACACAGAGGTATTTCTGCACCTCTAAAGAAAGCCTCTTCTCTTGATAAAAAGGAAAAAAAATACAATAGAAGACACATTACTTTTCAAAAAGCTACAAGGAATTATAAGGGAAGTAAGTACAGACATGTAGAAATTAATGTGCTTGAAATTAGGTTTGCCTTTAGTTTTGGGCTTTCTGATTTACTCAAATAAGGACTATTTGTACAATTTTTTTTTGCAAAAGGTTTTACATGGGAAGAGTTCATTTTCAGAGGTGAACTGCAGCAGCTTTTTCACTGGAAATGGTGGCTGCTGAGTATTATGCTAGTAAAATGCACAGTGCTGCTCAAAGCCACTAACTGCGTTGTAGGTCTGCTGTGGGAAGGGATCTGAACATAACATGAACCAGTAGACTCCTCTCTGACATGAAGTGACCTTTCAGCATTTCAGCTCATCTTTGAGATGATCTTATAAGGAGTGCTGATTAGCAAAACCTTTTTAATTGCCTATTCAGCTGAGACATTCAAGTGCTCCTGGTGTATAAGTTGTTCTTTAAGAGGGTTCCACAAATGTGGAATTAATTATGAATCTTAGCTGAGAATGATCTGGAGTTTCTGAAGAACAGCGTA
The DNA here is from genome assembly GCA_013397975.1 of Machaerirhynchus nigripectus. NCBI lineage: Eukaryota > Metazoa > Chordata > Aves > Passeriformes > Dicruridae > Machaerirhynchus > Machaerirhynchus nigripectus. The sequence goes on from VZRQ01001982.1 coordinate 2,716,478, forward strand.
TGATGACAACTATTTCTCCTAAAAGGCCTGCATGGGATGACCTGAATCCAGGCTCTTTTAGGAAGGAAAGCGCAGCAGTGGGAGAAAATTTTGGAAGCAATGGATAATTGCGATTAGTGTATTTGTCTTCATTATTAAAGAAAGAGATAACACCTTAAAATGATCTTCAAATATATATTTAGTTTAGCCAGACTCTAATTGCTACTACTCTGTTGCTCTCTGTCAGCAGACATTAGTCCTGTTTATGATATGCATAATCTCTAGCGTGTATTGCAGCATCGTCCCATTTTTACATTTAGACAGGGGTTTTTGATTTCTATGATATATATTTTATGGTCAGTATTGCTCCTTTTGTTTTGGAAACGGACCCTATGCACAGAGGAACTGTACACTAATGAGAACCAAACCACTCAGAATCTTGCTTTCTTGAGTGACAGTAGCTTGGATAAATCCTGGATGAAATCACCATGGACTCAACATTTCTTCTTGTATAACAGGTGACTTTTCATGCAAAAGTCTTCTTTAATGGAAACACATACAGTGGAAACTTATCTTACAGAATGAAAGGAAAATTTTACTGCAGAAAAATTAATTTCCTTCCTTCAATATTTCTTTTAATAGTTTCAAATGTCATATATCTTAACAAGAAATGTTCCCAGCCACTGCGATTAACATGCAAAGCTGTTTCTTAAGAGTATTCATTCTTCTTTTAAAAATGACACAGAGTGCTAAAAGGACCTTGTTCTTAATTTTTAAACCCACTAATTTCATTGTGTCTGACACAAAGCAGAACATTTTTGCTATAATTACTGTATAAGTTATTTTTTTTCCACAAAGTTGTAATTTTCCTAAAATAAACTGGACTGCTTCAATTATGTAAATCAAATATCTAGAGAATATGATGACTGCATAGGCACAACACAATAGAACTTAACAGGAAGCCAGCGGAGAGAGAGAGTGATAGGGAAGGCAAAAGCCCAAATGAGGATGCTTTTTTCAATTAGAACCACAGCAAATTCTCTGCCCTGCTGGTAAACTGCCTCCTGCAGCTTCTCACTCTGCCAGATTTGCTCTTCCCTTGGTGCCAGAGTGCGACCATTAAGACTGGCAGGAAGTCTAGGCTAAAATGAAAACTACTGTGCAGAGACCAAGAGTGACTGGTAAAAAATGATGGTTTGCTTCTGTTGGTTTTTTCTGTATTTGTTGTTAAAGCAAATGCATAGGCAGTAGTGTCTCAAACAGCCAAAGAGATCATGATGAATTCCACGTGAGACATCTCAAGCAGCATGAAGTGAAACAGCTGGAAGATGGAAAAAGGCCACAGTCACGGCTAAACAATGTATTTATTCTCAGAACTGACACACTGCTTCAAATGGCTGGCACAAGGTGTCTTGGATCCTGGAAGTCCTGAGAACAGCTGACTCTTCCACACATAATCTTATGTGAATCTTCCTATAAATCCCACCCTTTCCTCACTCAAGACCTTCTCAGTGACCCACATTAAACTGTTTTTAGAATGCATCTGTTTCTATCTCTTTGCTCCAGATGGAATTATCAGATTGAAGGCAGCTATACAAAGGTGAAGGAACACCATTGATCTACATTATGGAGTCACTGCAGCTTTATTTTTAATCATAGTCTTTGTGGGTTTTATTTTCAAGACCTTTTTTAACAGCTGACACATTCAGCAGTGACCTTCACTGATCTCTCTTCAGCAATTCACTTATTTTTTTCAAAATAACTTTAGGTAAAGAAGAAATTGTAAAAATACAAATTGTTAAAATTCATTCTGACAATTCTTTCTGACACGTTTCTCTTTCTATTTGTTAACATTCACTTTTAATGTTACATAGAGCTTAATTAAGTTATTGTAAGAGTTTACTTTCCTTAAGTAGGGTTCTGAAATTCTCCTGGGATTTGCAAGTTCTTTACTAAGGTCAGAGTATAGAAAATGCATTCTTGTGTTGTCTGCATTCAAAATTGTAGTTTTAAATCTCAGACATCTCAGTGTTGAAAATCTGATCAGATTTATTCTAATTCCAGTAATTGTCTCTTTTATGTTGAAACTTTACCTTTTATCCTTAAATTATTTTGGTTTATATTTTTAGGGCAGAAGGCATCTGGTCTGATTTAGTATTCTGTATTTATTTACTTGGTGACTTCTATGTCCAAATAACTCCATGTCTTACAAAAGACCTTGTCAAAGCCTAAAGTGAAGTCCAAATTGATTCTCTTATACGATTTGCCTGTCACTACTTTTTGCTTAAATACTCATCAAGGAAATTTAAAATTTTGTCTTTAGCTGGCATGTCAAATAACTAAACTGGTGTGGTTAATTTGCCTTCTGATCTTTACCCCCCTCCCCTCAATACTGTCTTTTCAAAAGAGATACCTAAGGTGTGTAAATACCCTGGTTTTCTAGTCTAGATTCTGAAAGCTTCTAACAATTTTGTAAAACTCAATAACGGCTTCTTAAATCATTCCTTTAGCATCAAATACTAAGGGTTTGTAGTTAATACTTTGCTCCTGCAGTGCCTCTCATTTCAGTCTCTGACTGTGATGTTATTCCTATTTAGATAGAAATTCTTCAAAACAGTTATGACCCAAGATCTGATTAAAGAAAAATTCAACCTTGCCCATCACCAAAGTGGTTTTCCACTTCTTTGTCCAGCACTACCAATCTTCCTCTCAGTCTAGCAGTCCCACCTACACTATCACTTTTCCTTTCTTCACCTAATCCTAATTAAATACATGCTTGTTTTTCATGCTTGTACATCTTAAATTACCTCTTGCAAAATGCTTGTGCTCTTTAGTAAGACTTTCCCTCTGGCCAAAGTAGTTGGAGGGAGCATTATTCTCATCACAGGGAGATGCAACAGGTAGTGCATAACATGATAGGATTAATGACTGTTCCATCCAAGAACAAATATTTTGTGAGCAAAAAATTATAGGATGGCATTATTTGCATTAGTCCGGCTTAAAGGTCGGCTATATTTCTCTTGGTCTGTTTTGGGTGAAACTTAAATTGGAAAATTTCCTTGCCTATTCCCTTATCTTGGTCACTGTGCTGCAATATGAGATTCTTATTGTACTTGATTGCTTAATTGCAATCAAACAGCTTCACATTATTTTGGGTTATAGCAGCACAGTGGAGACCAAGCACCAGAATCAGACTGTAATTGCTGACAGGTAATCATCTTTCTGTCCTTGGTACTGTAGATCAGTTCAGGTTGTGGCAGATGTGTTTTATGGAGTTTTAAAACTAAGGGGCAATACAGATTGTGCCATGACAAAAGACAGCTGAGAGGAAGAAAAATGAGAAGGTTAACAAATTACACATGACAGATATAAACTTACATTTTGTACACATACCAGTAGCCATGAAGCACTCTCAAGTGCTGGAGAGAATAGCATGAACACGTATATCTATGTGATTATTAATTTTATTTTTATATTTTGCAAAGGTTGAAAGTTAGGGGGAAATGTCACTTGCTATTCCACAACACATGGTGCAAAAGATTACATGACTGTATCACTAAAGTTTAAAACCATGCAAAGGACTGTTTCGGGGAAGTTTTGTTAAAACAAGAAAAAAGGAAGGAAAATGGTACTCAAAATGGCAGTCAGCAGTATGCGTTAGGTTTGATTTTGCAGGAATTATCAGCAAGGGATTGATTTATTGTCATTATATTTCAGCACAGGAAAGAGGCTTTAATCTTTCAGACATCTGAATTTTCAAAATACAGATGAAATATTAGATCCTGGTCATCTCAGGAAATAAGAGGAAAAACCCCAGCCACTTAATTGTACCCATAATCCTATCTGAAATGGTAGGTATAATTCTGAAAGACACAACAGGGTGGGTTTTGGCTGGACTTTTGTTGCAGAACTGCTACAGTGCAGGAGTATTATTACTTCCTCTCTATCTAATGAAGCCCTGGATATTATGTTTTTGAACTCCTTCAGGCTCTATCAAAAAAAGAGGAAGAGACTGAGCTAAGCAAATGGCAATTACTTCATTTACCACACACAGTTCTTTTGATTTCTTCTGGGCATCTGCAGGGGAACCCTCAATTGCAGCTCAGATAACAAGGTTCTGTGTATTGTAGCCAAATCTAAGCACCAAAGGACACACAATAAAAAAGGATGAAAACTTACAAGAAATTACTGTGTGCTGATTTATTTGCTTTGATACATCTTGCCCCTGCTACACATGGTTGCTAAGCAGGCTATGACTAATTAAATATGTAAGAAAACAATATTTTAGAGGACCAATCTTCTCAAATTTAAGAAAGGTAAAAGACTATTTTCCAAAATAATATCCTGAAAGAGCCTGAGGCAAGTAAATCAGCACAGAGAGACTATTACACATCACTCTAGGTGTTAGTGCTGATTTCAAGAAGGCCTGTAGATAAAATAAGAAAATAATATTTCAGCTCAGAGACAACAAGGGAAAAGATAACTCAAATTTATTGAGCCAGGTATAACAACAAAAGATGGGAGAAACTGCAGGTTCATTTGCAATTTTTCTTGTTATCACATGGGAAATTATGAAAATCAAGAGTTTATAGGACTTGTGAACTCATGGTTCTAGTCCATTTCATGAAGAAACTGTCAAAATCCTTCAGTCGTATCTGGTATAACTGGATGGAATTTTATGCACTGTTAAACAGGGTAGAAGCTCTTTAGAAAAATGTGAAAACTATTTATCATCATTAGTGACACATAAAAACAACTGTGGACAGCTTTAGCAGTCTGCTTATAAACCCTGAAGAATGAGAGCTCAGAACTTTTGGCTTAGGGACTGACACTGGAAAATCTGCTGGACTCAGAAAATGTGTGGGTTTTTTTTTAATTTATTGCAAGATGGAAGTGTTTCCTGGCCATTTTCATTTTTCATTTTTGGATTTTCTGCTGCCCCCCTGGGTCCCAGGTACGAGACTTTACTAGAAGATTCCCTGGACAGATTTGGCCCTCTAATTATTACCCACTTCTCAGTGTCCATGTCCACAGAGATGAAGCTGAGAACTCTTAGGGCAATCAAAACCAGGGCACTGGGATGACTGGTTGAAGGGACAGGAGCAGAGGTGGTGTTTTCCTCAATGCCTTTGGTAGCAGGGAAGAATGCTGAAAGCAGCAGGAGGACCTGTATGATCAACATGTGTCCTGAAGGCTGGTGCTGTCAGTGTGATCTTGGCTTTTCCAAATACGGGGCGGTTTATGTGGCACCAGGCCTTCTGCACACAGGTGGGGCTCACTTGTCTGAAAGGGGGAAGAATACTCTAGCCCATGATTTGGCAGGGCTGGTTGAGAGGGCTTTAAACTAGGTTTGAAGGGGGAAGGGCCTTGAATAAGAACAGGCTTGCTAGAGATGAGTTTCCTTGGGGTTATTCTGTTTGTTTGGTTGGTTTTGGATTTTTTTCCCTTTTATTATTTATGCATAAAAGGTACTTGTTACTTCCTAGTCCATCTTCTTTCTTTTATCTGGAACCTATAGTGAAATCACAATAAAAAGGAGAAAAAAAATCCAGCAAAGATAATCAATACATTTTATTGGCTTATATCACTGTATAATATTAAAGAAAATTTGCATTTACTATCATAGCTTCAGGGGAGGTGCATTTTGTTTCCAAAAGCATCCTGTACAACAACCATCATATAATCCTGCTCAAGAGTCCTTCAATGCAGGGTAAACAATGTAATGCAGTACATTTGGTACAAAATAATGACACTGAACTGTTGTGATTTCAGTCTATTTAACAATCTTGAGGCTTTTTAAGGTCACAGAGCAAACAATGTTTTATCTTTTGCAATAAAAAGTGGGTGCTGGGACTACCCAAACCACACTATACTCTTCTGCATATAAAGAATCCATCCAGGTTTTACAGATACTGCTATCGAAGAGGTGATTTTAAGTGTCATAGTGGAGACAAGCAGATGTGCTTTTAGCTAGGAAGTGGCAGTCAACTGATGTCAGAGAGGCTGTCCTGGACTGGGATGATGAACACATCCTGAAGGGACACGGTTCTACTCTTGCAGTGAGTGCAGCTCTTTGATAAGATGGTCATATACAAGGTACATATGTATGTTTTTTTATTAGCAGAACTGGTGGGACACAATTTAGCATCTGCGCTTTATTTCTTGATATCATAGGGGGCCTACTTTTGTGCTTAACTTGCCCCTGTGCACTTTATATGTAAATCTGAAGAAGGAGTTGCAACAAAAAGGAGAAACAAAACTTATGGGTTTTTTCCTTCCTCTTGAACAAGTGATTAAAATGAAAATACTTCACAAAAGACCTTGCTTCCTTTTCTGCTCACAGATAGGATTATCTTCAGAGTCAAATGTGCCTGTTTGCAGAAGCTGTACAGTAGCCTGCTTCCTTCGATTCCCTCCTCTACTTAATAGTCCATGAAGAACCCTGGGATCTGTGAAAGCTGTGTCGTTCTGAAGCCTCTCGCTCCCTGTAGTTTGGGTTCCTCTGATGTTTCAGCCCTTGACTCTCTCACATGCACAGCAGATAATAAAAAACAAAGTCACTTTTCTAGAAAAGTCATGGCTCACTGATCTCTTTAGGAACATACCTTATTCTTTCTCAGCAGATCCTTTGGCTCTGGCCCTTGAAGTTGTTTGAAATTCTCTGTGAGCTCAGGAGGGAGGCTGAATAGTGCGATATTTGTTCACTCCTCATTGCTAGTCTGACAAGTGAACAGCAGTTCAACAGAGTTCAAACATCTGGCAAACAGCTCGCTGCAGCTCTAAGCTGCCACACATTAATAAAGACCAATTGTTCCGTCAAGACCATGTTGAGAAGTTAAAAGGAAGAGAAGAGCCAAGGGGAAATGTGCTAATTAAAAGTATCTATATAGAGATGTATGAATAAAGGATGATTAATTTAACTTTCTAAGGGTAAATCTATGTTTCAGGATCAGACAGGAACATTGTTTAGCCTAATTGAAGAGGAGCACAGGCTGCCACCCTGACTCCTGTTGAATAACACCTCATTCACTTGATAGTTCCATGGAATCCCATCAGATTCTGAAATGTAATCCTGTGGTGTTAAGGGAAGTTCGAAGGGCACATTTTCACACTGAATCTTCCTCTGATTTTAAAATGTACTGATCTGCTTCTGAAAAAGGACAGAAACATATCAATCTTCTTTGTTCATGTCTTCAGACTCTTTCCTTCTCGTTATGGCGATACACTGTACCTTACATACTGCAGAGAGTATTGGTTTTAAAAGAAGCCTTGAAGAGAGGTATGTGGAGAAAGTAATGAGACATGCTTGATTTGTGTCTCATGGAAAATTCATTTCTTTTCTATTTCAAGAGATCTAACATTTGCCCCATCATTTTCTAAATATAATATTCTCTGCTATGTTCAAATCCTTGGCTTTTGTACTATATTACAGCATTAATTTTTAAAGAAAAAATCCATAGTTTTTTTAGAAAGAGGCACAATATTTTAGCTTTTAATTCCTTGTTTCTGACCACTTCTCTTCCTAAGAGCTTGTAGTGGGTTGACCCTGGCTGAATGCCAGGTACCCACCAAAGCCTCTCTGTCACTCCCTTCTGCAGCTGGACAGGGTAGAGAAATTATAGTGAAAGGTTCATGGGTTGAGACAAGGACAGAGAGAGATCACTCACCAAATACCTTCACAGGCAAACCAGACTCAAATTAGACACAGTAATTGAATTTATTGCTAACAAAATCAGAGGCAGGATAATGAGAAGTAAAATAAGACCTTAAAAAATCCTTACCCTTACCCCTCCCTCATTTCCAGCTCTACCTTTTCCCCCAGCAGTGCAGGGAGATGCAAGTGGGGGTTGTGGTCAGTTCATCACAGGTTGTTTCTGCTGCTGCTCAGGAAGAGAAGCCCTTCCAGCTGCAGTTTGGGTTTGTCCCATGGGACACAGTTCTCCACAGCCTTCTCTAATGCGAGTCCATCCCACAGGCAACAGTTCTCCACAAACTTCTCTGAAGTGGGCCACTCTTCCATGAGGTGCAGTCCTTCAGGAACAGACTTCTCCAGCTTGGGTCCCCCGTGGGATTGCAATGAGTTATAATTCGTCATGGTTTTAAGGGGTTGTTTTCCCCCTGGGTATCCTTGAGTTTTTCTGGAGTCTCAATAAATATCAAGTTATTTACATTGCCCAACATCAGAAGTGATGGCAAAATAGCCTTCCAACACGATTCACAATGTTATTGCTGTTCAAATAATGCCTTCTCACTTTCTGATGAGCTGATTTTCTTCAGTGCATCTAAAGGAAGGTATATGATCAAAACTCATGAGTGTACTGTGAAAGAACACTGTGGGTGAAAGTAACTCAATAGGAGCAGTCTTTTGAAATTTTGAAACCCCAGTTCTTTCTCCAACAATAATAATATTGTTGATGATGTAAAGTTTTTTTACTGTATTTACAAGATAATTCAAGTATCCAAAAAATTCTTTATTATGCCGTGTATATAGCAATGCTTAATCCATAGCTTTTTGAGAGTCAGAAAATATATTTGACAGAGTAGAAATGCAAGTTAATATTTAAGATGTACAATAACTATAATAAAAAGCTGGGAAAAGAAAGCATGAGAATAGACGAAATTTACTATCTGGTATAAATAAGTGAGCTGACAGAGCATATTCTAAAAAATCAGTACTATGGAGGCAGCCTCACCTTTTTATTATGGAATTACTCATGTTGTCATTCTTGAGACTTAATTTTGCCATATGCTTTAAGGTTCTATTATCCATCATGAATTATTTTAATGCAGGAACTCATGCTATAAATCTAGGAGAGAAAAAAGCTAAAAAATATGACCTGTTCCATATTGCATACTTGGTTCTAACTTGAAATATATGAGTGAAACATGGGAAGCTGCTAGTTACCAGTAATAAATTTAAGGGATCAGGGTAGTTTTAAAGAATTTCAGCTTGGCAGAATGTATGCTTTCACTGTAACAAAGCTAAAAGGAAAACCCATGCCATGGAACCCCAAGGGATCCAAATTATTTCAAAAGCAGGGTTTAAAAACAAATTTATTTGCAGTTTGGGGGAGGGCAACCATTTTCTTCAAGAACTCCATAATGTAACTCTATTTCTCTGATACATCACTATATAAACAAATGTATAGGTTCAATATTTCACGGAGAAGGCTTATTAATAATTGAATTCAGAGAGTCATATCTTCCTCTGATAAATTGATACAGCTCTGGTGATTTCAGTCTGTGACATTCAGAGAGTAATAGAAGAATGGAGAATTAAAAGGTTAAAACTTCTACTGCTCTTGGAATGTGAGTTACTTTCCCTCTAATTGTTAGTGTTTTCCTCTAGCAATATAGACGTATTTATAACAAGTGCACTAAAATACTTGGCTGATCTGCCTCACCTGAGGGAAGGAAACAACAGTTTTTTGGATGCTTCTAAATCAAAGGTATCTAAAAGTACATCAGCTGAAAAAGAAAGTAGAAACTGAAGCAGAGATAAGAGACTCAAAAACAATTTCAGGCCCTGGATTTAGTTAAGACTAACCCTGACGATAAAAAGTAAACCAGAAACAGACTTGGGAAAGAAAATCCAGTATGAAATTTGGCATGATTACTTTTTAGGAAGCATGGTTGTATGTATATAACTCCCCCCTTGCCCACAACCTATCCCTCACAAACAGTATGGGTATCCCATAAAGTTTGGCATGCTTCCTATAAAAATCAACAATTCTGTTCAAGAGGCACAAGCTTACTGTTTATCATTTTTACACAAAATGATTGGTTTGCACTTTAATAATTGTCTCAGAGGTCCCAGCCTTCACTTTTACTTCCCTTTCCTTCCTTTGGCTCCCAAACTTTGCTGGTTTTGTTACGTACAGCTGAGCCCAACATTTTTACCCACATGATCCCTCCAAGACCTCGGCAGTGCTGGGAGGCAGGGTCTGCTGGCAGTGGCAGAAAGACCTTCCCACAGGTGTCCACAGCAATGCTTCCCCCACACTCCATTTCCAACTGCTGTCTCACTCTCACATCCATGTAGGTTTCTGTCCCTCTGGGAGTGTCAGATCATAAATCAAGTGTACATGTCATCCTCTTTTAGCTGAGGGTATGAAATCCCCTGACAGAGGTAGGAGGAGAAGATCAACTGTCTGTTGACTATTACTCTGTGGAAGTGTTTCCTGGCTGTACTCACAAGACACATCGATCAGATTTTCTACCCATCATTTCAAGGAATCCTTGTAGGATGCCTCCCTTAAATGAAACCATGTGAGTCTTTCTTCTTGAGAAGATGAGGGCACACCCAGATCTTGCAAGGACTTAATGCCAGAGGGGTCAGTGCTTGCATCACTCCCAGGGAAAGTGCAAGTTCTAAACTGTCTTCATTTTTACTCCAGCTGGATGGGTCAGTGACCACTGGTGTGCTCTATCACATCTTGGTAAAAGGGACTTTAAAAACCTAACTGTCAGTTAGTGTAATAAAAACAGCGCGAGATGAAACTGTTCCCCTCTTACAGAGTAAAAAGATACGTGTTTTAAACTAATTCACAACACCACAAATATAAACCATTAGGGGGACCCCCTGTGATAGAGAAACAGTTAGAAGCAGATATGCTGCAGCTTTTTTATATTGCTTTCAATAACCAGAGCAGTATATCTTACATTTTTAATCAATTTTCCATTTTACAGCCTGATTTTCAGAAGCAGAGCTGGAGTTCTGAATAGCCATCACTCCTGTGCTGTTGAATGACCTCGTGGATTTTCTTCACTGTAACAGGAGTCATAACTACTAAATGTGTCATACTTACTTGCTACTGATTGATATGGAGCTGTTAAGCATGTTTTTGCACAGATGAAAATCTTGACATCAGATTAAAATGTGAGTAAGAAGAGAAAAAACTCCCCTTGCTTGAGCAGCGCGTGCTGTTTGGAGGAGCTCAGAGCCAAGTGCTCTGCAGTTTGCTCAGCTCTTAGCTATGTTGTGTGCTCAGCCCAGCAAAGGCTCTCAGTGATGGTGCAGGGCCAGGAATGAGCAAGGCTGAAGGATAAATTCCATATATGCTGGGAAAAGGGAACTCAGACCAAAGAGACTTCAGCTTCACAGAAGGCTGCAGCCTAAGCAGAGTCTGGGCCACAAGTGGGGTGAAGATCTCTCTGACAGACACACATATTGCTGCTTCCCAGTGGCTGCTTTCTTTCCTCCTAGCTGGTGCAAACCATGTATTTGCTATCCTGGCCCTTGCTACCACCAGATTGTGTAAGTCACCTTTCCGCAGGGTTTGTGAGGCATAAAAACGTTGCCAGCTCTAGTTACATGATTAAATTATGATTTTGATACTTATGTTTTGGTGTTGGGTTAAATTTCCTCTGTAGTTTCTTCTGGATATTCTGGGCTAAACCAAATTATCCACTTCATTGGCTCAATTCTTCAAAACTGGAAATTCACTGAAATCACAAACTTCAGCATGGTATCCCACTGACTTTATGAAGATGAATTATCACATTTCACCTGTTTCTGTTTTGATCTGTCATTTAAACTATCAATGAGCTGCTAAAAAATCACAATGTCTCCCTAACTTTATCAATAGTCAAGTTTTATTGGGAATTCCTGTTTCAATTCACTAATAAAGGCATCAAATATTGCACATATGTTTTTAGTAGCATTTGAACCTTAGAGATGAAACCAGCAGAAACAATTCCAGTTGCTGAATGACATAAGATGCTCAGTAGCCACAGGAGCTCAAGAAGGGGATGGATTAACTCAGTTTTTCTATCTGCAAGGGTATGGTGCTGCTTTTCCACCACCAGCAAGAGGAGTAGCTAATTTTGATAAGAAAAGAAAAAATACTACCCATAATTTGGCATTATATAAAGCTTTCTTGTGGGATATTTTCAAGATATGGTCTTTCTACAGAGTTCTCTGAAAACATCTACATTCACTTTCAATGTTGAGACTTTTTGGCCGTAAGTATTTTAAATAAATTCTAAGTAAATATCAAATGTTTTCAAACACAACATGCTCAACAGTTCTTCAACAAGTAGAGGAAGACACCAACAGACTTGAATTACATGGCATCACAAAATTTATGAAGACTTGAGATACAGTTAGTGACTACAATTTCATTGTTGGCAAGTGTAGTAGGGAAGGCACTGTCTAAGCTAAAGGATGATACTGATACAGAAACAAGAGATTATAAAAGTGGTTATGATAAACTTTGTCTGGTGTGAGAAAGCTTCTGACCTTCAGAATGATGATGTTTCCAAACAGAGTAGCAAAGAAAAATCTCAGCTGATTCTAAGGTGAAGTATGGTAAGATCAGGGCTCTTGGAGAGCTTTATCCAGCCAGGGCCAAAGCACCATCAGTGCCCACCAGGCCCACAGTGACTGCCCACTTCCAGCTGCAAAGGACTGGAGGAAGTATTCTTCCCAGGAGTATCCTTCCCAGGAACTGGCATGCTCTGGAGAAACCAGCTGAGAGCTTCTTGGGAGGCAGAAGGAGGGGAGCACTTGCTCTTTAACAAAACAGGGAGGGTTTGCATAATCCACCAGGAGCTGAATGAATCTGTGTGCTAGGTTGCTAAAACTGTCACCAAGTACCTAAAGAAAGTAATCCACGGAATCTGAAGGACAACCTCAGCGCTCTGTGTATTTCATTTCACTGACCTCCAAATACAAATGCATGCAATGTCCACAGCATGGAGCTGTATGCCCCCAGTGGCAAAATATGCCCTATATGGGTACTTCCAGTGTTTCACGTATACAGAGGTGACTGTGCGGTGTATCAGACAATAAAAACCCTGCCTTTTGTATGCACATATTTGTATAGCTAGATTTTAGAGCTTATTTATGAATATCTTTTTGTTCTCATCTCCAAAGAGGAGTATACTTAGCTTATAATAATTGAAAACATAGGCTTCACTGAAAGAAAAAGGAGTAAGTAATGTCCTCAAAACACATTGATAGTTACTGTTTTTGTTGCAAATCCATTTCTTCACCTCTTTTGAAATCATCTAACCCCTGCCTGGAGTAGTGAAAGGAGTGACCTGAAAGTCTGAGCTGTTGGTGCACTTCCAATGGATAATTTTTTTTTTGTATTGCTGTGCTGGTATGGACTCAGCAGGTACATAAATTACAATGTTCCAACCCATTTCACCCTCCAAGATGGAGTGAGGTACGTTCATTTTCACTCTTTGCACTCACTGCTTGTTCTTAGAGAGTCAAAGCTCATGTTGCTGTGCAATCCTGAACTTTTTTTATGAGCTTAGCTGGAACCCTGCTGGATGTCTTTTTTTGTTGCAGATTTTTTAATCTTGGCTTTCAAAATCAGAAACTCTTTCCTGGCTGCAGAGATTACTTCACTTTAGGTCTCAAATACACTGAAGAATCTCACACAGGTTTTTACAATATACTTTTTCAGCCCTCTTTTTTTTTTCTTCAATACCACACTTTGTGTGTCCTTGTAATTTTTCACATTGGCTGGTGGTTGATTAATCTTTTTGACTATGTAGGGGCCAGTCTTGTTTCTTATATTTATTCATTCTAGTGCCAGAGAACCGTGAGAACCAGATGTAAATATTTGCCCCATTTAGATCCTGAAAACAGATTCTGCTGTCAGGTGACAAATGTAAAAAGCAAGTCCAACAACAACAGTTATAAATTAGGGACCAAATAAGCAGTTTGCTTTGCTACACCGAATCATGATTTTGATTTGGAAATATTTTTTTGTTTGTTGGAATATCTAGTAGGGTGGTTTTGGAAGACTGCAATGCCACCCCCTTCTTGTTTTCACTCTTTAAAAAAGAAATTAGATGCAAAACATGACCTCAACCCTCCTAAATGGAGCAGAAAATCCAAGATGTAAATTTTGTTATGGACTCCTACACTGACAGTGGATCTAGAGAAGATCTTAGATTTAAACTAGTTCACCTCTGAACAGTGAACACAGTTTTGAGTGAATCTTTTGACTAACTCTTCTTCATCTATATTTTGAATCTGTCGGATTTGTTGGAGTTTTTTTTGCTAAGAAATAGGTTTGATGGATGCCAGCCTACTAAGTAGCTTCTATGATTATAAAAAGTGAATCCCTTGAGGACATGAATAAATTTGTTCTTTGGCTTCCTTTTCCACACTCCCTTTATAACTGGAAAAAGGAAGTGCAGAAAGATTAAACGTATTTCTCAAGGTCACATAAGAGTTTGTCGGTAAAAATTGCTCTAATTTTCTCCATCCCAAATCATTATTTTTCAAGCATGTCCAATCTTTCTATTCTCCACTGGTGAGATATTTTGAAATTATTTTAAAAAACCATGATGAAATTTTACATTGTACCACCACTTTCAAGATTTTGTTCTTATTAAGTATCATTGGGATGTGCTGGTTCTGAAGCCCAAAACAGATTGTCATTTTATTGCAGCCTGGTCAGTAGTACCTCATCAAGCAAAAACTCTGCTTGCAGAGAGCACTATGCTAATTGCTTTTCTGAGTATTTTCCATAATGTCTTCTTCTTCAGAATCTCAGTATTATACTGGTCACTTGACTTTAATAGGCTTCAATATATTATATGGGTCATTTGATTTTAATAGACTTCAACAATTTGAATTCTGAGGATATTCAGTATCACTAGCAAATACCAATTATATGTAGTACAATTATTTCAAGTGTACCAAGGCTACAACCACTCTTCCTTGAATATCATTATTACTTAATAAATTGCATACTTTCCTTTTGACCAATATTAAATAAATGCCCCTCAAATTTGCAAGTGAAGGACTGTTCACATTATGCATAATGCCTTCCAAAATTCTAATTGATGGCTTTGGGTAATGTCTCCATGAAATAATTGTTTAGTGTAACACTTTGAATGAAAAAATGTTTATTTGTTGCATTTTTCCTTTGTGAAAGAATTTTTCTTTCCCTGTAATATTTTCAGAAAGATCTCTGGTTTGGAGCAATTGGACCATGGTCTATGATGTCACTTAATTGCTGAAGCATGAGCTGTATATCCACCGTTTCTAATTCTGGGGCTGTCTGCAGGCAGCTTTTGTACCTCCCCTTTGAGATATTTCATGCCTGTATTTTCTGTTGGAAAACTTGCCATGCTCTATTCAATAACTGGCTCATCATACCAATGCCGTACCACCTCTCTTAGAAAACAATATTTCTGGCTTTGAAAGAAGGCAGAATAATGCCAGGAATCATAAGAAAAACCTGTCTTTCAAATTTTTTTACTTATCACAAAGAATTGCAAGAGAATTATTTCTGGTTGCAAGTAGTCATCCCTAAATTTAATTAGCACTGATAGGCACAGAAAAATATGTATAATCTACTTCGATTTGGGCTTCTGTGGAGATTTGGCTGCTGAACGGTTTGTGTCCTGGTGGAATTCCTTTTGATACACCAAGGTGCGGAGTCAGATTTTCAGATGTGATTTTCCCTTGCTAAATCTCAGTCCTTCCTGTGTACACCTGCAGGAATACAAACTTCTGAAGCAAAAGGGTGGTGTGCTCTGTGCACTGGCACCGAGATACCACCATGATACCTTGGAGCGATGCAGGAGAGGCACACAGCCAGTCAGTATTTGGAAAATGCTTTTTTGGTACCATGGTACAGATCTAGCACCAGTGAGCCGAGTTTAATCATGTTTGAAGGAACAATGTGAAAATAGGAAGCTGGGAATGAATTTAACTATGAGACACCATGTAGATAGTTTCTGGCAAAGATGATGTACCTGATCAGTAGCTTAGACCCATGTGCAGGCTGTCAGGACTGTGGGGTCTCTAAGTAAGACTGAGCTACAACTGGTTTTTTGTATTAAGGAAGCAGCATGTTCAAAGTCCTATAAATATGATTTTATTTAATAATATACTTTTTAATATTGCTATGAAAGGAAGAGCTTAGCAGATTCATTTTGCCTAAAGACAAAATTCCTTCTTTTTTGAGAGTGTAAAAAGAGCTGTATGGAATTATGTCCTCAGTGAGCTGCTTACAATGTAGATCATTAAATCCCTAAAGATTTGGCATGTAGTTCAACAATTGTTTGTCAAGTGTATTTAAAAATTTTCAAAAAATGCATTTCTGTTTTCCCAAAGGAAAATAATAATAAAAAAACAATCTTTGAAACCCAGATTTAGCAGAAGCCTTACACATGAATGGTAAGTTGGCAGTGTAGCTTTGCGTGGTACTTCAAGCAGAAACCTGATTGCTAAATTTCATTCTCTTTACTTATTTCCATTGTACTCAATAAACACCTTTCCAGCAGAGGTGTCATCTGGAGCAACTGGGAAATAATCTGATAATTCATTTCCTATTTACATACGCATAGTGACAGAACCAACACAGCGGCCAATCATTTGCAAAAATTTCCTTGCAGATACATTTAGCGACACACAAGACACAAGAGGGTAAAGAACTCCATCTAATCCATCAGAGGTTCAATTCTGAAGTAAATAGTGGGTATATTCTTATTCCAGTGATTTGCATAAGATTCTACTTTGTTTCTCTGCAGATAAATAAATTTTGATTAGTTTGGCAAGTTTGATGCTAAGTAAAAGAAAAAGCATCAAGGAATAAATGATGACAGTAAGGAAAATAGAGACAATTTTGGAAAGAATCCTTTAATTCACAGGTTTTTCACTTTAGTCAAGTGTGCTCCCTTATCTGCGTTACAGTATGTAAACAACCATCATTATTTCACATGCCAATAATGAAGAATGGGGTTGTTTTTTTATTTTCCTTAGGGTATGGAAGGATGTTTTTAAACTTTCGAAAAGGAAGATCTAAAAAACGTGTTCCCAAAGAAAGCTATCAGAAATACATTTTCTAGGAAGAAAATAATTCAGTATTTTAGACACACTGTCTGAATATCACAGGTAAAAAGGCCAAAAAGAAAATCACCGACCACCACTTTTCTTCTTTTTTATATGACATCACACTCTTTAGCTAGAACACAGATTTTGAACATATTATGCTAGTGTGCTAAAAACAAGATGAATCTTTTCATAGGATGTCAAGGAGCTTGGAAACAAGATTTGTGGAACACACAGGTTTTTAGGTATTTTTATGAAGAAAGCTTCCCACAAACCAAACCAAAAGACAGAAAAACAGCCTCATTTTCCAGCCACAGAATTTAGCTTAAGGATGTTTTTAATTCCTTACAAAACAAGGGAGTTAACATAGCTATTCTTTTATGCATGGCCCTGAAATTTAGGCACATCTAAAAACTGAAAACATTTATAGGAACTTAAACCTTAGCATGAGATTTTGTGTCAGTGTTCTTGTGCATGAAGTATACAATGAGGCTTCCATTCTGTTCCTTGACAGGCTGTTGCTGATAAAATGCCAGGAAGACTTTACTAGTTCAAAAGCATAAATATGAAATGGGTCTGTCCCATTACAAATACTTTTGAGTTTTCCAGATCTAACAGAATGAACCCACTCTTATTCTTCATTAAAGCTGTTAATTCAGGGATTACAGTGCTCCCACTGCCAATTCACCCTAACAGACATGTACCACTTAGATATCTAAAATAAAATTTAATTCTCTTTTGATATCTTCGTTGGGAAAGCTTTTCTATTTTTCTTGTTCAGAGCTACGGAAACTTTCTACTTATATTATCAACCAACAGCTGGTGTTCTCTGCTTGAGGCTGTAGTGTTATTTTTAAAATACTATTATTAATCTTTTTATTATTATTTCAAAGCTTTTCCTTGCCCGTGATTTCTTTACTCATAAATTAAGCTTGACAAAGTTTTTGTCTGATGAAAATTTAAATAAGAACTTCAGATAGGAAAACAAATTCGTGCAGCAAATGCCAGATTTGTGCAGACACCATGAAAATACACTTTGAAGCTGATTACTTTGGCTTTCTTGCATGCAGGTGCTGAGCCCTGGGCAGCAGTAAAGGGGTGAAAGAGCCCCAAAGCCAGGGCAGAGTCGAATGGGAGAGCAAGATGTAGCTCCAGCATGAATTTGCTCAAACTAAAGAGGAAGTAAACTCTTTAAGAACAGGAAGCAAGATATCTACAACTTCAAATCTTGCTGGACAGGAGATTATGTGAGTGTTTGTCTCTGTCTTCATGGGAAATGACAAAACACAAATCTTTCTGAAAAAGTCTTCAAAGATTCTCAGCATTTTGGTGTTATTTGTTCTCTGGATCAAGAGCTTCAGGGTGTGAAAGAACCGGGAGCATTTACCATTGTCCCAATGTGGTGTTGCGGCTCTGTAATGAGTTAGGGCTCAGCTCAGCTCCCATCTGAGTCATTGGGAAAAGTCTCGTTGCTTTTACAGCATGTTGATCAAGCTCTGAGTGCTCAGAGAAGTGGAACAGAACAGACCTGAACAGACCATTCTTTTCTGTAATGTGACATTTTGGTACCAAGAGGAATAAAAAACCCACATACCAAAGATCAGAAACAGATTACATTTTAGGACAAGGAGATAAAATGAGAAAGATGGCCAAAATAACAATAATCCCAAATACTTTTCAGCCTGGAAAAAGGCTGTGACATGTGGCATTCTCTTGAGGTATATGCATTCCTAATAGCTTGTAAAATTCCATTAGAAATTACTGCATCCAGCCTTAAAAACTCCATCATCTAAAGAGGATTTTGAGATTACAGTTTTAAGACAACTCAAAGAATGGGTTAAGTCTCAGCCAGTTCCTGTTTTCATTACTATCCTTGTTTCAAGTCAAGATTAAAGTTGTGCCATTTGCTATTTCCATTAAGCCCTTAATCTGGAAAGTGAGTGTCGATTTAGTCATGTCAGGTTAATATCTCAGGAAGTGGCTGTGCTACTGACCTCTCACTTACTTTTCATTTATCTTATAAATTTAAATGTTTCTCTACTTTCTGCTTCAACTGATGTACCTAGTTAGGTATTTTTGGAATGCAGTGCCGCTACCAATCTTCTGCATTCCATGATTCTTTGTATGGCTTGTAAATATTATTTATTCTTGTTTGCTAATGCTGAGTCTACACTGCCCTTGAGTGACAGGTAGAAGGACAACACAGTGACCCGCACATGGGGCCATCCCAGAAGGCAGGGCTTCCACGAGGGTGCAGGTCTCCCTGTTGCCACTGAATGTCCTACTGAGTCCCAGGGCAGTCTGGCGCTGTGAAACTGTGTACCCTTCCAAAGCTGCCTTCTGCATGCAGCAAACCTGCCACAGATAATGGAAGGCTGGCAAAGGAAAACTTCACGACACTTACTGCAATGAAGGTGCTTTCCTTCCATTGACATAGGCTGCAAGCCTTTGCTTTAGATATTAGAGATAACCATTCAAGTCTTTGTGTGAAGAATTCTTTCTCTGCCTTTTCCAGAAGAATCTGAGGTACCTTATCTAAGAAAACAACAAGAACACCAGCAACACCATTTCTGCCTGTTACTAAAGAAAGCAAAACAGGGGAGACATCTGCCTTTGATTTGGAGAAATTGAAGGATGAGAATGGAGCTTGGGTTGGCTTGAGGTGAGCCTATGGCTACTGAATGGTTGCATGAGCTTCCAAATGCATGTCACTGTAATGAATTCACACTGCTATCTGCCTTTATTTATGTCAGCTACCTAAAGAATGCAAGGCAACTGAATCAAGAAATGTAAGGAACAGGAGAGACACAGTTGTATTTTTCTGTCTTTGACATCATGAGGTATCTTGAGCTCACCATCACTTCTCTCTATTACTGCTCCAGGCCCACAGGCAACTTACTATTTAGTTGCATTCTTGTGTGAATGGAAGGGTGCAGGAGTGAAAGAAAGCAAAAATATGGAAAACAATGTAAAAGCCAGAACAGTGGACTTGAAGTGCTGTAGGTCTTCCTCACAGAGGGAAAAGAAAAGCAAAAAGCTTTTACATTATTTATGAATATTCCCATGCACACAGGGGAATTAAATAAGTGTAAATACACCTCTGTAACTTTTTCTCTCCAAGAGGAGAGAAGAAATTAACATGAAGTTATGAAAAACTCCACAACTGTGCTATCAACATCCTCAGATGTTGTGAGTGATATGGTGGGCAAGATCCGTATGGGGCAGAAGCAAGCCCTTTAAACACTGGGCTAATTTTTGATGAGTTAGATGGAACTGAGAGAGGCACCAGCAATGACAGCAGATGTTTTAATGTGCTTTTAAGTGTGACTGCTGCAATGTCATAAGACTGGAAATACTTGGCTAAACTGAGTCTAAAGCAATGTGCAAGTCACACTCCCTTGAGGCAATTGCTGTTACTAATTTATCTCCAGAGTTGCATGGTAGTAATTATTCTCCTCATGGATATTAATCTCTTGTCCTATTGCAACAGAAATTTTACCTTGTACATTACTGTGACATGTTCATTCTGAACAAAATCTTTTGTACCACGTTCTTCTTTATGCTTATATTCTGCATAAAATCTCTATTTCTGTTGGACAGAAGTTAATTTTTATCTCCTGCTCAAAAACACACATCTGCTGAATTATAGAAGAAAAGTATGAAAAGATCAGCACTAGATCCTTCTGAGAAAGTTGTTTTCAGGTGTAATACAGGGGTCTGGTCAATAATATCTGTTATCACAACTGCCTTTGAGAAGAGTGAGTGAACCACTGTAAGTTGCTCATATCAGCTTCGTACTCATGCAGTCTTGTGTTTTTTCACTTTAATACTACACAGAAAAGGAATTTTAAAATATGGCATAGATTATTGTGTTTTCAGATGAACAGCACAGAGACATTTTTATCGAGGTTCTGGAAGAGTTTGACATTTTTTCTCTTTCATAATATCTTGTAAGCTACTAGGAAATGCTTAACTCACTTAAATCACTGAAAAACTCTGGTGAAGATTTGAAGTGATTTTTCCCAACTCGGCCCGATGTACAAACCCATGATTCCCACAAACTGATTCAGCAAAAGGCTGTCACCTGCAATGACATAAACTTTGAAAATGTACAGCTGCTTCAACAAGAAAGTAATTTTAATTGATGGGCAGAAAAGTCAGAAGATTGAAAAGGTTTTTGGTGCTCTTGTGAGAGTGAGTGAGGAGCCAAAGTAGTTGCAGCATTGCAAGAGTGAGTGGGAACTGAAGTCACAGAGGGTGGTGAAAGAGCTGAGGCATTAAATGAATACTTTACAAGAAGGAATACTGGGAGATGTGCCAGCTGAAACTGGTTGTTGTATCCACTGCCACGGTTGACTTCAGAGCTAGTGAGGCACATATATTGAATAAATTAAGAGAAGTTGAAATCGACAAATCATCCACGCCATGTGCAACCTTGAGGCTTTAAAAGGAGAATGGGGCAGTACACAGCTCAGGTAGGGTGGCCTTCACTCAGTGCTACAAGTGCCGACTTCTCCAATAATAGAAAAACTGCTATTGAATAAATACCATAAAATCTTAATTTCTACCTTGCAATTACAGGAAATCCCTGCCAAGTCAGAGTTGACCTTTTTCCCCCTTAGTAGAGGATTTAATTTATGTATTTAGCTCACATATTTGTTTATATATTTAGTTCTACTGACATGAAACATGCCTTTCCGTATTCATGTATATTTTAAGGTTTAAATGAGTCTTTCAGTAGCAAAGCATCAGAGGTGCTTATAGTGGCACATGCCATATGATACATGTTGAGTCACCCTTGTCATTATTAGTTTATGGAAGGAGAAACTGAACAAAACAGTAAGGAAGTGACCCTCTCATTCTCTTGTAGTGTTTTCTTCCTTTTTTGGTTTTACTTTTTCATTTGTGGTGAGGGAGAGGAATCAAGGAAGCAGTCTCAGAAGTCTGCCTGCCATCTCCTTGGAAGGAAAGAAATGATCCTTGTCATCTGTGACACTTAACCTATCATATATATTTTTCCCAAAGAAAGGCCCTTTGTGCCTCCTGGCTTCCATAGTGGCTTTTACTAAGCAGAAACAAGCAGGTGCTTAAGTCTGTCTTGTGCAGCCCACCATGGTGGACTGGCACATCCATCTTCTCCTTCTTTTTCCATTTTAGCTGCCTGCATGCACCAATAAACAAAATCATCCTTCATTCAAATGTCTAAAATATATCAAGATGGCTGCTAAGAGGGTTGTATTTTAAGACATCTTGAGAGATCATTTCCCTTGCTGATTTTAACTGCTGAAAGAAGAGGACAGATGAAAATGTAGCCATATAACTAGAAAATGATGACTGAAATATAAGTACAGTGGGAATCAGGGTTTTGTGTAATGCAAAGGAAGGCAATGGAAAGCGCCACGTATCCAGCAGAGATTTACTTACCACTCTGAGTGGCCACAGCACAGCTCATTAGAAACATTCTCCTCGGAGGGGTGTTAATCCTGTAGTCTTTATTTACACTCGTGGGATCACTCTTGTGAATACGAGCTGCAAAATCAGGTCTGTAATGATTTCTGCTTCAGGTGCAAGCTCAGAGATGTGACTGAAAGATGATTTTTTTCATTTATTTCACGTTGTTATATAAAAATGAGCAGACGTTTTTCACACAAGAAAGTAGGGTACAGGTCATCACTGAACATCTTTGATAAAATAGCTGCTGTTTACTTAATTTCCATTGTACAGTTCCTTTTAGGACAAATGTCTATGATAAAGTACAAAACCAGTTTGGAGCCAGAATCTTCTATAAAAGCACCAGAGATACCATGCTACAATTTGAACAAAACATTTTCCATTTGAAATGCTTAAAATTTATTGCATAAAATTTAAACTCTCCTATTTTAAAAACCTTTTAGTGAAATGAAAGTTTGCATTTTTCATCAGAAAACACTTATTTCCAGTCCATGTAGAAATTTTCACAGGAGATGTGTTTTCATTTCAGAAGAATGTTCTTCTTTTCCTAAAATATTTTTGTCAACATATTTTCACAGCTCTAGTAATGGAAAATGTGCGAGTGCTATTCTAAAACATAGCTGTTTTCCTTAACTCTGCAAATTTGGAGGAGAAAAACTCACAAATAAAGGCAGATATATGAATGTGTTTATATGTATAGTTATTTACAGCTGATACTTTCTTGGATTATACTGACTTGTCCTTGGTGAATTGTCCTTACTGTTCTCTGGGGGGAAATAAGATAAAAATACAGGATTGACACAAGAAGAGAAGTTTAGTCCATTGCCTGTTCTTATCTCCTGCCATTTTCCCAAAACATATTAATTTTTTAGCTAGACATATAAACCAAAGGAAGAACAAAAGAGATCCATATGTATATAAAGCTTGGACATCCGTATTCTTAAGACCTATTGACATTATAATACATCTGTTGTACTTTGTGTTATATAGGCCAGTAGGAGCAAGACAAACCCTGCTCTAAATAATTTTAATATCTTGGTTAAAGATGTGATTAAAAAAATTACTGACATCGTATGCCATATTTGCATGAGGTGAAGATTTTAGGATTAGATTAAACAAAGTTTTCAATGTATTTTTAAATTACTGTAATTTTATAATATTTAATTAGAAAATTGCTATCTGAGCAGTTCATATGCCTACGAAAATTTTTTTACCAGAATTCAAGACCATTTTCTTCCTACTCAACAGAGAATAATGAGTAATGCTAAAACCAAAATCCTTTTGACAGAGGGCAAAAGTTGCCCATGCCTTGCTTTTCCAAAGTCTGTCTAAGCCTTCCAACTTACTGACAACTGTCCTGACAACTCAGCCTGTTTTTTTCACTTTCTTCCGTGGGATAAACAAACAAACAAAAAAATCCTTTAAGACGATTGTTTTGCTTGTCTTGTTATTAAGTGGAATTATTCTTGAAGCTCCATTGTCTTTTTTTTTTTTTCCCCTGCCCTTTCATCTTGTACATGAGAAGCAGTTTTGAAAAGAACAGACTGATCCTGGGTGGGCTATATCAGCCCAACACCATCTTCTAATGCTTTTGCCTTCAAATGCCTCCCCTAAAATGGCATCAGTGCTGAATGTCTCTGTACAGCAGCATTTAGCAATAAAAATCCATCACATAGAATTTCTATGGATAGAATGTGATTTCATCCAGAAAGAATTATGCTAGCCTCTAATCTGATTTGCTCTCTGGATTTAAAGAAATTTTGTATGTAGACAGTAACTCTAACCATCTATAATACTGCCAAAGAAGAGCAGGCCTTTTTGCTACTCTCATCTCTCATTTGACTGTAGGCTCAGCTGCTGAATCCTATAAGTCTGTAAAATGCCACCTGCCTTGTTCTTTACTGCCCACTTCCCAGGAAAAGATTTCATACAATATAGGATTTAACTCATAAACTGTCATGACAAATGCGAAAAGAAAAACAACAGCATTTCCATCTATCTCCATGAAACACACGACCTTGTGAAGACTGATGTAAAGGTTTTATCTATATAATTCTGGCATGAATTATATTTTAGTTGTGCTCTTGGCATGATGAACACATAATAAGCTGCATTACCTCTAAGGGATAAGAATGAAGGTGTGTATTTGTCAGCACAAGCCTAGTATATATTGTCTCATTATTATTGCTTATTAGAAATGTGGCAGTCTCTGTAGGTCTCAGTAGAGGTGGCAGTGTTGAACAAATTAATGGGCACTCTATATCCAAAAAGATCTTATTGCCTAAGTCAGAAAGACTCAGAATGGGGAAAGGAGGATTATCATCATCATTTTAAAGACAAAGCAGGCTGAGACTGAGAGGGATGTAATAGCTTGTCATGTTTTTGGACAGCATGAATGTCAGAGTCACACTCATGTTCAGCACGTTCCTCTGCACACTGTGCATAAAAACTTTAAAACACAATACCAGATACTCTGGTTAATTTCATATTTATATATGTGTCTGTGAGAAAAAACAGTGATATACCAGAGTATGAAAAAAATGCAGTGAAGTTTTAATGTCAATGAAGTTTTAATATCTGCTAATGAAATACCCAATATATTTTCTTGGCTTCTGTCTTAGTTCCTGCTACTCTTAGCCCACCTTGATGTCCTGGAAAACTAGAAAAAAATGTTATATAGAAGTTCAGAATGGTGCATCCCATGGACAAGAAAGTGACCCAAAGGGACAGGAGACTTGCACAGCTGAACAAGGAACTCCTGTCAAAACTCAGACATAACCAGAGATACAAATGAGGCAGAAGCAGGGACAGGCCACTTGGCATGAATATAGGGATGTTGCCGGAGTACATAAAAATGCAACAATGAAGGCCAAGGTCCATTTGAAATTAAATCTGGCTAGGAGGTTTTATAACTATTTTGAAGTGTCCAAGACCAATATAAGCACCAAAAAGCGCAAAATTAAGGAGAGAAATCTGGTGCAGAATCCGTGGCAAGACATAGAGCTAACTTTAAAGTCAAACAGATGAGTAAACCCATCTCATACATATGCCAACACATGCACAAGTACACAAATAATTTTTCTTCTTGTTTGTTTTGTTTTCTCTCCCCCTGGCGGTAGAAAACGCACCTAAAGTCAAAGAATGTTATTCCTAAAATCACAATCCCCTTCCCAAAGATCGTATTATTTCATCCTGAAAATTAGGTATATATCATATAACTGGGCTAGGTGGATTCACATAAAATCCAGACTATCACCTTGAAATGAAAGCTCTGGCTGATGGAGGGTTTACTCAAAATAGCAATTTAGTGATAGCAAAATCTATCAGTGATGAGGTTTTTTGTTTATTTCAGTGCTGCTTTCTCCAACATTAATTTAAAGATCCATAATGTCCTTTGTTCTCAGGATGTCGATAAACCACCTGAGGGAATGCGCCTGTCCATTTATAAGATTTTTCAGGCATAGGAAGGTATGGCTTTGTTTTCCACAGAACAGACGTCCACAAATATGCCAAATAGCCACTGCTTCACTGTGGCCAACTATGAGCTGGTTCAAAGGCTGTCCAGCAGCTAAGGTGGAGGAGGTTATCTATGCACTGGCGATGTGCAACTTATGTCTGGGCTCACAAACAGCTGAATCCACTAACTGAGTGAGACATACACAGGGGCATAAATAACTTTGGAAAAAATAACCTGCTTTGTCAGTTAAAAATCAATCATGTTGCCTGTTATTACTGTAGGCAACATGTCTTTTTTTGGGCCAAATCATAAGAACTCTTCCTAATTCACCATGGTGCAAAAATCAACCCCCTGAAGTCCCGACACTGGGGCTATCTCTCTAGATCCCATGATACATCCCTCTTCTGAGAACCAAGAGAGAGAATGCAATTGTTCCCTTACAATTTTTACATTAATTTAAAGCTAGAATAACCTAACATAAAAAATAAGAATGAAGGGATTCTTATGTACAGGTTAAGAAATTGAGCTGATCTTTCAGAATGTGTGGTGGGAGTTTGATTTGCTTCACTTTAAGCATAAAAATTAAAATTTTTTTGGCAGCAAGCCATATGAAAGAAGCAAAATGCTAACTAATCATATTTAATGTTAAATCAATGGCACAGTGCTATGAAAGCCTGAAGGAATAGAAATGTCTTTTCTTAGCATGCCCAGTAATAGACTTTGGGGTCAAGAAATGATGTATTACTGTAATATCTGCTGCCTTTTAAACTGACACTTTTAATAAATGGCATATATTCCTCTTATAATTTCTTTATTAGTAACACAAATTTCCCCATCTGTGATTATCATCATGGGTAGCAGATGAAAAATTCCCCTCTGCCAATGAACATGCCAGTTGAGCTACACCAGAGAGGCACCCGACTTGCCATGCACATACAGAACTCAGCCCCAGTGCCTCCTTTAGTGTAATACAGCAGCAATTATCTCTCTCTTTACTTGACAGGTGGCCTCTAACCTTTCCAGGCTGCTTCGAGCAGAGCATCGGATATCACAAATGAGGGAATACATCAAAATTAGGTGAACATTTACTTCCAGCATGTATTTGGCATAGTTCTGAGGATTGGCAATAGACCTTATCCCACAAGCAATTTCCTTTCCATCTTGATTGAAGGAAATATATGGCTTAGCTGCAAGCTCTGTTGAATTCCCTACCAGGATCTCTGCAGATATGTAAATGAACATTAGCTGCAGAATATCAGATAATGGAAATACCTAAAGAACATTACAGCTTGAGAAGGAGGAAAAAATAGTCTCTTGCTAGCAAGATATCTTCTCTTTGAAGGAAACACTTTAGTGACATGAAGTTGAAGGTAAAATATAAATTGAATACAAAAAGTTGAGTGAGAGGTAATTATTAAAATTATTTGGATTAGATGGAGAAATTCAAGGCCTGTTTCAAGAGAAAGCTTGCATGCCTGAATAAAGCAATATGCAGATTCATTGTCAGGCAGTGACTTTCAGTGAATTACCACAAAAGAAATTGTAGTTTTTACAAACAGAGCATGAACTGCCAGGAATTCAAATGACCATAAAGAATTCATTGCTGGTGTCAGTGAGCATCCAGTGGCAGCTCGAGGGTGATTCACACATTATTGCCCAAGGACTGCAGAGAGTTTTATCAGTTATCTAAAGAAGGGTTTCTTGTGCAACCTGAGGTGCCTTGGGGTGTCCTGAGCCCTCTTTCCAGGCAGGCACGTGGCTTCTACTCCCAGGATGTTGCGGGCGTCTCAGGTATATCAGGGCATCTCCAAAGCCATACTGACACTCCTGGTTGCACTGAACATGAAAGGACACATCTCAAATGTTAAAAATCTTTAGAAGCTGATGAAAAACCTAATGTTTTATAGTAAACAGCTGCAGATCATTTACTGCTCTATCACAATGTGCTCTGTATTGTGATAGTGGTTGATTCACAAAAAACCAGCAATAGCTAGTTTGAAAAATTTTACATTACTTTCTGAAGATAGATCTCTTTTCCCTGGTATTATCAATAGCTCTGTCTAGAAAAGGCTGTCCATTTGTTTCTGCATGTGTGCAAATTTCAAAATTATTCTTCCTTCATCTAGATGCGGTGTCTTTTTCCCCAAAATACTATTTTTTTTTCAACACCACATTTTATTCAACATGCAAAATCCAAAGAAGATAAATAGGGAACAGGACAGCTCAAATAAGGTCGACATGACATAGCCAATAAATCTTGTTCCATGTTTCTGCATTTGGGTTCAAAATGATGGTGACAAGAGGCTGGAGTGCTAACACTGAAAAGGTAGAAGACAACAGCCTGAATCACTGTTCCAAACCACATGTAGATTCTGATAGACTCTGCCAAGGAGACAAGTCTGAACAAAGACATCTGTGTGTTTTAATAGGGATCATGATTCTAACACGCACACACGTCTTTGCAGAAATAAATAAAAGAAGAATTATCTTCCTATTCCCCACTGGAATCCCATCTGGCACTACTAATCGACCAATTACCTTCAACAGCTAATGGATGAAATGATAAAGGAACTGTGTCAAAGGATTATATTTTTGGTTACTAATCTTGGACAGGATAAGTGTCAACTACAGCTTCTGCCAGTGGAAAAAACCTATTTTCTGGATAAATTTCAGTTAATCAGTTTCCTGACTGCAAGGAAATAGTTTTCAAAGAAACTTTTAGATTCTAATGGGCTGCCCGATTTATCTTCTTGTTTAGGTTCTGATCCTGTTTTAATTTGCCACTCTCTCTTGTCTGCTAATCAACCTCTTAGTGATCCAAGTCTCTCCATACTGAATGGTATATGCTCTCACAACATTAATTCACCAAGCCAGCACATTTCTAAATTCAACATTTTCTCATTTCAAATTTTGAAAATTCAAATTTTCTCATTTCAAATTTTCTCATTTCAAATTTTCAAATTAAATTCTCAATTTCAAATCAAAGTTTTTTGTTATGATGCACTCAGGAAATGAACCCACAGAGATATTCAGGATGCCTATCTCTCACCTTCCTATAAATTTTTGCACACTTTTTCTTGATATTATTCCTTTTTGTTTCCCTGATTGTTCTAAACACCTATCATTTAAATCCTGTGATCTATTCTGAAAGCCCACATAAAGCTGATTAAGTGTCAGTTTTGGCTTTATACTAAGACTGAAAATTATTCTTATTTTAAATGATTCATATCATTATATTTGAGTTAGATACATGAAAAGAACATAGCTACTTTGGAGCAAATATTATAAGCAACGTATTATAAAATGCTATTTGATCAACTTGAAAACAGTCTCAGAAAATATTTACTTTTAACTGTGAAATAAGTATCCAGTTCTCATAACCAGAGGTTTTTAAAAGTTTTTTGCTTTCTGTTTCTGCGGGTCTTTTGAAAGGTTGACTGCATTTTAAAAATCTTTTTAAATGCAAAATGTGTTACTACTTTTGAAAATAAAGTATTTGGCCTTTTTTCCCTCTTCCTCTTTCAGTTAATCTGATTTAGATATATGAACTGCCAAAAACCTGCTCAGTTTAATCCCACAGAATAGTGGTTGAATGACACCAGCCTTTAAGAGATATTGTGTCAGCCCACCTGGAGCACCTTAATCAAAGCTCTTCCTTCTTTTCAGAGAGTTGTGTCAAGTCAGGGACATTCAAGTCAAGGCATTCTGTTGTGTACTCTGTTTTCTGAACATAAATGCACCACTTTTGGTTCAGATATTTGACCATTTTGGTTAAATGATTACTGCTTTCAAGACTTGGTTTTGTTGGGTTCAGGGAAAAGAAGCTCTCTGTGTCAGTGAGCCAGGAATACTCAGTGCCCAAAGCTGTGGGTCATGCCTTGCTTGATAGTGGTAGTTCATATTTTTTAAAACATTGTACTTCCCCTTTTTGCTCTGATGCCCATCAAGCAGCTCTGAACCTCTAATTTCTGAGCTTCCTGGAGTCACTATGTATTCGAGGCAAGCCTATTGAAGAAACCTTCTTACTCCAGATACAGGAGGCATCTCACTCACAGGCTCTCATCCTGCTGGGGGGCTTCAACCACTCTGACATCTGATGGAAAAGCAGCCCAGAAAGCTGTAGGCAGTCCAGAAAACTCCTGTAATTCACTGTGGATACATAATAGACAGCCCTACCACAGGGGTTGTAAAACTGGACCTGATGGTGAAAAATGCAGATGAGCTAGTTGGTGACATCAAGATTGGAGGCAGCCTGGGCTGCAGTGATCACACACTGGTGGAATTCCCAGTCCTCAAGGATATGGGTCACTGCAGATGGATAAAGCATTCTTGAAGTTCCCTACTATCAGAAAAATGGAGAGGAAGAAGCAGAGGATTAGAAGCAGCGTGAATGATAAAGTGAGAAATGCTTCTTGCATTTGTTCTTTACTGCCATTTCTCTACCAGGAAAGCCCAGGTGATGTTGGGTTTTATTTGTCTCTGAGCTTGGGCCAATACGCCCCCAAAGAGATCAGCCAACACACTGGCAGTTTGCTAATTTTCTGGGCCATCCCATATGTTGTAACCTGAATAAGACCGCACTCAATTACTTGTCTCTTTAAATCTCCTGTGGAGGATTGATTCAAACCATTTTCTGAAGATGAATCCCATTGTGTCACTGAAATCAGGCTTCAATTCTCAATACTTTCAGACTTTTTCCATTGGATCTATTCTGGAAGGAAATGTGGGAGGACAACAAAGAAGAAAGAAGAAGAAACTGCTTTACTTTCTGAGCAACTTTTGAATTCTTTGCCATGGAGAGGTAGTTCACTGTAACAGACCTTTCAGCAGAAGGAATATATTTATATGTATAGCTTTTCTCTTCAAAACATGTTTTAAAATTAGAATCCATGATAGAATTTAACTTGACTCTGGAAATGTAAAATATAAATGCAGATTATTATAGAGCAAAGGATTTAAGTCTGAGTGGCATAAATGGAGATTAGTGAAGAGCACAGTACAACATTTCTTCTTGCAGAGGTTTCTTACATCTTATCTACCAATTATGCTGAATAGCAATAAGACCTGCTTGAATTAAAACATTATTAAAGATTAGTGTATTTCTTGTCTTATTGTGTAGTGGTAGATATTAATTAAAAATTTGTATGTTGCTCACCTGGCTGAAACTCCCCAGTCACAGCCTGACAAAATCTTTTCTGGTGGAATATCTCAGGACTCTCTATGAACCTGTTCAGGAAAAATGACGCACAACTGAGTAGCTCCTTTCCATCCAGGGCCAGGAACTGATAGCACATGAGCGGAGTGCTATTTGATTAATATTCTAGGCCTGGAAATGACTCTATATTTCATCAGACTTGAATATTATAGGAAAAGAGGTTTGATTCTGGGTCACATTAAACTTCAAACTGAATGTACTCAGTGTTTAGTTTGGACACTTTTGAAATCTCATGAGAATATGGTGTGACAAACCAGTGTTGTCAAAACAGAAAAAGAATTACAAAACTTGTGCTTCTGTCTGAAACTATAGTTTGCATACTTTAAACCAGAACAGCACTTCAGGAGGCCCTTAACTCTTTTATTGTGTATTAGAGAAACTTATATGTTCATATATGTATGACTTCCAGCAAATTCCTACAACATTTGGTTTTCTATTGAGTCAAAATAAAGTGGAAAATCTTCCACAGCTTTCACAAAGCTTTCAATTAAGCCGATAATAAATCAAAAATTGGTATTTAATGATTGTTTGATAGGTAAAATGCATCAGAAATTTCTTTCTAGCCTCATCTGTTCAGTGCTTATTGGTTACTAATCTCAAAAGAGATGGCAGAACTAAATTATTTACTTGGTTCTCCAGCTGAGAATACAAATGCGTGACATGAGCAGTGTAGAATATCTTGCATTTCCTCTGCTTTGCCGTGGATATAAAAGATCTTCTGTTGTGTCACAAGCTATAAAATTATCTTTTTTATTCTGCAGAACCTTGCTTGCACAGGGCACAAGGAGCAGACCATGTGTTAAGAGCTTATATGTACTGCAGAGCTTAGCCTTCACATAAGATCTGAAGGCGCTGCAAACAGCCCAGAGGCATGGGAACAAGTGAATCAAAATGTGGTGAAACCCTCCTCTCTCTCCTGCTGCTGCTTTTCTGGCTCACCTGCTACACCAGGTCAAAAAGCTAAAGGTTAGAAATGTCGAGTATAAATATTGTATTACTTTTTTTTTTGTTATGCAGCTGAACTCTTTTCTATCTGAATAGGTGTTTCCTTTCCCTCAATACATTTGCTTCAAGGAAAAGAAAAATGCCAATGTACAAACATGCTATTTCCTTTCCACAGAAGAAGTGGGGAGTATCAAAAAGATCAAAAAGGAAAAGGTTTTCAAAAGAGATGCTGAAGGATTAGAAATCAAAACTGTGACCAGCCCTGGCTAGGAAACTTTTTTTGGCATTCCATTGTACTGGAATACTGTGTGCTGAGTGCAGGGGGGCATAAGATGAGGCAGAAAGGTTCCAAAAACCTAATGTAGATCTGAATTTCTGCATCTATCACAGATTGCACCAAAAGTGTCATCATTTTTACTTGAACCAGAGGTTTAAAATTTTGCTGTTTGAGTCCATGTCTTCTTCAGGGTTTTATCAATTATAACCTGATTTTATTAGGCTGGTGGTTTTAACTTTACACTATATCATAAACACCTGAAAAGAGGGAGCTGGAAATTTATGAGAGAAGCCCTAAGAGCCCCTTACCTACAGTGACAAAATTGCCACCACCATAATTTCTATTAAGTGCTACAAAATTACAGTGTAACAGCTCTGAAATTACATGTGACATCTGCATGAATACCAAATCACTTCATTGCATTCAGCCATATTACAAAAAGCACTTACTGAATTTGTACTGATTACAACTCTTACAAATTAATGTACCCAAGCAAACGTACTTCTCAGTGTACATATATTATTTAAAGATCTCAGCTGAATCAAAGGAAGGCAACAGAATAAACAATGCTACCACTTAACATGGAGTATCATATTTGAGAGAAGTACCCCGATAATTTAAAACTCTTTTAAAGTGCGTGATTTTTAGAACAGACTGTTTTCCTTTTCTAAAAATTTTTGATTAAGCATGCCATGTCATTCTTTCATCCAGTCTCTCAAGAAAAAAAGTCTAAAGAGGGAAAAGACCAAGAAAGAATGTGACAAATGTTCATTACACAGAATTTTCTTTTT
The DNA here is from genome assembly GCA_013397975.1 of Machaerirhynchus nigripectus. Lineage (NCBI taxonomy): Eukaryota > Metazoa > Chordata > Aves > Passeriformes > Dicruridae > Machaerirhynchus > Machaerirhynchus nigripectus. Next base: position 2,749,400 of record VZRQ01001982.1, read on the forward strand.
TTAAATCACATTTCCCATAGTGCAAGCCAGATTTTATTGTTGTATAAGTCACAAAGAAATAAGAAGCTGGTAATGAGATAGAAGAATATTTGAAATATGGATGCAAATCCCTACTACCTGCTGAGCAAAAATAGTCTGCAGACACTGTCCTGAAAACTGAACTGCCGTTAACATCTTGTAAGCACTAAATTTGCTGCGGAAGAATATTGAAATGATACATCTGTGAAATGCCAAAGGCCTCTAATTTATCTCTAAGCAGAATGTTTCATCTACATCTACATAAATATTTTAACAGGAATTTAATTTTAATTTTAGTCACACAATAAATCTCTTTATTGCACCACATCTTCTTGTCCTAAATAAGTTACTTATTGTGTTATGAGCATGAAGATGGTTGCGTTCATTCATCTTTCTGGCTTGATGAGAAGTCTGAAAACACAATGTATAAATGCACCTATTTACATAAAAATCTTGCCACAGGCTGTTTAATTTTATTTAGAACATGTGTTAATTTAGATTTAACTTATTCAGTGACCATCAAGCGAGTTGTGTCTGGCTCCAACTTTGAACCTCTCAAGGGTCCACCAAAACAGAACAAGAGTAAAAAACAACAAAAAAGGAAGTCTAGAGTAGGTGTATTGGCAGCTGTATATTCACCAGCAGATGAAAAATATCAGACCTTTACTGCTTATTTTCTTTTCAGTGCATTTTATAAAGAGCAGTAGGAACTCAGGCAGCTACTGTCTGACTGACTCTTACTCACTGTACATTTCAGATACCATTGCTGTCGCAGTTTGATTGTGTAGAGTTAGATATGGTGAAAGTGTTTAGCTGGTAATTTATAATGTCTTCAGAGGATGATAAACTGGGCATGAATTACTTTTCCTGCTTGACAGAATGCTGGAAATAAGCTCCTAATGGTAGAAAGATTTTTGTGAGCAGGCAGTCTGGTGCAGTGTTGCCTGCCCTTCCCAAGTCTGTTTGGCACAGGCTACAGACCCAGGAACGCTGATGGTGTGAATGAACAGGCACATCTGTACACAGCCTATTGCCATTCTCTTTGCAAGCTCTTTCCAAGCTCTTTACTTGCTTTCTTGATGAAAGAAAATTGCGGTGGAACTACTGTAAATCTCTCTTCAGGCATGCGAATTCAGTCTGCACAAGTCATACGGCCCTCCCTGAAAATTGGTTATCACTTCTGATTTATTTATTTTCAGCATAGAACTTTTGCTCTAGCACTCAGAGAGGAACAGGCACAAATGTAAATAACAACTGGCAGTTTAAATTAGGCTGTTAAGGAAGAGATTTTCAAAGGCTTAAACAGAAGCTAATATCAAGCAGCCCTAATCAAGTCTTTCACTGTAAGCTGAGTACCTATTACTCATTTTTACCTCTGAAGATCCTTTCCTAAAACTGTCCTGTTCCGTAATTTTTTTTTACATTGGAGACAAGCATAAGTATAGGTGCTTACAAATCTGTTTGCTTAATTTTGAAAATCTGACTCTAAATTTTTATCTAAGGAAGTTTTAGGCTGCAAGCCAAATTGGCATAAGTAGGTAGAGACACATTATTATATCTTCCCTCAAGGCAGTTGTCTGCTCTACAGAGAATTAAGATAACAGCAGACATTAAGGTTGTTTAATCAGTATCATTTAGCAGACCTAAGCTGATTATAAAAGTTTTAGAAAAGAGTAACTGGACATTATGCAAAAACACTTGGACATCTTCAAACCCATATGACTTTACTCGTCAGTGCATACAAATATATGGTACATAAACAGAGAGGTGGAAATGGACAAGGAGGTGCAAAGATGGCCTGTTGAAGGATAGGCTCCAATATAATACAGGGCACTGCAATGCAATCCTCTTTTCCGCTTTGAAAGGTAATTTGTCGTTGTCTTGGTGATTATTCAGCCACTGACTTCTCTATTATGCCTGTTAAGCCTGGGATTTCTTCTTTCTTATTAACCACTTTAGTCTTCCTTTTGCATCTTCCGTTTCCCCCACTGTCTAACAAGTTAACCAGAAAATACTTTAAAGGGAGTTAGAAACAGCAGTGTCCTCCTTGGGCAGGTTTTAAAGGAGTGTTATGCAAAATCTGGGATTGTGTTTTTCCTTAAAGCCACTGTGACTGGCACAAAAGTTTTTGTTTTGATTCTGAAGTGCACAGTGGAGAAAGGAGAAATGCAGCAAATACTCTGTTGTACTGCACACATCTTAGCAATAAGCTAATAGACCTACTCAGGAACAAAGACATGCTCAGCCAGTCTTTGTGCTTAATTAATAGAATCATTGAATATCTGGTTGAACGAGATCCTTGGAGATCATCTGGTCCAATCTCTGGCTGGAAAGAGGACTATTAACCAAGACCAAATCAGAAGAGCCCTGGGTTTTGCTGATTCCATCTCCTGTCTGTACAGCGCTACATGGTTATGCTCTATGAAAGTTGTCTGTCTTCCCCAAAGTCTCCTGACACTATTCCTTTTTAGACACAGGCCACCAGCTCACCAAATCTTTCTTCAGTTCAGATAAACAATACTTGTCACTATTTTTTTTAACCCAGTTTTCTCTATTTTCCCTGAATTTATGGCCCAGCCTGTAAGCCATGGAGCTCTCTCACCAGTGAGTCAACAATTCCCATTCTGAGGGATTGTGCAAATGCTGTATGTTTCTATAACCGCAGCCCATTGGGAAAGTTCAGAGCTCAGTGGTCCTTATTCTCTCTGTTCATTTTTTATGGTGTAGGGAACTACAGTAGATTCTATCACAAAGCCTGTGGGAGTACTGGCTGATTCCTGGCCAGGCAAGGGACTCATTCTCTCTGTTCCACTTCAGTCACTTGTTTGTGACTGCTCATTTTTGCTCTTTGAAATCCTCTCCCAGTCACCTAACTTATAATGACTCTTTTACTTTACTTAGGTACAACAAAAAAATTATGAGCAGATTAATCTGTAAAGATGTAATTAAATGGCAGCAGATTGCCAATAGTCAAGAGTCAGGTAGCTGAAATTCCCACAAGGTTGTGCAATGCCTCCCAGAAAGCAATGTAGTATTTATGTTATGTGAAATTTCTTTTGTCCTTAAAGTCTTCCATTTTGATCAGCAGGTGATTTGAGGGATCTACTTGAAATAACTGACGCAGTTAACTCACAGATCAGTCTGCTTTGATCAGAAGGTCACAACTGGACTCTTTTTCTTTACATAGGAAGTTCTTCACGTATCATCTTCCTGAAAAAATTGAATAGTGAAAAAATTTGCTTATCTTCAGAAATTAGGAACTTCCCAAATCAGAAAACGGACTCAAATGCAAATGATGAATGGCCTGTGGCAGATTTAGTGAGATTAATGGTCTGTCAATGGCACTTTAGACCAACAGAAAGTTTATTCCTTCGAATCTGCACAGGTCAAATAAAACAACACTTTTTTTTCTCTCCTTCTCTGTCTTTCATTTGAGTATAACATTCTGAACTTGAGTATTTCCTGGAAAGAGCTGGAACACTAAATCAGTGTGCTCTACGAAAATATTTGTCAAAATTCTGGAATCCTTTCTGAGACAGATGGAGGTCACAACTGTGTACAAATATACAGCATGAAAATGGGAAGACAGCCTGTCTTGCCCGAGATAGTGGACATGTAACACCAACACCAGCAGCTTCAAAGGGAAGATAGACCGAGTGAAAATTATGCACTGTCCCAGTGCATCATTAGAAATGATGAAATAGAATAGAAATAGATATAGATGAAATAGACTAGAAAGGGCAGCACAACTAATGTATCTGTTTAAAGGACTAGCAAAACTGATAAGCTTTAGACATACTAGGAGAGATAAATAAAGTAAAATATTCTGCAACACAAAGGAATAATTAAGTAGTACTTGTTTTTTCCATCCCCAGACACAGTAATATGAAAAGCCATTTGCCTAAGAACTGTGATGGAGTTATCAGGGTAGAGTGCAAGGTTTTCATTGGTAAAGTGACGGGGTGCCTTCCTTAGCCTGCTTTAAATTATGTTAGTTGTCATTCAGATTGGGAAGAAAAGGGTAGACTTCTGATATTCTTGTTGCAGATCTCAAGCCTGTCATCCTGTTTAGAGATCTTTTACAGTGCAATTCCCCCAAGATGGCTGGGAGATCCTTGGAGTAACTCAAGTGCCAAAGTATAATGTTTATTTCTACGGCTAAATAATGAGGTTTATAGATTTCTTGTGCACTTATCCAACAAAAACAAGCTAATAATGTGCGAAGCCGAAGGGACAGGGAAAGAATTCCCTGGGATATATTTCATGTGCTAAAGCTATTATTGAAATATAGGTGTCCATCTAGCTCAGAATCTCTGCTCAACAGAACCATTGTGCAAATTGCCTCTGACTAATGACAGTAAAAGGCCTGAATCTCTGTATTCCCTGGAAAATTTAAAATCTGAATTTAATATATTGCAGCCTCATTTCTCAACTAATGCAGTTATATAAAATACGTTTTGTTTAAGAGAATGCATTTCTGGAGAGACAGAAGTACAAAAGGTGTGTCTCAGAATGCTACCGACCACAGTGGTTCTTAAAAGAAAACTAATATAGTGAAGAAGATTGAAATCCACCTGTTTATCAACAATAACAATTATTAAATATTATTGTTGTCCATTTTGGCCATATAGTCTGATAAGATATGAAATCCTGTTGAGTGGTTCCTCAGGAACGATGAGGTGATTCAGGGTTAGTCTTCTAGCATTTAGAAAAAATATTCACCCTAAAACCAAATCATCTTAAGAAGCTCGCACTGTTTCAGATACCCCCCGTTTGTTATTGAGGTGGTTTCCCTGTCAAGAAATTTTTTGGGTTTCTCATGGTCACATTCACACCTTTTAAAGCCTGTAATACATATTGACTTTTCAGCCCTCCAAGTGCAGCACAGCAAATTTGCAGTGCATAGGAGTTACCTTTGATCTGTCAAGACCTGGGGAATAACCACCTCACTTCTGCCTATATTTTCTACTTAAAGGAATCTGCGTGTTTTTTCTGCAGATTCCACAAGAGAATGGGGTCTGCTGCTGACTTCAGATCCCACACCAACCTAGCAGCCAATACCACCTCTGAAAGAAACATTATACCACTGAATAATTACACCAAGCTAGAGCCCAGATGCCCTGATCAGGATTTGTACTGCAGGTATGTAAAAGAAGATCTCACATCTACCTCAGAAATTTTTGAGTCTGAGATTGCAAGGGATTTATAAATGAAAGGAGAAAATTGAACTGGAACTTCTCTACATGCACCAATGTATTCATAGAAATGCCTGTTCCTTAGAAATTTCCTTGATTGGTTGAATTCATGTAAACATCACAGGAGACGTGTCTTGAGAAATCAAAGTACTGCACTGATCTGGTAAAGGTGAATTTCAACATAGTCAATGTTCGCTGCAATTTAGAAAAACTCTAAAGAAATGCAGAGATTCTATGAAGGCCACTGTAAAGGTCTCAAGTGACTTCTGCTTGTGTTGTGAACTGAATACCTGCTGAAGACAACCTGCATGACAGAAACTTCCTTCCTTCCATAAAGCAAGGCACAAAAACTCCTGCAGCAAGGAAAATCATAAAAATATGATGGGACTACAGCTTATTTTCTTTTCACTGGGATATATGATATAACTACCAGTATTTCACAATGGAAATGCTTTAGTTATCAAAAACCACTTTGAAGTAGTTCACAGAAACCACCCAAATCCTCAATTAATTCACAATTTAATCTGTATTTCACAGTCAGTGATATATAAGACCATGTTGTTTCCCACTTCCTCTGCTCCATTACAATTCTTCACAGAACCTGCTTTAAAAGCATTGTCAAAGTGTCCAAGTGCTTTTTAAGCAGGGTGAAGCTGTCTATATCCTTCAAATATATAATGGCTTTCCTTCTGAGGTCAGTTTTTAAAAGCCACGGGATTTTGCATCAGCAAAGAAGTCTCAGCAGCAACGTAATCATGTGGATTATATTAAACTGGACCAGCTGAAGGACTAACTGAAGTCCTGTAAAACTAATGGGTGTTGCTGAACTTTGGTACTCACATAAGAGAAATGTACAGTGAACTAATTACAGTTTCTATCCTGTGTACTGTCATTCATTTCACAGCTTCCCTGAGTAACATTCTCTCAGCAGTCATGCAGCAAACTATCCCCAAAGGTCACTTGTAAAGCTATTACATAGAATCCGATCCTGGGGATTGTTTCTGGGCTCTAATTGGAAGCTATATAATTTTGACTTGTCACAGCTCAGTTGTGTTTGTGTCTGTTGGTGGGACCATTCATATCTATAAAACCTCTTGTGATCTTAAGGACCTTGCAGTGCAGAAGGAGCTTGCTGAGTCAGGATCTCTGACATTACCTGGTCATTCACCGTGTGCTTACTGATGAGGAAAGGATCCCACCAATAAATCTAGTGGAGGAGAACTTATTCTACCATTTATTCCTCAATGCCAAAGCTCTTTAGAAACTAACTATAGTTAGTGCCCCATGGTGAAGACAAACATATTCATCCTCGTTTTAAAAAGGGAGGAAAATAAGATCAAAGGTCTGTCACAGTGTCATAGGGAATCAATGAAAGGAGCTTCCAGGAACCTACTGTTCACTAAGGCTGTAAACAGTGTCAGACTTTGGCAGAATGCAGCAGCAGCTCCATCTGATAGGGTTTGCCTGATAATTCTGCTTTTGAACCTCTGCAGAACATAACCTTCTACCCAATAAAAGTATTTGATGAAACTTTATGCAGAGCACTAAGAAGCTGGTCTCCCTGGACAATAGACCCGAGTATTGCATTATCCAGCCATCTCACTAATGCAGGGTCCAGGGTCCTCCTGTGGATGAGAAACTACAATGTATAATGCTGCTGGGCACTGGCACCGAATTTTCTGTCTCTCCCTGCAATGATATTTCCCCTTGGACTCTGGTAAATCAATTAATTTCTTTTCAGAATCTGAGGGCCAAAAATTTTTAAGTATTTAGTCCCCAAGGTACTTGCATAGGAAAAATGTTTTCTTGTTTTTTGTTTTGCTGTTTTGGTTTTGGGGTTTTTGTTTTGTTTTGTTTTGGGAGGGTAGAGGGGAAGTTTTTGTGTTGCACCTACCAAGGAATTTTTTTTAAAAAAAATTATGAGAAACCCGTTCCTTCTAAAACTTTTAAAATCACTCTGAAAATCTAAATTCATAAAAGTAATCTGGTCTCTCCTTTTAGTAAAGCAGAATGAGGAAAAAGGAATAAAAGGCAAAAAAGACTAACTGCAATATGGCAAACTCAGGGCATGTATCAAAGAGAGACGCCTGTGCAGATGGTCCATGAGTGATTTGAAAAAGGTTTCAAATGCTTATACCTCAGGATATGTCATTATCTGCTAGTTATCACATGGAACTGAAGTTTGTATTAAATCAGTCAGCTTCATGCCAAGTAGATAGTAAATCTTTATATAACATTCAGTGGAGCTATTATATCACCGTTTCACAGCCTTCGTCCTAGCTGTTAAACATTCTTTTTCTCTGTGTCAGATTTTTAACAGCGATTTTCTCCCTATTTCATCAGAGGAAGGTGTTTAGTCCTTTTTGTGGTGGAATACTTTAAAAATATCTATTAATTTCTCCGCATGATTCACCAGACTGGTCTCATATGCCAAACTCCCCCCTTCCCATCATGATCTGCCTACCCACTCACTCAAACAAGATTTAATTTCTTCCAGTGGATATTAACTCTAAATCCCAAGTGCATGCTTATCCACCCCACCTGTTATTTCAGGACAGCTCCTTGCTTGTGCTGCGCCTCTAATTAGTCAGCTGGCCTGCAAACCTCTGGTTCCAAGAGAAAATGCCAGCACAGTGCACTAAGCCCCCGTTCCAGCACTGAGCCCTGCTTCAAATGGCAGTGTCTCCAAAGTGGAGGCATGGGAGACGGAGAAGAGCGATGTGTCTTAGCCTGACTTTTCCCCGCAGTTGATTTAGTTTGTCTCTTTGTTTACTGGGAATCTTTAACGGGCCCTGCTGTCGATAAGGCAAGAATTGTTTTCTGCTTAAAATGCAATGGGTGGGTGGGTGGGTGGAAGAGGCAGGCGCGCAGAGCGGCTCAGGATGCGGCTGGAGCCGGGAGTTGCCAGGCAACAGCTGCCTGCAGCGGCAGCGGCATCGCCCGCCGGCACCGCATGCTGCGGGACAGGGCTCCGGGACACCCGCTCCCCTCCTCTCCCCTCCGCTTCCCTCCGCTCCTCTCCGCTGCGAGGTTTATACTCGCTTTGCTCTGCCTGGGACATGCCCAGGGATGTACTCGTGTCAAAGCTGTTGTGCAGCAAGGATGTTCCTACAGCGAATGATTTTAGTATTTAGCTCTGTTTTTGTGCCTAGGGAACAATCCTGTTGCTGCTTTCTTCAGGAAAGTGATTGCTAAAGAGCATTTATAGCTAAAGTCATGTACATTTCCAGGTATGAGGAGCTTTTTTAGTTAGACTTCCCCTCTTATGCTTAATACTGACCTAACACAGGTGAAATTATTTCAGTATTTCCTTGAGAAAAGATATAAGATCTGTTTTTGTCAGCAGAACTGTGCTTTTATGTATCAGCACATTTTCAGTACAGGAGTCTGCCTTAGGTAAAATTGTAAATATCACCCAAGGCAGAGGTCTGGGAATCTCCTTCACACACTCAGGCTCCTGAATGTGGTCCAAGTCCACTTCCCCAGCTGTGCAGTTTCTGTGTTCTGACTTTTCTGTGTGTGGAAGGGTAGAGATGGTAAGGAAAGAGCAGATGGAAATTTGCAAATAAGAATGAGATTGCGGAGGGATTTTCTATTTCACTGTATTTGGGAAACCTTGAGTAAACAGAAGCTGGAAACACTAGTGGCAGAGAGCTAATTTTGATGATAAACTCATCAAGTAAACTTTCTGAGAGAAAAGCTCTGAAGACATTTTCTACCAAGAGACAAGACTGAGATTCAGGGACAATTGCTGCAACTCTCCCATATCGGTGCTGAATTCCTCAACTGCTTGTGGATAATATTTGTGATGGGCTTTCACTTTTCTCCCTGCATTGTGTCTGTTCTGCTTTGCACAGTTTGCCAGCTGGGAAGGAACAAGGCTGCCCCGTGTCCCAGGTTAGGTCTGAGCACCTGGTCTAAAGCACCAAGACCACTGAGCCGGTCTCTCAGGCTGCACTTCCAACAGCTGACCAGGCGAGCAGGATGGTGTCTCCCACATCCCTCTGGCAGCAGTGGAAGAGGGGGACATGTCCCTGCAGCAAATGCCTGGGTCCTGGCCCACCCTGGGGCTGTGCTGTTCCCACCAGCTGACTGGTGCCTGAGGATCACACACCTACGCTGTCAGACGTGCACAGTGAGACTTGGGTAGAGGAATATGGCTTCCTCTCCTTGTGTGCGGGGTTCTGCTGCTATCAGGGTTCTGCTGCTAGGCAAGAGAACCTTCTTGTTCACCTGCAGCTTTGCACAAAGCTCCCTTTCACTCATAAATCTGAATTAATAACACCACTTAAATATGAAAAGGTTGACCAATTACCTCCTGAGTTTTCAGTATTCATTTCAGTGCTAACATTTACCAAAGAAAATAAATTATGATTATAGAACTATATATTTAAAATCTCATGGAACATGTCTTTTCCTTCTCTCAGATCATTGTTCACTAAGTTCCTTATAGATTTAGACCACTGGGTATGCTTTGTTCAGCTGTACAGTTTATATCATGTAGAGACAGTGCTTTCCTTCAGGTATTCAACAAAGCAATTAACAGCCCTCTGAGTACAAACAACAGTCTCACGTGATGGATGTTTGCATTTGTATCTCCTCTAATTCTGGTGCCATTCTGAATTCATTTTAATTTATGTTTTCCTGGAAGGGATCTTTTTGTACCCCTGACTTCCACGCACAGAGCTCTGTACTATCACCATTTGTACCATGAAGCAGAGCATCCCGGAGGCCTAAAGAAATAAGGAGCTGCCCTGAACACAATCATTCTCCTTCAGGTCCCCAGAGACATCCTCTGTTATTGTATACTGCTTCCTTCCCTACACAGTGACCCTTTCCATGACAACTCAGGGGCTGGAAGTAGGTGCTACAGCAGACTAAACACAGTGTGGCTTCTGTGGGAAAAGGGGTCCTCAATTTCACTTCAGTGAAAGAAAAGGCAATTTTTTGCTTCTCCGTGCAGTTACCTGGGACCCAGAAAAGCCCATGGGATGGATTATTTTTCCCCTACATCTTGAGGACAGACAGGTCTATGGAGAACATCAAGTCTGACAAACAAGTCTCACTTGTCGATGCATTTGGCAGAAAACAAATCAATTGCCACATAGGAGGAAAACTCTGGATTCTGTGGAAACCATTAGACTATTGCCCTTTTTAGATGCCAGTGCTTCTCTCACTGTGGTTCTAGTGAGTCTTAGGGCATTCTTTCAAAGAGAAAGAATAATCTTCTTGTCAGATGCTAATGGTATATTTGCAGTGCCGGGCTCCATGATGCAGGGTGGCACAGGGTAGGTGAAGAATCCTCCTCTCACAGGGAAGGATGCTAGCTTTGTGCGTGACATAAATTTTCAGATTATGTTCATCATTTTCCAGCTCAATTAAAAATCCAAGACAAGGGAAAAAATTGAATAAAAATAAAAAGCTTTGTGGATATAAAAAACCTTCTTTGTTTAAAAAGTGGTTAAGGAATTGGGATAAGATCTTTCTGTGAGTGGTTTTTATCTGTGTGGTCAAAATGTAGCTTTTTACTCAAAAGGCACTAATACACAGATTTTTGGAGACTATTTTGTTCTTACCTGTTTTCCTATTTGAAGTACACTAGGATGACACTTATGGACATGGTTTACTGGTGGACTTAGCAGTTCTGGGTTTATGGTTGGACTTGTTCTTAAAGATCTTTTCCCACCTAAATCATTCTATGATTCTATGATTAGAGAAGCTTCAAAGCAGCTCAAAGGAGTTGAAATATCTCTCTTTCTCTCTCCTCTGAAACATCACAGCCAGTGAAATTGAATGAAAAGGTTTTCTGTGGTGTGGCTGACCTGGGGCCATGTCAGCTAGCTGAGTTCTGAAACAATAACAAGAAAATAGGTCACTTCCACATAGTGTTTCTTTCACTTCTTAACCCCCTAGCAGAGTGGTTTGTACTAATGCAAACTCCACAGTCATAATCTTGATAATGGATGCAAACCTGTAAAAGGTGAAGGGATACGCAGTGTGCAATTCAGACCAGTTTTGAGAAGAAAAAAAAGTTGAAAACCTGTCAGGAAAAGCCCATTTCCATGAAATTTTTCTACACTAATCCTTTGGCTCTCTAATGTTCTGCCTTCTCCCACAGCACACATTCCACCCCAGCTTTATCACACTACATAAAACAAAAGGTAAAAGAGGTTAGATTTCAGATTGACCTATCTGTTTGTCCTGTTTGGCCTATCAGCATTTGTTTACAACTGTCCTGCATCAGCATTTCCCTACAAAAGAACAAATTCTCTACGTACAACCTATACTTTCTTTACAATAGCCTCCAGGAACCTATTTAATACATCATTCACTATTCACCTGCAGATCATTTCCCTCCAGTTTGTTTTCTTATATACACATTTCAAGTATGCATCAATGCACTAGCAAATTTTTTGTGCAATGGGCACTTTCAGCCATGTGTTTGGAACAGTATTTCAGAAAAGTCGCAGAAATTAGATAGCAGATTCAGTCCAGAGAAAGGTCAGTGTTCTGATTTTTTCTTCTTCTTAATGGTCCCTAGTTTACTGGCTAGGTGGAGCAGTTCACTGGCTTGACCACAGGTCCATCTCCCCTGAAAGGAATTTGATCTGAACCAGACTCCTAGAGAGTGTTACAAAACATACATCAGACTCCACTGGCTGTAATAACCAGAGCACTGTGTGCTGCTGCTTTGAGAAACAAAAAACAACGTTTCTTGCTATATGTTAAAATAAAGAATGTGAAATACCTGCTTCTCCCAAGCTCTCCAACACTCCTAATGATTTTACTATAATTTAGGCTTAAAAACCAGCAGAGCTTTACTGACATTTTCAACTAGCTGTGTGAGACTGCATTATTACTGCCCTTAGAATTATTAATGGCAAAATCTTGCGGCTACCTGCATACCCTGAAAAAAATATTAATTTGCTTCATTTTCAATGCATGTCTTCAAATGGATTCTAAAGTCCTGAAAGAGGTATTACTCTTTTGTTATATGGAACTACTATAGTCTCTTTTTATTATGCAATTATGGAAAAAAAGTTTAAATCACCACTACCTGTAATAAAAATGAAAGCTTTGGGCTCTGTGGTTTTTTAAAATTTATTTTTTGCTTTGATTTTCTTCCTGTATAAAAAGAGCAATAACAGATCAAATGTGAATCCGATTTACTTAACATAATCTCTGTGACCTCTGAAGGTCAGAGAACCAATTCAAATGAATAAATCACTAATGGCTGTCATTGAAGTATGTCCACAGAAGCAGCCTATTTTATGAACCATAAACAGGACTTCTCTACCTATTACAGGAGCTGCAGAATGTGGCGACAGCTTCAGTCAAACGGGGAGCTGCAGTGTGCCAGAGGGTGAAGGCTGAGATTAGAGTATTTTAGAGAGAGCAACAGGACTGCACTGCATTTCATTAGTTCAGCACAGACATGACAAGACTAAGGACAGTTTCTCAATGAGTTCATTGATACTGGAACATATGGAAGACTCTGTCTGTCACAATCTTATTAGTGCGAGGATTTTGCTGTCCTTTGGACAGCTTTGGATGGACTTAAAAAGCAAAGAGGATACAGCTGTTAAGCCGCACCTTTCACCTTGGCTGGGGAAGTTTCTGAGAGCACAGATGGTGCTCAGTTTCAAACCATGAATCACTGTCACAAAGTCTGTGTTACGTAAGGCTGTGTGGTGGGTTGATCCTGGCCAAGTGCCAGGTGCCCACCAAGCTACTCTATCACTCTCCTTCCTCAGCAGGACAGAGAGGGAGAAAATAACATGGAAAAACCCCCTCATGTGTCAAGATAAAGGCAATTTAATGAAGGAAAAGCAAAGGCCTCTCATGGAATCAAAGGAAAGCAAAAGATCTATTCTCTATTTCAGGTATGTCCAGCCACCCCCTGGGAAGTAGGGAGTGGTTGCTCTGGAAGATAAATGATGCAATAAGAAGTGCCACAAGTTCCCCTTCCCCTCTGGTTTAAATATCCCAGACTCAGTGCTGGGCAGGGTTGTCACTACCCCATGTGTCTTTCTCTTAGATTACATCCCTGTGAGTTCATGTAACCAATGCTTTGCTCCTATATTTTCAGTTATTGCAAGTCCTGGAGGCCATAGAAAAAGACAAAAAAGGCTTGCCTTAGGCCAGTGGCTGGTTTGGCCTCTATCCTGGGAGGAAAAGGAGGTCCCAGGGAGCAAGTGCTGGGAAACTCCCTTTTTCTTACGAGCTCCCCTGAAGAAGTGAGGGGGAAAGTATGGCCTGTTTAAGGAACAACATAACTTAAGGAATGAAGTCAAACAATCTTCAGGCTGTTGGAAGAAATGAAGAGTAAAACTTGTAATTAATTTCTCTAAAGAAATATAAACTGCAAAGGTATTGAGAAGAGCTGAACTGTGTAATATGAACCAGAGCAGAAAACATGAAGCTTCCAGCTAATAAAAGCAACTCAGAGTTTCTGAGTAAGTTGTGTTCAGGCCACATTTCCAGTGAGGTTTGCTAATGTAGTAGCACTAGAGCAGCATCTTTGTATCGCAGGTGCTGTTGGGCATGGGTTGCAGCAGAAGGAAGGTGCAGCTGAAGACAGGATGTAGGAACAGCTGGCTAAAACCAAATTCACTGTCATTACAGTTACTGCAGAATAAGCTGTGTGGAGAAAATTGTGCCTGTTTTTGTGGAGAACATGAAGCAGTTACTGGCAAAATGGACTCTTGAATATGGTGAAAAATGCAATATTACATATGCACTGCTCTTTCCCTTGTTGACAAAAGTGCGTGTATCAAATTGCCCAGCACATTGAAATGTGTTTGATTAATTTAAATGAACCCAAAGGGTTAGGCACCAGACTAATGAGTTTGGTCTAGGCTTTCAAAATAAAATTATAAAATAAATTTACTATTATTACATTACAACTATATATGAAAAATGTTTTTCTCTTCCAATTCAGGAAAAAGAATAGTTAACTCAAACATCTTTTCATGTCCAGATAGATCTTTTTATGAATCACTGCTGTTTCAAAGTAATAAACCAGCTTTCATAGTTAAAACACACAATAAATGGAGCTTCTGAATTTCTTGATGATGATGTGGTGATGCTAATTTTTTCTGAAAAATTTAATTTGCCTTTATTAAGTGTCTTTTTCAACCTATACACTTAATAATAGCAGTTTGTATAATGTTTATGCATGTCATGTGCACCACAGACTTTTGTTTCCAAAGCTTTCCCTGAAAGTACAAAAAACCTTCACCTCACAGGACATCTCTAACTGTATTACAAAGGCATGAAACAGAGTGCAGGAAATCAAAAGAGGTGCATTTTCAAAGTTCCTTTTGATAATCTAAGTGGAGACAATTCACCTAATTACTTTTCTCTATGTTTTAAATTCTATTAATTGTTTTCCACCACATCTGCTCTCTAATGTGACATGGATTACCCTTAACAGGAAGCAGTAGCAGAAGATGAAAGGAAGAAAACCCCCCAATGAACATGCTATGATCTTTACAAGTAGCCACATTTGCAAGCAAAACCACAGTGTATGAAGTCACAGGGCCAGAAGATTTCTTTTGTACTCTCTATTTCCAGTTACATAATACACATTTTAATCTGTTCAATTAACCATGTGCAGAGGGCCAGCACTTGACCAATGTTCCATTTAGATGTCACTTAAACTCTGGGGAGCTCTGTCCTTTCCTACAGCCTTTTGTGCAAGAGTTAATCTAGCTCAAGAGGGAATAGAAAACCTCATTACTAGGAGGAAGAGAACAGACAAAGAAAGATTTTGAATAAGAATGGACCAAAATCTGACTAAGTAGTTTCAAAGTGATCTTAATAGCTTTTGGGTAGGAAAAGAAATCCTTAATTTGCCATGGGAGTGAGTTTCTTTTGCTTTTATAATGTAAAAAATCATGAGGTTTTTTTCCCGAGCAATGACCAAAGATTTTGATATGGCTGTGGCATCATATCAATAGAGAAATGAAAACAAGGTAGGGATAGATAACTGCATGTAATGGTCCCTTTAAATAGTTTTGACATGTTTTCATGCTTTTTTCCCTCGTGATAATTCAAGAGATCTATCAGATAATTACGTAAATATATGAGATGTGCTACCCATCCAAGGAAAAGGTTAGTGCCATCATAGGCCATGTAAATCTTCTTTTATTAAAAGGAACGCAAATGAAATGATCACCTAAGTCAAGGTTTTATAAAATATTGACTAGGATTATGTTTGCTGAGGGAGTAATTTTATTTTAATCCCTCATTTGAGATTCTATTTCTATGTACATTAGATGATCAATCAAGAGATGTCATTGAACAGCAGGTAGGAATAAGGTCAAAACTGCAATATGCTTACCTTAGGAATTATTGAATATTTGTTTTATAGGCTTGCAAATAATGGCATAGATCCTTATGTTCTGGTGGTGTTCCTCATAGTTCCAGCTGTGTGGGAACTGGAGAATATGCTGCTCCCAAGGAATGGCAAAATTGATTCCAGACAGCTTGTTGCCAGTATCTGATGTAGTTGCTACTACTTAATTTCTTTGGAAATAGATAAAATTTTTAATTTCTTTGAAGATATTTTAAGAGGTCACAATGTTATATTTATTAAAAATCCAGGATTTATTTTGACGTTCTTTTGAAAGTGTGGTGACTCCGTCCCATTTAGGGCCCAAATCTACTCACAGGGTTGACTTTCATTGCTGTTGCATGTCTGCCACATTGCCGAATGCAAAATATTTCCTGAAAACATTTTATTTGTTGATAGATGTACATAAATATGTAAATAAAATGTAAACCTCTCACTGCTCTGGAGTTGTGCAATTTCATGAGAAATGAAAGTATTCGCCTTTAACTTTTTCTGTCTGTTTTAGGGAAGAAGGGTTTCAAGAAACCCAAAAGAAAACAACAATCAATGCAGGATAGGAAAGGGGAAGTAAGGGGTGAATAGGTTCAAACAAAACCAACTTCGACATCAGTTTCTGAGACCTGAGTTTGGCTTTGTAATCCTGATGGTTTCACAATTCCTGCAAAGGTCTGGTCCCTCTATCAGGGTACTGCAAACACACAACACTTAAATGTGTTGACAGACCAATTAATGTGTTTTGAGGTTCAGGGTATTTCACCTGGGTGTAGCTCTAAATGCAGGTCCAAAATATGGAGTGAGAAGGAAATTCTGGTTTTCACTGGAATGCAGTCTTTACCAATAAGATGCAAACTTGCATATCTTCGTTCATGTAGACTTGTGTGACATGTGGATTAAGTTTTCAACCATGAAAATTCAGTGTTGAATTCTCTGCAATACCTTCCACAGCAAACTTCCAAGTGAGACTTCTAAGAAGAAGTCAATCTTTGCAGAAAAGTTTTTGCAAGTGTAACAAACCAGGTCTCATAGCCTAAACAAAGCCCAGTAGATAGCCAATAGATAGCAACTGGAGAGTTTTAGTACTTAGTTGACAATAAACTTCAGATGTGTGACTTCAGTGTGTTGTATCTCATCTTCTTATTCTGAAAAAACCCAGAAAAGTAGCTAATAATACTTAAAAGGCTGTTTTGAAAATTAATTGAAGTATGTATAGCAGCACTAAAACACCTTAGCATCACATGTCGCTGCCAAGTGCTATTGTTGTTATTGTGGGATGAACAATAGCAGCCGCCAGAGACTGGACCAATCCAGGACTAAAAATATCCAGGGATAAAGACTTCCAGAAGCTTCAAAAGAAGCAGTCACCAAAGCTCGTGGCAGTACACCAGGAGAACTTCCCAAAGCATCTGTGCCTTTCTCAGTTAACGGCCTCACATAGGTTACTCATTAGGCTTTCATTTTAACAAAACCAGAAAGAGGGGTTTTTTTGTGAAAATTCCTTTACAAAAATAAAGTTCATAGATTTTCTTCAAAAAAGCATACAAAAGAGTTCTCCTTAAATCTACCCACACTTTATTTTCACCTGTAATCATCCTGGGAATTTTCCTCACCCTTCTATCTGACATGGCTTTGTAATTATTGTCTGTCATACACTAATTTGTAGGCAAAGTTCTACTGTGTTAAAAATTGCTGGATATAAGTTTTTATGATTGACCTAAGTCTGACATAGCTGTGTAAGTGCATTATAATCAATAACATTCAAAATTATATGAGAATGTATTTTTTCTGACTGTAATAACAATGAAGAGGCAAATTATATATTAATAGTGAGCAGTTTAGAGAAATAGTGCTATTAACTACACCAGGCAAAAAACACTTCACAGATATGCCAGAGCAGTTCTGAAAGCTGTGGCTATGCCACAATTCACATGAAGTTAATAACACTTCCCTCAATAACTCACTGAAATACCCATATTTCTTTCTCTTCCTAAATTATTGCCCTCTTTTATGCCATACTGCAAGACAGACAAGACATTATCATCCCCTTCATATGACTGAAATTTGAATTACATTTCACTATTGCAACAGATTTAATTTTGATCCTTGCATACCTGGATCTGACAAGGGATAAGGAGAAATGTAAAATTATCTGGACTGGGACTGCAGAGCTGTTAGTACAATGGAGACTTGGTTAGGGGTGGGCTGCATACAGGTGTGGATGTTTCAGTGCACTTTGTGCATATGCAAAGGCCCACACACAGAGGCTATCAGCTCGCAAACTGTATTTCTTGGACTTTTGCCTGCAGTACTGTAACACTACTAAAGGCACTTGTAGCTGTAGGTACCTTCCTAAGACACATTTGACACTTTCCATATGACTTTTTACTTTTGTCTTATGTTTTTAGGTGACAGTGTATAAGGGCATCATTTCAGGAGTAAAACACTTGAACTCACAGTGTTAGAGCCAAATTTCTGCAATAAACCCACATTTTAATGGATGATGGCAAATTCTGGAAATTCATTAATGTATTGTTATCTAACGATTGCAACTGGGTTTTGAAAGGCTAAAGGAATCACCAGTGGTATTATCTATTCAACCCCTCTGAGAAATTCCTTTTCCCCCCAAATAAATTGTGGGAGCTATACCATGCCTTGACTGTGATTTTGCATTGTCCAGTGCAATTGAGCAATAATTCACAATAGGCATTCCTAATGTAAGGGAAATTCTGAACAATTATTGTGACATGATTTATAGATAATTTTGAATAGTGAAAAAGAAATATATGCCCACTTTATGTGGCATATAAAGAAATGCTCAAGCTCTTAGAAAAATCTTTCTCATATGTCCTGAACCACCTTGAGAGATCCTTCTGTCTTCTTTGAAAGCACTCCTAAAAAGACATTCAAATCCTCCAAACTAGTTAAAGATTTAGTTCCATGTATTATATTGCAAAAATCCAGTTTTTCTTTGTCTAATAAAGAACCTAAATGGAGCAAAAGGAACTTGATACTACCTAGATACACAAAAGGAACCCCCTTTCTTGGTTATGTTTTAAATATTAATCTTTTCATCTTACGTGATGATCAAACTGGTTTGGAGACTGTGAGTACCTGTTGGCAAGGAGGTTTAACTACCAGTTTAATAGGGAGATAGCATTTCCCCAGTATTTGCAGTATTAATCATAATGCTTTTCCCCCCAGAACTACAGTGTAAAACTCAAAGCTTAAAAAAAAAAAGAAAATAAGAAAAAACATCCCAGAGAAATTTTGATTTGTTTTTATGGAAGTGAAACTAAACTATTTTCATGACAATGCAGAGATAAATTAAGAGTAATGGCTTCACTGCTCTGTATTATGTCGTCCCTTTAGGTTTTGATTTTCAGCAACAGAGTCTTAAATAAATTGCAATCATTGACTCAAATTCTCTGCTCTCTACTCAATTTTTTCTGAGAGCTTAATTGAAAATATCTTATTAAATAGTGTCTGAATTCTTATGCTAAGATATTGAGGTAACAAAAATGTTCTAAAAACATAACGTTAATATGTGTTATGCTACATTGGAGTGTCTGTCTGAGCCCTTTGGCTAACAAGTACATGACATATGCCTTAGCATAAATCCTTATTTTGAAGCAAGTTTTAAGACCCCTGTGGATAGTCTGGCCCAGCAGGTCTGCATGGACAACTGTTCCTTGAGGGCCACACTGACTTGGCTGCGTGCTGTGTCTGCAATGATTGAGTGATTATTTGTGTTGGAGGAAGAATCCAGGGAACTACAGGCCTGTCAGCCTGACCTCAGTGCCGGGGAAGGTCGTGGAGCAGGTCATTTTGATGGCCATCACACAGCACGAGCGGGACAACCAGGGAACCAGGCCCAGCCAGCAAGAGTTTGGGAAAGGCAGGTCCTGCTTGACCAACCAGAACTTCTGTTACAAGTTGAATTTCTGTTTACAAGTTTAGTAGGTGAAGGAAAGTCTGGGATGTCATCTACACGCACTTTAGTAAAGCCTTTGACACTGTCCCCATGGCGCTGTCCTGGAGAAACTGGCTGCACATGGCTTAGACAGGTGAAACGTTCACTAGGTTAAAAACTGGGTGGATGGCTGAGTGCAGAGAGTGGTGGTACCTGGGGTTAAGTCCAGTCAGGCTGGTGGCTGGTCACAGGTGGCGTTCCCCAGAGCTCCATTTGTTTAGCCTGAAAGGAGGTGTAGTGAGGAGGGGACCTTCTGTCTCTTCTCCCAGGTTACAAGCAATAGGAGAAGAGGAAATGGCCTCAAGTTGCACTATGGGAGGTTTAGACTGGATATTGGAAGATATTTCTTCACTGAAAGAGGGTTTAGGCCTTGGAACAGGCTGCTTAGGAAAGTGGTGGAATCGCCATCCCTGGAAGTGTTGAAAAAACACTTGGATGTGGCCCTTGGTGATACTGTTAAGTGGTGAACATGGTGGTGCTGGGTTAATGGCTGCACTTGATGATCTTAGAGGTATTTTCCAACCTAAATGATTCTATGATTCTATGATTCTATGATTCTATGATTCTATGATTCTATGATTCTATGATTAAGTCAGAGATGCAGAGCTAAGGATGGTAAGGAAAAAGTGGCATCCACTTAAAACACATTAGGAGCAAGGAATCTGTATGCATGGCTGAAGACACCTCCAGATCACCAAGAGGAATCGTGACATGGTGAGCAATTAAAAAAGTGAGTGAAGTATCTCAGCAGCCGATGAAAAAATTTCTTTCAGTCCCTGTTGTAGAAGTCATTGGGGAAATTCCTATTCCAAGGACACTTTTTAAATGGAAATAACAGCATGGTCTTGACAGAGATTGAAGTCTCAGAGGAGGAAGTTCTGGAGCAACTCAGCAACTAGGACAGCAGAATATTCATTTGACAGGCCTGAAGTAAGCGTGAAGCAGCAGAGTTAATGAAAAGAAATTTATCCCTAAAATGGTAACTGTGCTTGAAATAAGAAAGTCACTTATTTGCTTCCTTTGATTGAAACAGGACCCAGGGAAAATCCTGCAAATTATACCTTGGCAAATTGTAATTTTGCTCAGGGGAATGCCCTGAAAAGCCTAATTAAAGAGTAAGGTAAGTAAGTGTAACCTGATATAATCATGCCAATCCTGCTCCTCTAAGGAAAAGTGTGGCTCAGCTATCACGCAGAGTTGTTTGAAACAGTTAACAAACTGGAGAGCTAGAGGTGAATGTAATAGATCACTGGGCTGCTGGAAAAGATAAACTCTTAAAACAGGCACAAAAAATTTTTAAATGTCCACAGGAACAATTATGATAACAAACTACCACAATAACATACAGAATAGAACATAGAACTTACTGCAGTGTCCTAAGACTTTCCTCGTATTTTTTTCTTTGCTTGTTCCCAAGAGCATGCAGGCACAGACAAGTGAGGGTATGAGAGGCAGCACTAGGTATGTATGTTGTGTAGGTACATGGCACACACATATATATACATATATGGCTTATCACAACGTCTGCACGGCATATAGAGCTATATAAATATGCCATACATACAACGAATATGTACCTTGTACATATGGCAGGGTGAAAGTGAAGGTACACTGGGAATACATTAGATTTTCTTAAACGTGATAAGGAATTTTCTTGGGATACAAAATTGCAGGACATTCTTTGTGTCAGTGGACAACCCATAGATATTACAGTGTTGATGTGAAAAAGAAATTTGAAATCATCCTTAGGAGCTTATACTTTGGATGTGAACAATTGCTTAGCCAGTGCTCAAGAGTGATATTACAAAGCTTAGAAAACGTGGCTAAATACTTGTACCTCACAGTGAAAAATGAGATTTTTAAAAATCATGAACAACTGCATACTTTCAGAATCAGAATTACTGACACCCATTTTCACAAAACGGACTTTACACCTTTTAATATTTATCAGGATGTTTTGTGAACAGTGAAGGATCTAAAACAAAAAAATCCAACAAAACCAACCAACCAACCAGCCAACCAACCAAACAAAAACTTCCAAACCCTCCCTGAAAAAAAAAGAATTTGTTGTCCTGCAGCTGTAAGGAATGAGATACTCAATCCCTGAAAAGTCTTCTTATTCCTCAAATGCATACATCTAGATGGCTTAAACCAGGAGCTTCTCTTTACATTAAGATATCCTTCCATTCCCAGGAAGAAATACTGCTGTCTTTATACACACAGTTATTGAGTCTGTGATTGACAGAAATTAAAGTGAAGGAAATTACTCTATACTCTGGTCTGTGTAGTCAAATATAATGGGATTTCCTTGCCCTCAGTCCTCCCTTTCATTTCTCTGTGTAACCAAACAGGACAGGGTAAGGTTTTTCCTAAAAGAAACACGGCGAGTTTTGTTGGAGCTGATAAACCTCACTCAGTGCTTGCTCTGAATGACAGGGACTGTGTATAGCAAGGTCCTTGGCTTAGGCCAGCTCTTTCCAGCAGCAATCAGGTGTTAGGTGCAGCAGGCTATCTGGGCATAGCCTTGAAGGACCTCAGCAGCAGGGGGCTGGTAGGAGTTTCACAGGGATGAAAGAAAGAAAGTGGAATGATCCCCCTTGAATTGATCCTTGTCCCCCCTTTTTTTCTTGCCTCTCACAAAGGGCCTGTCTTGTGAGAAGAGAAATCTACTGCCAAATACAAGGACAGCATTGTAGTGAGGATGAAGAACAGCTAATGGTAAAATGTGAGATGAAAAAGAAGAACTGTATGACCTTTAGAAGTGCAGTAGCGCAAATGGGATCAAATATAATAGTATGAAAGTGAAACATCATACGCTGAGGAGGAAAGGAATTTCTGCTATAACATGAGAGCTGATCAGCCAAAAGTGACAGAGTGGAAGAAGGATGCGGGTTTACGAATCAGTCACAGAATGTCCCTGAGCAACCAGCAGGATGTGGTTGTAGAAAAAGATTAATTTTGTACTTGGGAATATCAGAAACGATGTGTCTGGCACAGAACGGCGTACTATGTATTTTGTACAAGACTCTGGTAAGGCTTTGTGTATATAATTGTAGCTACCTTTTTTCAGGAAAAATGAGGGAGGAAGAAGGAATTTAAACTAAAGGATGGTGGCAGTATCACAAACTGTCCAGTTTTGGTCTCTTCCAATCTATGTTTCTGAATGAAGGGGGAATGAACAGCTTTGCTCTAGTAGTATATACTATTTTTTTCTGAATCCAAGTAAAAGTATGGAATTTAAAGCAGTGTTTTCACTAGATTGATTTTATACATCTCAGTAAAGCCGTATAATGCAAAAATGTCGCAGTTGAATTTTAAGCAATGTAGACGAGACTAAACTCCATGTGACCTACCTTTCTCACCAGGTGTTGGTACTGTTCAGACAGTGTCTCATTTCCCTGGGATGAAAACAGGGGCAGTTATTAAACACCCTCTTGTCTAAGGGTGTGTATTCTTCCTGGGACAACTTCTATTTGGAATAAATACCATTTAATTACCTGCCACCTTTCCCTTCCCATTGTGCGTTTATTTTTGAATGACACCAATTCAAAGAAATCTAGACAAGAGTTAATCTCAAAATATGTACCCATAAAGACAAATTTATCTCTCTTTTCAAGCTATTTAAACAAATGCGTGTTGTTAACATGATTTCAGCAAATCCTGAGAAGGAAGTGATTTCATCTGTCTGACATTTAACAGCCCTTTTTTTCCTCCTGATCTGTCTGTCCAGGACCTTGAAATCATTATTACTCAGACTCTAGTAAACTCTAAGTCATTATGGTTTCTTTTCTCTACAGGCAGCAGATAGTTGGGGTTTTTTAAAGTTTTTAATGTTGAAGTTTATAATTAATGTAATTTAAATTGTAAGGCACCTAATTTTAGTACAGTAAGTAGAAGAAAATTTTAAATATTTTTTGGTGCCCTTGAGACTGGAGGTCTAGGTTTTGGAAAAGAGTTGGTTTTCTAATCATCTGACTCTAGTGGCAGAAAAATATTACTGGTATTGACATGCATTCATCAGTGAAAGGTGGATTGTTAATGAAATGATTTGGTAAGCAGTGTTTAAGATGGAAATCCAAACTTATGGCTTTGCAAAAAAAGTCAGAATCAAATGATCTGAAAAAAAATATTGCAGTCATAATCTTTGGCATGGCTGAAACCATGGTCAGAATGAATTGCCTTGCTGGTATTTTAACCCATGTTAAGTGAATAGTCATTAGACAAGTCGATGTAGTGCTACTCATGTCTCGTAATCTTTGTGACTGATAGTGTGGTCAAGTGTGGTCTTGGAATGGTGGGATGATGAACCAAATTATTTTCTCTTTTTTGGTATTGATATAGGATTGTAGAGGTAAAGTACACAGCAAGAATGTGACTGCAGAGAAAAGACAGTTATTTCTGCACCAGTACAGAGCAGTAAGATCCTATTTGATAGTGAAACTCACCCTGCAGAGCTTTAGCATACATTGGCAATTGCATGCAATACAGCCTTGATAGAAAATTGTGTTATCCACTCAGTGCAGATGGTACCCTAGCAGGCAAAACCTGCTAGATTTGAATCAAAATCAAAGAGAAATTCTCTTACTTGAGAGCATCCATTATTTTTTGACAATTCAGAAGAAGAAAACTTGAAGATTTCATATAATGCTTGCTGTGGATAAGGGACACTGTTCAGAGAACTTGACAATATGGAAGATAATTCAATGGGAATTTTTATTTTCACAGTGAATCAATGCACTCTGTATTGCTGTATTCTTCCCAGAAAAAGATTGCTTGTTTTGTTTTTAATGGAGGGGTTTCAGTAAAAAATATAAAAATGCAGCCTGGAATTTGTGTTTAGAAAAGCCCTTGGATAGTAATATACTTACTATGCTTTCACCTCTGTGTTCTAACATCCAGATGGTCGGGGTGATGGCTTTGAAATAGTTGCTGAATAATGCATTTGTCTGATAATATTCAGTTCAGTGTTTGCACTGACTATTCTGAACCTGTGGTGTTACACTTATACATAACCATCCATTTCACCTCTTATCCACGTCTGCCATATTGCCCAACGTGGGCCTGCTTTCTCAGAGTTTTTAACTTTTCATTTATAAAATGTTTATGAATTGGGATACTAAAAATGTTTATGAGTAATTTAGCATGCATGCTGGAGTATTTAAAATGGCTTATTGTGTCTGTCAGTACCATCTGCAGAGTAAGTCACTAGACTTTTCAATTACTCTCATGGGAAAGGACGCTCTTAAGCCTTTAGTTTGTTCTAATCAATGCATTTTCCAATGCCACATAAACTGCATATTGAAAGTAAAAAAACCCCTACTTTGTAAATATATTAACTTTTAACTAGAGGTAGAAGTTAAACATTTGGATCAATGACACACTGATTAATACTGAAATTCTGTGCCCTTGTTTAGGAAGTACAATGTTAATGACATCAGCTCTGGCCCAAAGGGAATCTTCCAATTCAGTCAGAATAAGTACAAAAAACTGCTGGCAGCCCTTCCCTTAGATTTCATGTGAAAGCCTCTTGTTAGCATCTTAGAATCAAGATAAGTGACTATGAAAAATGGCATTATGTGGCTCTTCATATTTGTCATTGTTCTCCGTCTCAGATCAGTTTACACTTCAAAAGCTGATTTCCCCCCCGCCATGTCCTCATAGTACAGGATCTTGAGATTCCAGCTGTGAAAATAGTGTGTCCTGATGTAATGAGACTTACCAGATCCTCCAGAAAACCAATATGGGAAACATTATTTTTCCTTAATCAGCAATACAATACAATATACAAATATTTTGAAAACATTTTCACAAAGAAGTGATTGGAATTATTTAATAACCAAGAGATACGAGTTCTGTCTTTTCTTTCCCATTTCCAAAATAAAAGTATTCATGGTTCTTTAGCTGATCTTCTCTTAGAAACAGAAAGCAAGAGTTATATTTGAAAAAAAAAATTCTCTAACAAAACAGTAATATGTGTAACAATAATAAAAAAGAACAGAGATTTTAATTTTATAGAAGATGTATTTACAATTCCTGAAGTGGTTATTTTACTGCTATTTCTGTTAAGTAGAGATTGCCTCTGCAAACAGTTGTATCACCTACAGTGTTCCAAAGAGCATTTTTTCATTGCCCCCAGTTCTACTAAAGAAAAAAGAAATAAAATGAGCATTTCAGGAAGTCAGGTTAGAATGAACACCATATGAAAGTGGTTTGGGCTAACCTGAGTGCCTGTGCCTGAAGGACAGAGCCCATTTTTAGAGAGTGATGAATAACTTGGGGTGGAGGAACGTGTGTAATATCTCCAGCTGTCAGAGCAAGAACCAGAAAAGAGAGTATGCCTACAGCCTAAGTCATACAAACCGTGGGAAAAGGATGCTGGGATGGAATGTTTCTCACTTTCACCAGTGTGTACATTATATCCATGCAAGGGGTTATAAAAATACAAGCAAACTTCCCTACTGATGATAATAATGTCTGAAGTTATATTAATACTTACCAAATAAGGGAGAATTAGGTCTACCTTTCCACTGTTTTAATATAACAGGCAGGTTATTTTGGAGATTATAGGGAACGTTTCCAATCTTGGCTGAACTGTTTACTATGCTGAATGATAAGAAATGCACTGCCTTATTTACAAAGCATATTTAGGTCATGCTCTGCATTAGGACTAATCTCATAGAACAGCTAATGTATGATGTGCTTCTCTTCTCTCCTTCCAGTGAAACTAGAAACAAAACAAAACAAAAAACTGCCATAAATACAGAAAAAGAGTGAAGGATGAAAATGGATCCAAACAATGAAATGCAGTGTTGCAAAAGACACATTAATCTCTGGAAAGCTTGAAGAAAATAAAGATGTTTTTCATGTTCCTTGTAGAGTGGGCATATAGAGAGTATGCTTTATAAACTGTTTCATAAAGACTTTATATAAAAATGTTAGATTTAAAGAAAGTTGACATGCATATTATGTCATTGTGACTGTTTCAATTCTGACCGTATCATTTCTATACATACAATTTTCTTCAAATATAACAAGGAAAAGGAAAATTTCTTTTGCACAGCTGAACATCTGCTGCAGGGTACATATTTTGACATATTGACAGATTTTGGTCTGTAATATTCTATGGAGAAGAAGAAATAATCCTCCTGGGTATTAAATATTTCAAGCAGTAGCTGAAATATGTTGGAAGTATGTTGTACTTATTTTCAGCTCAGAGCTAGCATCCAAGGAGTTTATGAATTACTGAAAAGGATCAGCAGAGTTATTTTCTTTTTATTTAAAGTTTTCTTTGAGGATGAAAACAACTGTTTTAGAGAACTGATTTGGAAGCAGCAGCAACATAACTTTAAATGGGACTCTGTCAAGGCTGGCAAGCACAGAATTGAGAACAATCGTGCAAGGAACTGCAGTTCCTTGAACTTCTTCAGGGGAACTATTTGCATTCCTAGTTGCTAGTTCCTGGGCAGAATAGTTTCCTTTTGCCTGACAGCTTTGCAGTAGGTTAAATGGATTTAGTGACAAGGGACTTTAAAAGTCTGTAATATAAATGCTGCAGGGATATTTAAATTACATAAGGTATTCAAGGCCTTTTCAAAGCTTGGAACATCTTAAACCTGTCCTAGTCTATCTTTCCTGCTGAGATACCATTTCAGATAATTGGATCTCCTGCTATGTGCAGAAGTCAGGTGCAGATAACACCCAGTTTCGTGTATCTAGAAGTAAGATGTTTTCTGTCATGCATATGTCAAATTGGTTAAAAAAACAAAAAAAACCCCAACAAAACAAAACAAAACAAAAACAAAACAAAAAAAAACAAACAAAAAAAGAGATAAACACATAAAAACAGAGGACCAGCTGACTTGGTCTTTCCATGCACAAAGAAATCTGAAATCCCTTTTCTTAAATGAAAAACAAACATTTCAAGGATATTCTGTGAAACTTCATGTGCTGGGTTACAATCACAAGGTCATGTTAGTTTCATCAGCATTCCAAGACAGGTAAAAATGGTAGGAAATGTGCTTTGTCATCACTGGCTTGCTGGGACCCACTGCCTTTTGCAACTGGACAAAGCCTTAGTAATTCATGCGATCTAAAGGTTACTCAGCACCAATCTGATGGTGAAAATGGTGAGAGAAAAGGCAAGGATCCCTCTGCATTAACATATGCATCCTTGAAAAGTGAAAACAAAATATGTGTGAGTGGGCTGTATAGACAAAGGTCATCTAGGTAGAGTAATGGCAAGGAATTATCACTCATTTTGGGTAGTGAAGACTGTTGACCTACAAATGCCATATATAAGGAAAAGGACCTTTACGCCTCACATTTAGATACCTGCACTAAACTCTTCCCTAAGTAAATGGCAGTTTATCATTCAGGCTATAGAGCTGGCTGGATTATGAAGTAACAAATGTTCTTGAGGTCTCTCTGTACTTGGAACATAAAATGAAAATGGCACCAGTTCTCTTGCTGTATTCAGTGCAGTGAACCCCTGAAGGCACTAATTAGCCAAATGTCACAATAAGCAGTTTTACGTTTTTGCTTAAACTTGACAGTCACTTAAGCTAAGGTATAAAAAATGGTGAAAAAATCAGAGAAATTTATTATAGAAAAATGGTGAGCTGGTTTGGGCTCGGGTAGAATTAGTTTTCCTCACAGTGACTGGTATGGGGCTGTGTTATGGATTTGTATTCACCACAGGGTTGATGTTTCTGTTACTGCTGAATAGGGCTCACACAGAGCCAAAGCCTTTTCTACTTTCCACTCTGCCACACAGGGGAGGAAATTAGGATGCATGGGAGGTTGGGAGGAGACATAGCTGGGACAGGTGACCCAAAGTGACAAAAGGGGTATTCCAGACCACGTGACATTGTGCTCAATGTATAAGGAAGGTAGAAGAAGTAGGAAGGAGGGGACATTTTGAGTGATGTCATTTTTCTTCCCAAGTGACCGTCACGCGTGGTGGGGCCCTGCTCTCCTGGGGATGGCTGAGCACCTGCCCGCCCGTGGGAGGCACTGAATTAACTCTTGGTTTGCTTTGCTGGTGTGCACTTCTTCTGCTTCCCCAATTAAACTGCCTTTATCTCAACCCATGAGCTTTCTATCTTTTACCCTTCCAAATCTCTCCCCACTCCTACTGGTGGGGGAACGAGCAAGCAGGTGTGGGGCTTGTTGTGTGGTCGGGGTTAATCCACAGCAAATGGAAACCTCTCTTAAGAGAAGATTCATGCCTTTTGTAACACTGTGCTCTTATGTCAAACATACATTCCAGCTGCTGGGGCCTGAATTTCTCCCCACACCGTGTGCATGTGAATATCACTCAGTTTGTGTGTAAATCATTCAATAAATGTATATTTGATGGGGAAAAAAGCAAGGAGCGTTACAGTGAGCAAAATATATTAGATTAAGGATGAAGTTTTGCAGCAGACATTCATATTAATACTGTGAAATTTATTGTATGCATACATGTTTAGATATGGAAATGATCCTGAAGCTGGTCTATGTTTTCTCTGTCTGTTTTTCATATAATCTTAGGAATTCAATAGAAATGTATTCTACCCTCCTTCTCTTTCTGCCTCCAAGAATGTCTTTATTTTGTTCTAAGATTTTCGATACCAGTAGTAGTACAAATAGTACCCCATCTTAACTCATTACCTGAAGTCTTCATGGGACTTGTAAAGTTCCACAAACTTTAACTAGCTCTTATTCTTAAACTACTCGATATTCCTTTTCCACTGAAATATAATGATTTCAAAATCTGGCTAAATTAATGAAAAAAATACATCAACACCTATTAAACAAAACGAAAACACCTCTGGTTTGGGCAGTCTTTGATTCCAGCTCTAGAATGCAATTCTAAATGATAACATATCATACCATTGGGCTTATAACACATGGGTGGTGTAAAATGCTCTCCAGAGACATCTAATTCTTTCTAATTTAAGATCTTAAGAAGCTTGAAAATTCTCACATGCCTTGAACAACCTTTAGGTGTCTTTCATCTTTTGAAGAGAAACTGTTGTGTCAATGATGAAAAAAGGACCTGAAACAGATTCATTTTCTATTATAGTCATAAACCTAATAGATCACAGAATACTTATTTATCAATATGACACTTGTTATTTTACCTAGCTTCATTAATTAATGTATGCAAATATAAATTCATAAATGAAAAAAGGCTGCCACATCAAAATAAAGCAACATTATTAATGTTGTTGTTATATTCCTGTGATTTTTGTGTACCTCTTAGCATAAATATATTCTCTTCTATGCAGAGACATAACCTTACTCCTGCTGCTTTTTATTACTTGATCTTACAACCTTGTTGTAAGACAACAAAGAGCTTAGGAGTACAGTTTGTATGAGCACAATTTCAGAATCAGTGTTCTTTCCTGAGTTGTTTTTTTTTTTACTGCTTCACATGAATGAACAATCAATCAAATCAGAGTCTAGTTCTGAAATTTGAAAACAAAATAATCACTTGCTCTGTAGTTGCCCTTTATTTTAAAAGACTCCAGCACAACAGAGAGAGTTTTTCACTGTTAGTGCTTCGTCCAGTGCTAATTTGTTTTCTCTTTAATAAAAGGGTGGCAACTGAGGTTTTGTTTTCACCTGCAATGCCACCCAATCAGAACATTATAAGTAATATTAACAGAGTATAATAATTTCTCATCTATTGATGACCTTTAAAGAGAATTGTATTTATTACCTTAGAAAATTCTCTCGTTTATTACCTGTGTCTTCACTGAATTTCAGTGCCTTTACCTAAGAGAAATATAGATGCTTGGCTTCAAAACAGAGAAACAGGATTTTTTTTATTATAATGGCTGCAGGCAGTGAGTATAATTCAAAATTTTTCACATTACATGGGATTTTTGAAGATGATGATGGTTACTAGACCAGGCAGTTCACTACAGAGAATAGAATGAGTTTATATCTTAGGGCTAAATTATTTATAAAGGATATTTTCTCAGATCTGGCAGAAGTTCATTAAACTGATTAGGTGTGCTTCCTGAACAGCAATAGAAGCTTTTGTTGGTGGTGAAGTCCTTTACATTGTTAGCAAAAAGATGGATATTAAGATGTGAAAAATTTTTTGAACATATACCCTTTACAGAAGTAAAAGTCAAAGATGTCCATCTTTGGTGCTGCAAAACTCAGTGGCAGAATTAATTTTGTCGTTTTCTGATCCCAGGCACTTCCACGTCTTTTATGTTGTCCTCTTGGTCCCAGTGCTCTGGCAGTAGGCACACAAGTTCAGATTTCTTTCTGATATTAGAAGCAGGGAAGTTTTACATTGTCATTAAATCCTTTTTGGCATTCCTGTGCTCCAACATTTTCTATGGTTGAGTATTTTCCTGATTTGTCAAACAAATGTTATCTACCTGTTCTTCAGCTCAACTCTCACATAATGGCAGGTGTTGCTATTCCTAAATGAACACAACTAGGAACACTTAGCCATAATTAAAAATGAAAGATGTAATCCTATGAAGGAAAACTTCTTGAAGGATACTTAGATTATCCTGTTCATCATACAAATTTTATCATTACTATAAACTGGTTTAGTGGATCTTATGACAAATGACGTGGATACAGAATCCAACAAACATTTATTTATACCACTGATAAATGCAACTCCCTGGTGCTAGTCTTGAAACTGAGAGTTACAGGTTAGAAGATCTTTTTAACTGTCCCTGACAGGTTATAAAAACTGTTGGCTCAGTGGGTAAACCAGTAATGGTTAAAAAATAGTGGATGTCATCAGATATGAAGAAGGAGGTGGAAAATGTAATTTTACCTCCATATAAATTCTTAACATGGCTACACAATTAGTGCTGCATTCAATTCTAGTGGGATCAGAGACTATAGATAAGGGAAATGAAAACAACCAAGAGAATGAAGCAGCTGCCTTACAAAGAGAAACTAAAAAGGCTGGGATCCTTCAAAAGTCTGGAGACCAGGAGGGTGAGGGAGGGTTATGGCTGAGTTCACAGCCATGAAAAATTGCTGTGTTGAATGCAGAGTGGATAGCCCAAGTGCCACCATCGTACAACTGAGAAACTTGATGAAGATTTATTTAAAAGAGATAAAATGTAGTAACAGGTAGAGAGTATATTCCTATCTTTTGGCTTCCCTCCCTCCATCCATCCATCCATCCATCCATCCATCCATCCATCCATCCATCCATCCATCCATCCATCCATCCATTTCTAGTTACTGTCTTTTTTCCTGGTGGCTAATGGGCTGATGGAATTTTCCAGCACAGAAGCTTGTGGAAGCAGAGAATATTGTCAGGTTCAGAAAATAATTAGGCCAATTAATGCAATGGATGAGTAATAGGGTGTATCTTACAGGTTTGTGTTCTCTGCCTCAGTAGTGGCTCCAGTGGCTTTAGTCAGATCAGGATAATTGGTCAGGTTGAGCTGACCCATTTCTAAAACTCTTAAAAGCATTATTCTGCTGAAGTTGCTCATTTGTTTATTTGTTAAAGGGTTTCCTCTTCTAATTCTCAATTACTCATAGAATTTACCTGGGCTATCTCTTTCTATATTTTTGCCATAGCTGTTAAGGGAATAGGATTCCAGTTACACATTTAGTCCTCTGGACTAAATAACAATGTTCCTGTGAATGCTTAGATACATAAAATATTATTAAAAATGTCATAATTTTGAATATTCAAACATACGCACACTGGGTTACTCACAGAAATGGTACGGACAATTTAATGCTACATACAAGTAAAACAGGTAACTCATGCTTCTTTAAGAAAAAGCATAGCTACATTGGTGTTTCCATGGTGTTCTCTGGAATAAAGGGCGAGGGCAAAATACACTAGTTTGGTACAGAGTCTTTTTATGAGGTCATCATGGCCTTTCATAGGCACCTCCTCTCCGCAAACCTGGTTTCCCAAATTAGACTAGCGTGTACATTCAAAATTATTTTCCAGAGAGAGTGATTTAAATTGCAGGCTCCAGGTTAATCTTGATCAGCACTATTTAAAACAACCCAAAAGCTAAACCACCCCAGACACTATAACCTCACAGTTAATGAGGCTTGTTTTGAATCTGATGAGAATTTTCTTTTCAGGGCCAGCCTAAGTTCAACAAATCATGGTAAAAACTATTTAAAACAGCACGCTTAGGGACCTTTGCCCTGTCTCCTTTAATCAAGCTTTGCAGACTGAAGCAGTTTTAATACAGTCCAGCACTGTTGTTTAGGTTATTGCTTTGGCAATAGTCCACATTTCTTTAGCAATTTGGAACACAATATAACAATCCCACACCCGGGATAGTCTTTCAGGCTTTGTACATATGAACCACAGCAAAAAGCCAAAGCATGTGGAAGAGAAGAGGATGGGGTGTCATGGTCAAAGTAAGGTTGTTGCAAAAATAAAAAGGATAATTTTCACCCCTAATCTTGTGTGTTAAAAGGGAGAGGTTAAGTTATGGAAGGCTTCATCGTCAAATCCCATGTATCATTTCTGTCAGCAGAGTACAGTAACGGGAACTGTTCCTATCCAATGCTCCAGGTCACAAAGCAGGGAATGGTCTTTATATTTTTCTTGTGATGTCAGTAACCCACACTGGTGTTTGCATGACTCACAGGAAACCACACGGAAATGTGCTGACCACCCTGCCTCTTGTCATCTAAGATTTCCTTCGGATATGTTCAGAACATCTCAACATAATTCGCTTCCTCAGCTCTCAGATGGTTTCCTAAGCTGCTATATATATCTTTTCTTATTCATATGCCACAGGAAGAAGATAAAATTTATATCCAACACATAAAGTTGGTAGATTCCTCAAGACTGTAAAGAGACTATTTTCTACTCTGCAAATATTGGTGTGTGATAGGTATGAAGGCCTGCAGTTCAGATACTTCACATTATAAATCATTAACTTCAAAGTAAAAGTAATTGGAGAAGTCAAAATTTAATAACTTGATCGAGTTTAGAAAGAATCTGGGCTGAAATTGTCCATGCAACATGTTGAGAATGTTTCAGCAGCATTTTCTAACAGTTTAGGGACAACAATTAAAGCTGTTTCTTTAAGAAATGTAATCTCCTGAACACGCAGCACGTGACAAAAATCTGAGCCTCTTGCCTTCTGCATGAGAAGAGTCAGGTGTGTTCTTTCAAAAATAACTGTTTTTCACAATGGAGAAGAGTGAAGAATTTTGCAGCTTAATTCTCCATGGCTTCTTGCTTCTCTCAAAACCCATTTTTTTCTTTGATCTTCACTGTGTCACACAATTGGGAGAATTCATGGAGAAATTATATTTCCCATTTGACAGTCAGTCTTTGACAGAAGAGTAATCCATCCATCTGGAAATATTTCCAAACGTTTCACAGATAATAACAGCAAAAATTATAGCAACATTAAAGCTATGTCAGAATTGTTAACTGAAATACTTTAAATGTCCTAACATAGATCCAATTCTCTTCATGCACTTGCACAGGAAAATGCACACAGACACAGGTGGTAGGTGACATAAAAGATAGAATTGCAGAACGGTTTGGAAGGAACCTTTACAATTATCTCGTTCCATGGGCAGGGACACCTTCCAGTGGATCAGGTTGCTCAGAGCTCCATCCAACCTGTCTTGAACACTGCTGGGGATGGGGGAATCTAAAACTCTTCTGGTCAGATACGGACAACGTGTTTGATTAATTAAAAACACTTAGCTGACACAAAACCCCACCGAAGTCCCTGCCTAAGATGAAGTATGAGGTGTGAAAATGACTCAATAGCATGTAGTAGGTTGTAGTGTAGTATTGAAAAGTTGCTTTCTTGCAGCTTTTATTGGAAACGATGAAGTACAGTAGGATTACCACAATGGCTACTGTGACATTTTAAGAATATCTGACAAACCCATGTAAGCTTAATTCTTTATAACTTCCTGGTACTGAAAAAAAAAATGGGACTGTTGCATTGAAGACTTCCCTTCATCAGGCACATCTGGGAATTTCTTTTGCACGTACCAAAGTAGCTGCCTATGCTGCTTTTTTTGATGTCCTGAATGGAGTGACACACTTCAGTTGTACAAGAGGAGCAAAAATATACCTTATTAGTATAAAAGAGTGGTTTAACAAGATTCGATGGCAAAGAATCTTTTCTCCTCTGACAGCAATTATATGTATCAGAAAGTCATTAATTATTATCATGGGCTGGTTTATTATGGCAGCAACTTAAAAGCATTGATTCAGTTTCCCAAAAACCCGTATCTGGCTGCAAAAACCAGTTTTGCTATCCACAAGGACCATTTGAGAAAGTTATTCCGCAGTTATGACGGGTATACATATGATATACATGCATGTGTGGTAATATATCTTATGTACTCGTAAGCTCTACTGCAGAGCCACGCTGTTAGCATATGCCTTTGCATAAATAAACAGCAGCATCACAAAGATTTGAAAATGTTGTAGACAGCAGTTATATTAATGTATAACCTGCGTATTAATTATTTAATGTTTATATGGGAAAAATCTATTCACTATCATCACTTTTATACTACTGTACTGTTTGATTATATTCCCAGAGAAAAGACTAAAATTAATTGGGAATGAGACTGGACTCACAGCCTTCCATATCAGTGAACCTTTTAGCCCCCAAACTCCTCAAAGGAAAAACGTTAAATACTTTCTTCAGTTATTGCATCCAAGCTGAATAAGAATTAATTTTCTAAAACAGTTCTATTGTCATTTATCAGGCACATAATTAATAGATATTTTTACATAGCCATAATTCAGAAAGCACTTAATTGTGTTTCACACAACGCAAAGCCTATTACATCTATGTTGAATCTTTTTGTGATGCAATTCATTTAAAATGTCACTGCATTTATTGTTTCTATAGAAACTGATTTTATGCATTCTATTTAGAAGAATCTAAATAGGAGGCCCTATATGTACATCTCACAGAAGAAATGTCCTGAGGGAACTGAATTGCATATCTGGTTTTCCACTAGATGGTACTTTAATTTTGTAAAATATTTGTGGTGACAAGTCTTCATTTTGAATTTTCTCATAACTGGAATCTGAGGACTTATCTTAGACCTGGATGCAGCATGTAAGTTAAGGAGTATGTTTTGGGGGTTGTGCATGTGTGGGTGTCTGTCTAGACCCCAAGATATGGTAAAGAAGTGGCAAGCCAGGCAAATTATACTTACTGTGTCCTTTGAAAGAAGGCAAGGAAGAACATCAGACCCTTGTGGTCTGAGCAGATTACTCATTAAATTTGACAGAAGCAAAGAGGTCAAGTCATCCAAGAATGACTTTGCTACAGGGAACTCAAAATTTTACAGAATCAATTTCTCATTTCTATCCCAGATGATCCACTGCAGGTTTTGCTGCCTCAGTACAGTTTCAGGTGACTCCACTCTCTGTCTTACCATGGCACTTAGTGTTGCACGTCAGCTCTCGCATTCCAGACCTACTCTTTATAATGTATTTCCTGAATTATTTTGGCCAGTTTCAAAAATCAATAAACCTGCAAATTCCACTGGTTTCCTTATATCTTCGCTGCCGAGACCTCACAGGTCAGAGGAAACCTTGATGTCTAAATGGAGCCGTAGAGAACAATAAAAGAAACAGTTAGTGGACCTCAAAATCTATTTATGAGAAAAGATTCTGCTTAGGCTAATGTATGCCTGAGCCAAGGTGGATAATATTTGTAATATTCTAAAGATGGAAGATCCAGGAGCAACAAGAATTACTACATGTGACATAAAGGCATAGGGAAGAGAATAAAAGCAAGCTGCTTAAATAGACCAGGGAAAAGTTAAAATTCTCATGATTTTGAAATGAACACTTGATGTTATGCCTACCCAAAACTTACTGCAGAATTATAGCAATTGAAATACAGATAATTTGGATGGTGGCAGAAACAGTTTTTTGGAGTTTTTGTGGCCTGAAGAGCCCCTTCGCATACAGTAAGTTGAATATCATCAACAAACAATCTGTGCTCTGATACCACATCCACACTATATCTTAAAATAATTCAAAATTTAGTATTTTAAAGAAGATATATATTTAATTAGAATTATGATGGCATATTTTAATTCTTAGATGCCTTGGGCATTATAGAAATAAAATATACTTATTACTAACAGTAAAAGTAATCTAAGAGTATTGTGGCTCAGAAAACAATAAAAGCCAGCAATAGTGCACGTTTCTCTAGTGACTTTCATTACACGATTCCAAGGTACTTTGATGCATAAACATACTACT
The DNA here is from genome assembly GCA_013397975.1 of Machaerirhynchus nigripectus. Lineage (NCBI taxonomy): Eukaryota > Metazoa > Chordata > Aves > Passeriformes > Dicruridae > Machaerirhynchus > Machaerirhynchus nigripectus. The sequence continues at coordinate 2,786,161 of VZRQ01001982.1, forward strand.
GAGAAAACACAGAAGTTATGCTGGGCTAGCCACACTGCTAACATTTTTCAGGATAGGAAGTAATTTATAACTTCTTTAATTGAACCCACAGAAAATATTTGCGAGAGAGAATATAATTAGCTAACTTGGAATTTGGCCAGTGAGCTAGCATTGGTACACCCTTGCTGTTATGAAAAGTGCCATGGGATTGTCTATAACCTCACTCCAGTTTGATTTCTTATGGAAAGACAAAATTCAGTGGCCTCTTCTGACTTCTAGGAAAATTCTGGGAGACCCTAAATTCAGGTCAGGCCAGAAAAGCAGTTTTTGCGGTAGCAAGACAGTTCCTAAGACATGCTTAATTATGTCTAAAAGACAAAAAGCATTGGATCAAGTAGATAAAAACTTGCCAGATGCACTCATTCTTTTTGTCTGTATTTCATTTTAGTATCTGTCAACACCAGTAATTGTCTCTTTGGAAACCCACTCAGATCAGAAAGATTTCATTTTCTTTTCTAGAGGTCTTAATGCGCACCAAGACATGAAATAAAAGTAACAGTTGAGATAAATTCTTTATTTCTTGTCTTTGTATGTGTAGTTTAGAGCCTTCTGTCATTGTCTTGATGAACATTTTTGATACTGTAGTTGCCTCAGAAATACTGTGTTGCACGTCATCTTCTGGCATTAGACCCCGCATTGTTTGCCTGAGAGTTGACTTTTTAATTTAACAATTTGAATATGAATGCTTTTTCTTTTCAGAAATGTGAAGTGTTTGGCTGGCTGTGAAAGGCTCATCTTTTCCCAAACTGGTGAGACAGATGTTTTCACAGGTTGTCATATTTTGCATTTTTTGCTCCTCTGTCAGTAATGTTGTGATCTCTGATCCCATCCATATGGATGGTGGAGAAGCTTCTTCCCAAAGCCTGTGGCAAATTGCATGTATGCCATCAAAAGGAGCATAAAAACAAGAACTCCAGATTCTCACACCAAATTTTAAATTAAGAATAAAGGCAAAGATTTTTTATGGATAAGTCTGAGCTTTTTGTGAGGGAGAAAGAAATACTACAAAAGGGCTGAGGGATCCTCCGTGTCAGTGCATGTTCTCAGTGCAAAGGAGTGTGAAAACCAGGAGCTGATTCTTGGGAAGTGCTTTTCTGTTGCTTATTGGAGGTGGACACAGGAAAGGCTCACATTGCATCTTAGTAAACAGCTTGGCTCCCCTGGCTTGGCAGTTCTAGAGAGTAATTCAGAAAAGATGCAGCTAGAGCCCTGCTTTTTGGCTGGACGAGGTAAACAACATTTGAATGTGGTCAACTCCTTCTGCTTAGGCTCCAACCAAACCTCCCAACCTGATCCACAAGTGGAATGGAGCCGCATTGAGACTGTCACAGCTGGGAGGCAGAGGCAGAAGGTGGCTGCTCACAGGAGCTCCTTGCTTGTTACGCTTCATCCCACCAGAGGTTTTCTCTAACTTGTTTGATGAAGTAGAGCAGAATGAAGCACCTCTCTCATAACATGTTTAGGTCTCATCTAGCACTACCTCTGTTAGTACCTTTGTCTAGCAGAACACAAGACAAGATCCCTTCATCTTCCTGATCCCTGGAAAGAAGCAGATGAGTTACCATCTCACAGATAGTAAAAAAAAAAAAAAATGAAAAGAGGAATACTCATACTGTGGTAGCATGGTGCTTTTTTAGTTTTGGCAGAAGAGTTTTTGATTGAGGAGACAATTTTTTTCCAGTGGTGCTTCCTTACTCACTGAAGATAACAGAGTGGATTGATAGAAACAGCATATTGAACAAGGTCAGCTACAGCTTGCTATTCCATTCTCACTTCCCACTAAAAGCACTGCATGGCTCCAGCAGGGAGGGAGGGAGTGAAGGAATGGGGATAGTAGTGCTCTGGACCTTCAAGGCCAGGACAACTGTCTGGGAATAGCATGAGCACTCCATTCTGGTAGATACTTCGATATTTACATAGATAGGCACATGTAGGTGGACAGCTATTTAGTTACCTTGCTAGACGGGTAGATGTATGCATGCATGGATGGATATATACTATGCATTTTCTAGTAGTGATGCCTACAAAATATGTCTCTTTTCCAGTGTTTCTCTTGTTTTTGTAGGGTTTTTTTTGTTTGTTTTTATTGTTAGAGAATTCTGGCTATAGAAATAAAATTATTAATTTTTCTGGTATTGAAAGGACACAGTATTTGATACAACAGAGAGGTCTAGAGGAATTGGTAACATTCAGCTTAAGCTTTTGAGTAACTCTTCTCTGACAGAATGAAGAGCACTATTTCTTTATTAGTCTCTCATTAACTCTATCTATCTCACCACAGTGGACAGCAATTCCATTTCCAGTTCTCTGTAATAATAGTGGTGCCTGAAGCACATTTCTGTGGATAAATTTTTGTATGTGGATGAATTCTTGTTCATAAGAAAGCCAGAGGTCCTATCAATTTCCATAAATCAGTTCTGTTACTTATAGAGGTACAAGTAAATTCGTAAGCTCAAAATAATGTTTCCACTTCTCAGTTTTTCTTCCTAGACTACTCATTTTTCATGTGCTTTTTTCTAAGGTTTCATAAGACAAACTTACACTACAATCTATGCATATGTGGTTGCACCAGAGGTATGATTCTTAGCTAGCCCAAAAAGAGTAGTTGACCATATCTTTATCAGTTTTGCTAATATAATTATCTTCTTTTTTGCTCTGGTTGAGAGTTGCCTTATGGATTTGTTATAAAGATTAGACTTACTCATATTCTCTTTGAGTGATAAAGGAGCTGGATATGAGCACAAACAAGAATTCAATGCTGCTGAACTTCATGAAAATTTGTGTATGTAAGGGCTAGGGGCTTGCAATCATAGCATAATTTTCAAGGAGAAAATAAAATACTTGTGTGAATCAGTGCAGTTCTGTGTAAATGCTAAACCATGAATAGAAATGGGCTAAGATGGAGCAGACTGCTGGAGAGTAAGAATTCTTTCAATGGTCCCTGAAGGTGGGGTATGTATATGTTTTTATCAGTCTTGACTCTAGAACATCTAAATGCCAATTTCAGAAAGTGAATTGTTCAGTATGTTCATAGGAAGACCACTCATTTGCTTTTACAGTGCCCTTCAAGTAGATTATGTGCTGAAAGCTTTCACTTGTATGCTGCTGGTTGTCTTTCTGCAGCATGAGTTGTCTTACAGAGGTCTGCAAGGTCTGAAGTGAATGAAACTTTTACTAGTGGTGTTAAGGAGTGCATAGTGAAATCTTAAACAAGTCAAACGCCAAGATAATTTCCTAGTCTACATCTGCATTTATATTTTTACAGGATTGCCCTGATCTGAACAGCACCGAGCTCCACTGTATTCATCAGCATAATCTCTGCTGACCATCCTCCCCCAAAAATAGTATAAAAAGAGAGGTAATCCCTCACACTAAGGATGTTAATGGATTTCTGTTACAGTGGTAATACTTTGAATTAGAATTAAAAGGTTTTATCTTTTTAAAGAAGATATTTTACAAGAAAATGTCTCGTAAATATCGATCTAAAACCATCAGCAGGATAACTTTATTGAATTCAGTGAAGTTATATTCTGTATGAATTTGACTTCAGTGTTTGGAAAAATCTTTAATTTACTGCTAAAACAGATTTAGCAAAGAACTACATTTTGCATCACACGTAGTTTTTCCAAGAGATTGTAAAAGCTATTCATTTTCAGCCCTTAAGGGAGTCTTCAACATATTAACATAGTTTTCAGTATATGTATACTGACAGTATATGTCCACTTAATTTAATTTACATTGGAGTACACTATTTTGTTTCTTCAGGACTATCTGAAATTTTGTTCCAAGGTTTCAAATTGTGACATTAAACAAAACAGCAATTCTTTCTGGTGAATATCTGGGCATGTGCCCTGTTTCTGAACATGAAATCAGCCTCCAGTTTCATCATTTGGCAGAAAATGAGATTACTGCTTATCATTTCATTTGAACCATAAAAAAAAAGAATCTAAAATTTTAGGAAGTTAGCTTGTAGGCAAATCCAAGTATATTGCAAATATTTATATCAAAGAAAGAAACTGTGGCAAATGCTAGTCATTTTACAAAACATACAGGTAGAGGCAAAATAATACTTGCATATAATTCTCAGGTACAATATTAAGAGGGAGGAATAAACCAATCATTAAATGTTTCAAGCTTCAAGCAAATATGTATGAGAGTCCCCAAATTTGTCAGTCAAATCTAAAAATAAATGAACATATGTTTAACCACCCACTATGTACATGCAGACAGACAGACACACAGATTCAGACACACACACATACAGACAGACAGTATTACTCCCTCCCAACAGGAAATGTCTGGTCCTTTCTTTCTGGATGCAATAACAACTCCAAAAATTTGTAAGACTGCATAACATTAAAGCTTTGTGCCAGTATAAAAAGCTTAGTATGCATTACTGGAGCTTCTACTAGCTATGATTCTGGTGGCACAGAATCAAAGTCCTCAGTCTCCTGCTATTTCTTGCCTCCAAGGTTATTGCAGGAGGAGAGGTCATGGTCACAGGGCCTGCCATGGCCTGGCTGGCTCAGACACATGGTGCAGCTCCAGGGTGTCCTCCAAGTGCATCAATGACCAATGCAGGACAGTGCTCGAGGACCTCAGACATCAGGTTTATTTGCAAACAAAAAGGAAAAAGAAACCCTAGTGTTTCAGATTGCCTCTGAGGACTTGTCCTGCAGCTGAAACTTATGTCTGAAGTTTCCTTGTGGGTCAGTTCTAGTCCACATTTTACTGTCCACATTTTACTGTCCACAATTTACTAGTCCACAGTGTCTTTGTGAGTTAATTCTAGTCCACATTTTACTCTCTACAATTTAGCAAAAAATACTTTTTCATTTTCCATCCTCAGTGTTGGGACTTCCCATCTGTATCAGAGGGATGAAACTGTAAAAATGAATTAATGCTTACAATTTTGAAAACATTAAATGAACAATGTTGGAATTAGAAACTAATATGAAGAGCAAAAGAGTCAATTATGAGTTACAGTGTAGCAAAGCTGGATTTAGGAATCCTGCCGACTGTGCCAATTTGTTGCAAATGGACTATTCACACTGCTTAAAGGACCACTGTCAAAGGTATCTGCAGAATTGGTTTTATTGAAATATGATGCTGTAAAAGTGTGGCTTAACAAAGTTCAATATCAAGGTTCACTCTATTACTGTACTGCTCAAAGGATTTAACAACGATTCAAAACTACCAAGACAAAATCAGTGTCACCAAGACAAAAACTTAGAGCACAATATTACAAGGTTATGTGCGATATCAGACACACCAAAAAACTGTAATTGTCAAGAAGTCTCTCTGCCTTGAAGAGCAACCTTGAGAGGCATCCCAGCTGAATGGAGTCCCCACCATGCTGCCAGCTGCTTTGTAGGGACAGCTCAAAGAAGGCTCCCTTAGTCTGTCATATTTATGGATTAAAGGGCTTGGCGTGAAGTCAAATTACATGTGGTGGAAAAGGTGTGCGTGAGACTCCTTGTACCCACAACTTTCTTTGTTCCTTGATGAATGAGAACTGAAAATGGCATGTGCTATTCATGTGTGAATTGTGCGATCAGGGCTCCATGTTCATATGCAGTGATGCTCATTGTGTCGCTCAGTTCCTCTGTGGAATTCAGAGAACAGATTAGAACTAGAGAAGCTCTTGGTTCACAGATTAGAACTAGAGAAGTTCTTGGCTCACAGGTCTCTGGCCTTTACCTCTTTTGGAGCCTATACCAAACTACACCTACTTTGATTAAGGAGCAAAATACATCCATCATGCCTTCAGATACTCTGGTCTGCAAGGGATCCTCTTAAAATAAAGAAAGACCCAATCCAGGGCACAACACTTGTAAATAAATCTTGACAGTTACCAGTTTATTTACAAAAATTTGTATAACCCCTTGTGACTTTGCTCAAAGACGAACTCTCTAGTTTCTTAAACCTTCCCCAATATTACCTTGAAGAAACCTTATTTTGCAGTATAACCTGCCAGAAGGAAACTTTGTTTCTTTTTATTCCTGCTCTCTTCAAGTCTTTTGGGGCTCATCACCTCTGTCCTTTCAGCAAATATCTCTCTATAAAGAGAGATAATATTTTTTAAAAATATGTAGCCCATAGCTTTGATATAATGAATTGTAGAAAAGCTCAGTTTTGACTTGGCCTGTCAGGAGTTTAGACACACTCAGTCCCTAAAATCACCACATCAGGAAGAAAATTCTAAGAACTTCCCTAAGAAACATGCAAGACATAAGCTGAAGGCCTTCAATTTTTCTCGGTACACTGGTATTTTAAACTGAATTTAAGCAAAAGTGTTCATGGGACTCTCCTTCCATACCTTCTAATCTTGTCATAACGGAGAGAATTTCCTGCCTGCCTGAGTCACTTGCTATCATTGCTGTTGTTGTCCGTGCTGTGTAATTTGAAAGACAATGTGCTATTGTGCAGGAATTACAAACACTGAACCCACAAAGTGCTGCAGCGGTTGTATTGTATACACTTGTTTTTCATCCTGTTATATGTACCACGTCCTACTATTTCGAAAAAGATAAAAAGAGATCAAATAGGTATTTCCTCTAATTTATCCCTTATCCCTGAGGCACTTGAACAGCTATTGGATTGTGTGGAACACGATGATCAGCCTTTATATCATCTTTTGACAATATACTGAGAAAGAATAACCTTTTCATCATTTGTGTGTGGTCCTGAAAAGAGTGCTAAATGGGTTGTCACTGAAGGTGTTTGAAATTCCACAGACAACATTTTCTCTGTGCTTTCTTAGTTGTATCATTTTAGCAACCAAGTGGCTCAGAAAGCACTTTTTACAAGGAATGATGAACTAATCATAGAATCAAAGAAAGAGTTGTTAGAATAGACCTTAAATACCATCTAATTCCAATCCCCCTGCTGTGGGCAAGGATATCTTCCACTAGACCAGGTTGCTCGGAGCCCTATTCAATGCTGGCTTGAACACTGCTAGAGATGGGGCATCCACAGCTTCTCTGGGCAACCTGTTCCAGTGCCCTCATTGTAAAGAGTTTCTTTCTAATAACTTATCTAAACCTGCCCTCTTTCAGTTTGAAGCCACTCCCTCTTGTCCTGTCACTACATGCTCTTGTAGATTGTCTCTCTTCAGCTTTCTTGTAGGCCCCTTCAGGTACTGGAAGACAACAGTTAAGTCACTGCAAAGTCTTTTCTTCTCCAGGCTGAACAATCCCTTGTAGACTTTCCTTGTAGGAGGTGTGATCCGTCCATCTAATCATCTAATACTCTGGAGTCTGTGGCCACCTTTCAAATCTTACCTTAAATGTCAGTCCAGATAGTAGCTTTTCACAAGAAAGAACATGTTATTGTTTTCATTATTTGCATTTCACATTTCCTCCGAAATGTGCTTTGAACAACAGTAAGAAAGGAGCTGACCTTGGCACACACAAGTTTATAACTATCTGGATCCATGTTAATGGATGTTAGGTTCCCCACTGCAATCAGGTATACTATATATAGACTTTGTATATAATTTTTTATTAACTTGTTACAGGTCCTTAAAAACATAGAGGACAAATGACTTTTCAGGAGCAAATTTGGTCTTCCTATTTTTGATTCTATCTAGGGTGTCAGTATGCTCAGGGTGTCCCAGGGAGAAAAAATGTGGACACTGGCATAGGCAGTAAAGCAGAGTAGAAAATCAAAACACAACCACTAAAAATTGCTCCTGCTATTAAATAATTAATGCTTTCCAGATAAGTGAGAATTAAAAATGACTCTCCCCCCGTCCTCAAAAGATTCCTGAAAAATGGGTCAAAAAATAAAATGCAGTACTGAAGTAAATTTTGCTGTAGGGCTTCTGGGTAGCCTTTCTCAGACAAAATGACCACATACAGTATAGAATGTTTGGAAATGAATTATGCAGCCTTAAAAATGCTGAACACCTGTGCAGATCCATATTCTGGAACGTTATGGGTGGACATTTTGGCAAAACCTTAGCATTGAATGCTTGAAGATACAAACATATGCAACTCCAGCACAATAAGGCACTTAGAAAATCTCTTTGTCTACTTAATTGGAAGAGGTATGGTTTTATTTTTTGAATCTGTTCTGTGGTAATCCTAAGGAAAATATGTGATTAAGACATGAAACTGGCACAAGCATGAATTTGGAATTTAGAAAATCAGTGTGAGTCCAAACTGAGTTAATACCGGGAGAACTGCATGGGACCCCTAAAGATCAGAAAAAAATCCAAATTTATTTGCCTGTCTGTTTTGAAATACTGTATTTTCATCTGTAATACATTTACTAACTGATATATATATATAGTCACGTCTTAAAAATCCATATATTTTTTTTTCTTCTCATTCAAAACAGAAATTTGCCAAAGAAGCCCTGTCTGAGACACAAAATAAGCATTGCTTATTAAAAAAAGAGAATTATTAACATGATATTGCATCCTTATAGGAAGTCTTAACTCAGGCAGCCATGCAGGGAGGCAGAATCACAAGACAGGGACCTTGTCCTTTGTTACTGGGTAAGGCTGGGTTATCGATTCCCTCCATATATTCCTAATAAAACATGCCTTTACTCTTCACATGCTGAAGTATATTAAACTGTAACATTTGACTCTCACCTGAGATGAAACCTCAATAGGTACTACTGCAGGTATTTCATTCTGAAGGAACTGAGAAAAGCCCAAACAACCCCGACTTTTTCGAAACGTGATTCTTACTGCTTATTGCACAGATGTGGCTTACCTTTTACTAGCAAAATAAATAAGTAAAGCCACACAGTTATAGAAAATACTCCCTGAAGGGGAGAACTGTGTATGCAAGTCAGTTGCGTAGATGAGGATCGCAAATTGCCTCTGTTGGAATGGGAGTTGCCTCTGTGTCAGCTTCAGAAGCCAATACAGAAACAACACTTGGTGTTTGTGAAAAGGGGTACCTTTCCCTAAGCAGTTTTCAGAGCTTGAGAAGCCACGTCTAACAAAATCTCCCATCGACCTTGTGAGGCAAGTAAGTAGCAATATTAAATGCACATTCGGTACTAATTGGAACTCTGTGGTTTTGTTCCTATAATTTGTGATTTTTCTCTTCATCTCACACTGGAAAAAGAAATCAACATTTTAAAATTGTCTGCAAGAAAGGTTACAAGAAAAGTTATTCTGCAAATGTTGAGAAGACCTTCCTGACACTTTTAATTAACAGCTTTCACTTTTATGTCTTTACACAATACAATGAGATGAAATACATGTAATCAAAGTGACTGAATTAAAATATTTTAAAGAGATACTGTTCTTATGATGTTGAAACAAAACATATTGCCACTTAAAAAAATTTTTTTTCTTCCAAATCTACAGATGTAAAAATTTCTGATGAAACATTTTTATTTCAAATTGCCATATACGTATATATTATCCATATCTGTACTTATGCCTACAGCTATACCTTAACTATGTGGTCTTTATCTATCTGGCAATACATGAATTTGGCATGCACTTGAACTTAGGTGGTTTCACATGGGGGAAAACAGGCTCAGCTGTTAAACCTTTAGGGAGCACATGTCTCACACCCTTCTCTCCCCCCTCTTCAACCGAACATCTGAGCTGTATTGGGAACTGAAAAAAGTAGGGACTAAAGGGCAAAACATAGAAGAAGTGCACTTCAACCCAGCAACATTTTACCTTGCTCTGTGGTTTTTACCACAGGTTAAAATCTGAAGGCTAATTAAAGTAATTTGTATTTATCAGATATCCTTCAGAGCAGAAGCTTCCTTTGAAGGCTCTTCACATTGTGTATTGATTTAATCTAGTTTAGCTGTTTTGTGTAGTTCGTTTTTTTTTAATGTCCCAGTCTTTCACCAGTATTTGATTAATAGCCAGCCAGTGCCATGCCATTAAACCTCCCTTTGTTTGTTTGTGTGGCAAGTGTGATCCAGAGATATTTAAGTGTACACTATGAGAAAAAAGAACAATTGTCACATGTACTCTGGGAAATGTTAGATTGATCTCTTTAAGAACAGCACTTACAAAACAGTGCTTGCTGGGCAACTGTAAAAAGGTAATCAAACTTTTCAGTGTTTTGTGCTTTTTAGATCTATTTCTTATATCAACTGCTTTTTTATTGCCGGAGATGTGATTTTTTTCCAGCTGTCATTCATCTAATTCACAGCAGTGGCCACCCAAATTGCTGTAGTCAATATGAGAGCCAAATTACCTGTTGACATTCTGCTTTTGTCTTCATTGTAAATATCATTCAACCCTAAGAATATTGTCTCTGAAGGTGCAGGAGTGATTAGGAATGCAACAGAAATTAAATGACATTTTATCACTTTTGAGATAGCATATGATTTGTTTTAAGAGATGATTGCATTTTCTACATGTATTTCATCAACTGGCATCTCTATTGCTTCCTGATCCAGCTTCCCCTGGCATCTCTATTGCTTCCTGATCCAGCTTCCCCTGAAGTCAATGGTAATTTTTCAGAGGCGTCTTACAGAGCTGGATTAGGCTCAATATGATTGATAGAAAGACATTAATGAAACACAATAAATTTAATAATTAGGTTGGCAAGCTTATTGCCTCAGTAGATCTTAGAGTTTAAGGAGATAATAGGTACCTGATAGATGACAGTGCTGATCTCCTCTTCTAGAATCCTGTTTCTGGCAATGAGCATTTGGTCCAGAAGGAGTCCTATTCAGCATTCTGCCTGCTGAGTAGGAGTATAGGGGTTTACTTCCAGACCGTTACAAGTCTTTGCATATGTAACCCACGGAGAAGAGGTTGAACGTTTCTTTCTTACAGTAATTCTCACAGTCACCATTTTTTTAAAGATCAAGAAATAGCCAGAGAAATCAAATGGGATGAGATGCACAGACTGAGAAGATTGCATACGAAGAGGAACTGTCCTTCAGTCACTTGTAAATTCTGTGCAATCTGGATGTGCCTCTCATCAGCCCCTGCCCTCTTCCATATGTTACTCTCACTTTACTCATGACAATGACAAGAGAGTTACCAGGTAATGAATCACCAAACTTTTGTTTTAGTAGTGACAAGAACTTTTAAAAGCTCACTTTGCCTCTTAGAAAGCTGAAGGACTAAGCCAATGTGGCCATAACTTCTTAAAATCACATTGTAAAAAAAAATCCTCAATGCGTATTTATTGATGTCGGTTTAACAATGACTTCAGAGCAGGTGTTCATAAAACTTGGTGCATGAATGCCTGAAAAAAGTAAACATCCAAAGCATTCAAAGAGTATTTCATGAATTCATGTAGCTGTTGAAACAAATATTCATTGAAAAATATTTTTGGTATTATCTCGGCTCTTGCCTGGACTTCAGAGATGGCTTGTGAAGAAAAATGTTAAAAGAAATAACCTAAAAAGAAATTTTCCTGTTAATAGACACACCTTTGAAAGGCTACTTTTGAGTGAAGTATAAATATATTCAGAAGTAAAAATTTTGTAAAAACAGTTGTGATAGTGTTGTGTTTTTAATGGTCTACTCATAAAAATGTGGCAGTGCTGGTGATACATGCTGCATGACTTTTTGCTATTTTTTCAAAGTGGAAGGGGATCATTCAATTTATTTCAACAACAATAGGAAGTTGCCAGATATTCTGCATGAATAAAAATGGCAGGTTTCATTTTTTTTTAGGGCGAAGGAGGCCATCTGTCAGGAAATGGGAACCTTTCAATACAGAATATGGTTTGCTTCAACTCTTGCACAACTGAATAGCTTTAAAACTTAAATGCTTTACCACACAAGATACAAGCCCATGGCCAAAACTCATGGCCAGATAACAGAGCAGGAAAAGACCTGCAGAAATAACTCCCAAATGTCAAAATACTTGTTTTGAAATTAGATGCTCAGATTCTAGGAGATAGTTGACCAGATAAAATTTAATGTGTGGAAAAACAGTTACAGAAGTCACTGATGGTCACTGGTAAGAAAAAAAATAATAGTTTCACATATTAGTTTTAAAAATTTCTCTGAAATTTCAAGTCACCTACTCAATTAAGTGGTATCTTTATTCATTACAAATATTTATTTATTGTCCAAAAAACTCAAGTAATCAATAATTTATATTAAAATACTGTATAATGGAGCAAGAGTTTTAGCAACAGCTATTTTTAAGACTATCCTCACAAATAAATCAGGTAAGTATTTGTCTTGTCTGGTAAGGGTACCTGATGTCATAAAGCTACCTTTATGATAAGAAGACCAAAATTATTTGATTTGGGAAATTTTATGCTTGGCTGTTTTTTTGGCATTGGTGGTTTTTTGGATTTTTTTTGTGTTTGGTTTTTTATTTTCTTTTGTTTTGTTTTTTCATCTGGACATGCATAGTGAAAAGATCTTAAAATTTTCAGTGTTGAACAATACATATTTCTGAAAAAGCAAGGCATTTGTGTCAACAGAATTTGATTATTAGTGAGTTCCCAGTTACATAAAGCTGTCTCAAAATGATGCAAAACCAAATAGCTCTATTTCAAAAGGATAGTATTTGAGACATTCTTTTTACATAAAAATTGATTTCCAAATTTTTTAGAGAGGTAGTTCCTGGAGTATAACAGTCCACTGATCTTCTTTTTAAACCAGCTGCATACTTCAGCCTTAGTCTGGGCTTATTAACTTATAAAAAATACACCATGGTGGTAAAATAAGTTATATATCATCCCTAGAGAAAAAGAACCAGAAGGAACAAGGACACATAAAATAATAAACCCCATTATTTAGCCTTACAGAGCAAAGAAGAGGGCAAAATTCCCAGCAGATGTTAAAATCAGTGTGGCTAACCTCAGTCCAATTAGTCCATGCTGATTTACACCAGCTGAGGTTCAGGAGGTGAATGCCTGAGGTGAAGATGTGAACTGCATAAGCTACTCTGACCTTTGACGACCCGTTTCTCTTCCAGTTAATAAAGTGTTACTGAGGCACCTTGATTATCTTCATATTTATCTCTTGCCATTTACATGAACTGGGTTGTCATGACAGCTGTTCTTTGTCTATCTAGCTAATAATAGTAGTTTCTGGAGTTTTTTGAAGTAGCCTTTTTTTTTTTTTTTCAAGGTATGCATATCTGTTGTGACTTTTCAGTGCCTTTCAGATTTAACCAGCATCAGAAATGTGTCTTCAAATCCATGCTGCATATTCCAAAGGTCATAGCTAAGCTGACGCGTACGGATTTATGCATTATAGTTCTTCTGCTTTTGCACTTACTGCACGGAATACTTGTGAAATATTGTATAGATTTTTATAATACTAATGAGGTATTTTCAGAATCTTTCTAGTCCCTCTTACCTTAGCTGACCAGTTAAGTGGCCAAATTAGAGACATCTTTCTTTTAGTTTATCCAATCAAAATATGCTTCTCCATTTAGCGTATTTTAAAACTGCTTTCTGTGCTTCGATTTCTAACCTACAGAATACACTCTCAAGGGCAAATGAGCCTGAAAACCTCATTGTTACTTGCACATTTCAATGCCTTTCTCTTCGCAATGCTGCCCTGTTATTCGAGTTTTGCTGTTGGCTTAGCCACATTCATAAGTTGAAATTTACTTTGTATACTTTATTGTCTATAAACTTAGCTATATTAAAATAGGAAGGGTGTTATTCACTATTATCATATGAGTAGCTATATTCCAGCTATTGTCTGGAAACCACAGCAAAATCTTTAGAATCTTTTCTGAAGAAAAAGTACTGTGTCAAATATAAACAGCTGCTTCAATTAGGTAAGGTAGAATTCAGTTTGCAAGAGCTGTTGAGCTTTGGAGCACAAGCCAGTTACCAGTAGGAGTCAGGAATTGTTCCACCAGGAACAATTATCTAAACTACATGGGAGGTAACAGGGATTTTCATCCTGGAATGTTTTGAATTCTTTTGGCTTTGAGGGAAACTGTTTCTTACCTAGAAATTGCAATCATTCTAAGGCACTTATCTATCCAGAGCTATACACTCAGGGACTGTGACCCATGGTCATTGAAAAAATAATAAACCAGTGGTGCTATTACATACACCACAAAAACTTGAAATAAACTCAATATCATGTGAAGAGACCTCAGGGGCTATCTCACTGGCTCTGTGGTTTCCAGTTATGCAACTTCTTTTTGCATGTAGTAGTGGTATTGACCACCTAGAACCAACCTGTGGTCTTGAATTCAGCCTTTGATTTATTTCTTGTGTTCCTGTAGAAAAACATATGTGGTCTATACACTGTTTCCCCCCTATGCTGAAAGACACCAACCAGGTTGAGCCAGAGTCTAGGTGTGTGCTGAGACCCAGGACTCTTTTCCTAGTTCCTGTCTTCTGTGATACTGGAAGTGATGCATTGGTCTTATTTCCTTTAAGATGGAGATTTGGTGTGCATTAGTAGTGAGTGGGGGCAACCTGTCTAGGAGGAAAAGGGGAAAGGGAGCATTTCCATCACAAATCCCATGACTGTTAGTGTAAACTCATTTTCTGGCAGGTGATGGAAGAGTACACCTACCTTTTGCATTTCCTATAATAAAGTCTTTGTCATGGCCCTTCTGCTTCCTCGGGGCTTTTCAGTGCACTTGTTCCAGTCCAGCACAAGCTTTACCTCCCGCACAACAGCTGCAGAGTCCCTGTGGGTTTGTTGTTACAGCCTAACCTGCACAGCTAATTTGACAGTCCTGTGGCATGGCTTCTTCTGTAACTGCCTTATGGAGCATTTTAACAATGGTGGTAATACATTTCTTGCTGTTTGAAAAATGGAAGTGGTGGCAGTTACCACAGGTGAGCACAACAAATACTGGCACGGTTAAAAAGAATCAGTTTAGGGAGGGCTGTGGAGCTGTGCGTTTGGGCTGCACAATTTGACATTTTGCCCATAGAGATCTGTTTCAGAGATTTTCAATTATTTTCTTTGTGAATTTATGACTTTTTAAAAGCTTCCTGCTGATGGCCACAGAGATGGAAATCCTTTATTCATAAGACAAATAGTGGCAATACCAGCTTTCTAACACTAATATGCCTCAAGTGCAACTCTGTCCTAAAGAAATTATTGCAGCCTTTACATTCTTTCATGACTTTGCTAGCAGATTAGCGGGCATGCTGATAAGAGCCAGACGAGGGTTTTAATTAGGTGAATACATATTCAGTGTGGGTAAGATTTAGACAATCTTAGATGAATTCATACTGTAGGCTACAGCCATCATATGATAGAAATTTCTAGCCAATATGGACTTGAATAAAAAGTTAAACAGTAACTTACACCTGAAAGTGATACCCCTTGTGTTTTGGAAAATCTCCTGTGAGGGTCCCAAGACAGGGGTGATGCTTGTGGCTTCAAGAAAGAGTTGACTCCTGTACCAAATGGCTAGTCATAAAATCAGTAAGGGATGAACAAAGAGGAAACATGACATATCAAATACTTATTACTTCCATCTCAGCACTTCCATTAACAAGATTTCCAGGGAGAAAAATGCATGTTTACAACAGGAAACCTGTAAAGAACTTGAAGTTCACAGTTTGTGTGATCTTCACCTGGGTGTTATGATGGCTTCAATAATACATGGTGTGTGGTACATTCTGTGGAGAAAAAGGTTCAAATGTTCATGGAGCAATAAGCAGAACTTTAGATAGTGTGTGTATCTCTACCTACATACATATATACATGGATATAGATTGCTTAGTTCATCCAAGAAGTTCCTGTTCAAAAGCTACTCAGAGAAATTAGTTGCTCCTCACTGTGGATGCAGGGTCTCCTGGTGGCACTCACAGCAGTGTTTCCTTTGCATCTTTTTCTCTGAACTTTCTACCCACTTAAATACCCACAGTATAGCTGAACATGGAGATCACCTTTAAATCTTTAAATGATGAGACTGTAGAAACAGTTACCAAGCTCTGAAAGCAAAAATTTTTCTGTTCAGTCTTGTCAAAGGGAGTGCCTGACATTTTTAGCAGCAGACACTCCCTACCTTGTCCCTCCTACTGTCTTCCAGTCATATTCCAGCTAGATTGATGCCATTATTATGGTGGCTCAGAAGTCCTCAACTCTCAACTCCTTTTTCAAGCTTTTCCAAGATGTTCCCTGGAACCTTCAGTTTTCTAACTGGAGATTACAACCTAATTATTTTTCTTCCTCCATATGGATCCTGCAGGGTGACTTTTTAAGCTTTACAAAAATGAAATTAAATGAAATTAAATTAAATGAGAGTTAGTCCTTTTTGGAGCTATATGAATATTTTTTCTGTTGTGTGGTATAATACTTTTCATAAAAAAGACCCCAACAATAACAAAAACCTGCACGTTTTAAGTTTTACCACGGAAAAAACCCAAACAATAAGAACAATGAAAACTTCTGTGAAAACTTAATACCATAAAAATGCAAACTCTGAACCCAGTGTACACAATAAAAATCAGCTGCAGTCAACAGTGGCCCTGATGACCTTGACTCAGAGTGCTGGCCATATTTAAATGGCAATATTTCTGATTGTATCTCCATACACATGGATTTCAATTTTTCTCTGACTGCATCCCTACCTGACATTTATGATGTGCTGATTCCATCCCTCCTTATCCCCTGAATGGGATGACAAACATGTAATTGGAAAAGATCGACAGCAATTCTGTGAATAACCCTGATAGAAGCTGGGTGAGATGTAGCTGATTGCTTGAAGATGGTACTGTGTACTACGAACACGCACACAAACACATAATGCAGCAATTCTCTCCTAAGCTTCTTTCCCCAAGGTGAGTCATGATGGTGCTAAGAGTCTTGTCTCTTCCTGGTCTGATCCTGGAGAGAGGAAACATGATATTTTTCTCCCATGGCACTTTTCAGATGCAGGACTTAACCTCTAGGGCTGTAGACAGCTGAGCATAATTTAGGGAGCCATGGACTTTTCAAAATTGCACTGGAGACTGAAGAAAAACAAATATGATTTTTTTTTTAACATTGTTTTTTTTCCTTCTTTCCTCAGCCATGCTCAGATTATACTGGATTCAGTTTAAGCATCTAAATTAGTTCTTATCCTTTATTCGTGTAATTCATGATAAGCATAAAAGGTGATGCCTTCAGGAGGTCCTTTTGTCCTTAGAAATCTCCACAGGAAAGATAAACTTGTGTTATGTAAGTTTTATGAAATTACCAACTCATTTCTCAAAAATGCAGCTGATTGTAACTGCATTCCTTGTAATGGATCTGCAGCGATGACAACCATATGCTCTCTGTTTTGTATAACCAGGTTTTTAAATCATTAAAATCATTAAGGATTCTTGGAGGCTTTGTAAAGAAAAATAATTGCAGTAATAAGGCTATGTCTAAAGACCTTTTCATTGGTGAAGACTTAGCTTGGCAGACTGTTGGGTTTATTTGTTTTCTAAATTCCTTCCTAGTCAAAGTCGTTGTGTAGTGATCATTTAAGGGATCATCTCAGTTGTGCCATCACACATTAAAACAACGTTATGTAAAAGACCAAGGTAACATGAAAGGCTAAATCTTTTACATCTCTAGGCATTAAGAAGAAAAAATAAAGGCATAAGTTTTCAAGAGCCTTACTAAGAAATACAATGGCTTTGTAGACTTCAAAGAGGAAGAAAGCCATGATGCACAGTAAGAAATCAGAGTGTTACTCTCCCACCCTCTTTGGCAGGGTGAAAGGGTTATACAATTTCCCAAATGCTACAAATTATTTTTCTATTAATTCCTTGATTATAGAGGGATGTAGTTCATTCTATGATGTAATATTCAAGCACTGTGGCAAAGACAAATATCACAGAGAAATCAGTATGAGTATTTCTACCACAGACTTGAGGAGTATCCTTTGGGATAACTGCAGTGCCAGAATTACCATCAGAGTCCTGAAGGACACTTCTGTGACGGGGACAATTAATGTACAAAATAATCATTGGCCTTTTACAAAGAATGCTTCTCAGAAAACTATAAATATTTTCTGCTTAAAATTATATAAATCCATCCAAATAATTACTGTTTCTGCCAGCAACCTTTTTCTTGAAATTTATCTGAATGGTCTCCAAACCTGGTCATTACCTCATCCATTTCAAGGACATTTGGCCTCGTGGAATAATAGCCTGTCACATTCGGGGACAGAATATCCTGTGAAAACCATCTAGTCTATTCACTCAGCTCTCAGTTCATATTACTATGCATTATTCACATGTTTTCAATATACTGAAGGCGCTTCTCAAACTCAGGGTTTGTTAGCACAAACCATTTAAAATTAAGTCTAAATTTGTTGACTTATGAGCTTTTCTTCTGATTTCTGTCAGTGTCTTGGGCTCATAATCTACTCTTTGCTCTCGTTTAATCCTATAGTCCTAGTTAGAGACCAGGACAGCAAATGAAAGGAAAGAAGCATGTCTTGACATTGTTGTAATCAATTGAATTCATTGACCTCTGTCGAAGGACAGACCTTAATTCTTCAAACTGTGGACATCTTTTTCTTTAGTAGTGTTTTCACTGTTCTCAAGATGCAAGTTACGTGATTTAATGGATTAATAAATTAAGGCTTAAATATGTAAAAAGACCATTTGTATGAGGAAAGAATGGAAAAATATGGTAGAAAAAGAAGTATGAAGAATGTGCTCCAAAGAAGTGTCAAAAGGGAACTCAGAAAAACATGCAGGAACAGTAGCATTTTTTGTGCTGAATAGTGGCAGCAGGACTTCATATGCCTTGTATTTTGGGATACTGGATAGATAGAAGTCTGTGACCCCAGTAGACATGCTGTGCTTTTTTCTTTGCCTTTGTTGCAGATTTACCTTTTTATTGAGAGTCTATTTATGGAGAGGGTCTGCTGCAGAGCTGTGCTCTCATGCAAGAAGGTGGTATGTCATACTGTGGTTCCTTTTTGGATCAAGATCTTCCCCTGGATGGAAGAATGTTGATAGTTCTTGAATATTATAGATGCCAAGGAAAAGAACTGAGTGTATTTCTCACTCTCCTGATGGAAAGCAATGTTTTATTTTATCTGTTTTGAAGAAATAAATCATTGGGGCCCAGGAGATAACTATCCCTGGCCTTATTTCTCCCTCACGTAAAACAGACAAAGAAACTATGCAAAATTCTTTTCCGTTATGTCCTCCTAGATACACCTTACAAACTGGTTTGTGTTTGTTAGGGACTGGGATAACTCATGAAGCATTCAAAAGAGCCTCCAAAGAAGAAGTAACAGAAACCTTAAAAGAAAGAAATTTAAAATAGCTGCCATTCCATGTAAGTGATACTGTTTCAGCAATCCCAAACTAGGATGCCCTGGCTTGGGGAAGTGGCTGCACTCTGTAAATAGATCTGCCCTTGGGCTGTAAGTCTGTGAAACTATTTGAAGTCACTGGATCTTCATGAATTTTATGATAGAATCTTAGTGTGTAATAAATACACCCTAAGATGGTTTGTGCTAACAAACCCTGAGTTTGAGAAGCGCCTTCAGTACATTGAAAACATGTGAATAATGCATAGTAATAT
Source organism: Machaerirhynchus nigripectus (assembly GCA_013397975.1). Lineage (NCBI taxonomy): Eukaryota > Metazoa > Chordata > Aves > Passeriformes > Dicruridae > Machaerirhynchus > Machaerirhynchus nigripectus. The sequence goes on from VZRQ01001982.1 coordinate 2,805,620, forward strand.
GAACTGAGAGCTGAGTGAATAGACTAGATGGTTTTCACAGGATATTCTGTCCCCGAATGTGACAGGCTATTATTCCACGAGGCCAAATGTCCTTGAAATGGATGAGGTAAAACAGGGATATTCTTAAATGAATGCATGGAATGAAAGTTAAAAGCAAATGAACTGAAATAGATAAAAGAAATAGAAGATTAAAGATGATTCTTGGTTCTTGTTTGTACAAGAAAATAAAGGAAAAGAAAGCCTTTTGCTTTCTTTCTCAGGCCATAAAAACCTTAGAGTCAAAATATTACATCTAGTCCTAGTTTCTGTTTTGTATGTTTCACTAACCTATTATTTTACTGATTAATAATTAGTAAGTTGATTTTAGAGGCTGTTTCAGGTTAATTACTTTTTAAAAAATAATGACAAAATTTAATCTACTTGAAGGACAATAATTATTTTTGCTATTTAAAAAATGCGCAGCCCAAGTAAGTGTGCTGAAAAAAAGACTATCTTCATCATAGTTTAATTAGGCTGCTGCAAAGTAGCTACTTGCTATAATATCTGATTTTTATCTCTTTTAAAAAAAGTGGTCTTTATTTATTAAATTAAGTGTTCTCCAGTTTAGAATTTACTGATACTAATCTGAAAATTCTTTTCATTCCCTTTTAAAGATTTTTTTAATGAAGCATCAATGTCTTAAAACATTATCATGTAACTTTTATTCTTCAATCTGGAATCCCAGCTGTGTGCAAGATAATAAAAAGGTCTCATCTATTTTAGAAGGAGCAAGATTTCATTCTAGCATAGCAAATAACAAGCTTTGTAACTGAATGCATGAGGAAAGTATTCATATTTATGACAAACTGTCTGTCTAACCTTTTAGAATTTTAACTGCAACCCTGTCTGAATGCACTTTCCATTGTTAATGGAAACTGGTGTTTTATTTTTAGATTCAGTATTAGCACACAGCAGCAAGGATTCAGGCAAAGCCTCTTGTACCAGCAATCAAAGGAATTACGACAGCAATAGCTGGGTTATTAATTGAAAGCTGGTGTACTTTTATTTGGGCTTGGTAACTTTCATTCTCAAAGAATAAGGCACATGCCAGAGGAGGCTGTGGGCTTCCAGAGCCCAGACAAAGAATAGACAGTGCAGAAATCTGACAGGGAAGTTTCAGACATTAAAGGTTTACAGAAGCCAAGCTGCTTTCATTGTGGCAATGCAGAAGATAGCTCAGCTGAGGGGGATTTACAAATGTGTAAACAAGGTTCTGAAGGTAGGCCATTTACCATGTTTATGCATTAGTCTGATGTAACACAAAAGTGTTACACCTTTGATGAACTGATTAAGCACAGTAAGTTTTAAAGAAGCTTCTTAGGCATCATTTTAGTCAACTTCTGTCATGTGTCTCCAGTTTGAGATATTTGCAGGATCTGACCTGGCTGGATCTCCTGAAATAGTAGCATCTTGTACCCACCCTTGAGACTGCAGCACCAGTTATGATCTGGGAGAAGATTAATGACAGATTTCTAATTGGGTTAGAAGCTTGAGTCTGACAGCAAGGAGGCAAAGAGGAGATCTTCCTTTGACTGGCTTGAGATGAGATCTCTAGTTAGTCACAACTCTGCAGGAAATTTAGACCTTTGCAGTGAGTCTCCTAAACAATATCCAAAAGCTTTCAAACAAACAAACAAATAAAACCCCCAATTTTAGTAGACAGTAAATTAGGTCAATTAATTTTTTAAATACAGAAACTAGGATAGAATACTAATAAAAGGGACTGTAAGCCAACTTCCCCTAGTCCACCGTGTCCTCGAAGGTAGACCATTGTATCAGCTATCTCAGTGGCTTTCTGATGTGCAGCAAAATGCACAACCCCTCTGGACACTTTTTTGCAGTGCCTTGGCCCCAGCAATGTCTCCTGTTCCTGTTTCTCTGAGCATTATCTTTGATGCTTTTGGAGCTGCAGGCCGTCTCTTTCTGTATGCTCTTCTGGGCAGCCTTTCTCCCCCTAATTTCTTAACAACCTCCTTTCTGTGTCTGTGAAATTTCTACCAAAAAATCATTTTCCCTCATCCTCCAGAGGGTTATATATGACCTCCAGCTCCCTTTTTTAAGAAGTGTAGTGCCTACACTAAGAAAAACAAAGAAAGGGTACAGTCTGTCATATGGCTGATCTTGCTAAAATCCTCAAAAAGGAAACCAGTCCTCCTACTTCTGTTGCCATGACAATGAACATTTTTACAGAAAGCCACGTTGTGGCTAAGAAATTTATTGTATAGCAGTTCATACAAAGCAGTAGCATCACAGCAATTAACTTAATGACTCAAACTAACAGGCTGCCAACCCCAATATCCCTTTTCTGACGGTGACTAGTACCAGATGCTTCAGAGAAAGATGACAATAAATTAATTTTAAACAATTATGCAACAAACTGTCCATAGAGAACTTTTCTAACTGCTTTTAGTTAGAGATTAGTTCATGGCATAAGTCAAGGGTTTGTAGTGTTTTTCTGTTTACATGTCTTTCCTCTTCAGTGTAACTGCACATACACCAGACATATAAATTCTTAGTGTTTTTAATTACCTTCTAAAATCTTATTTCCAAAGTTGTCTGTGCCTGTGAGTTAGAAACAATAGTTTTACACTGTTTAATTTTTTAAAAAATGTTTCTCATGGATCCAACTTCTCTTTTGATGAGAACTCTGTGTTATTATGTTATGTTACATGTTATGTCTCTGTTGTACCTTACTTAAGTTACCTTACTTAACTTTACCTTAAGTTACCTTACTTGCTTTTCTCACAAAACTAAACAGCCTCTACATTTTTATGTTTGCCTTGTATATATGTTGATCCCTGTCTGTATAAACTCTGACCATCTGCTCTAAGTGCAGCCATGTCTCTCAGGAATGAGATAAGAGCATGATCTGAACTGTAGTCTGGGCTGTACTGATTAATGTGATAACGGTGTCACAGCAGCCTCAGTATTTATCTCTAACTTACATAAAACAGGATGTGGGAGTTCACTGTGTGGAAACTATGCAAGGGATGAAGAGGTAAAAAGTACAAAGGTAAAAAAGAAATAATAGTGCTGAAAATTACACCAGAACATTCTGTTTTAAAAAATGTAAAAGTAATTCCCTTGTCTCAACACATGAGAATGGCTCTAAATAACAGCACTAAAACAAGCAGGAAAAATCTGCTGACTAAACATACACTTGGAGATGTTCTTGGCTCACACAAACAGGGGCTGGAGACTGGTGAAGATCATCCAATAGACTTTGGCAGTCAACCTGAGAAGTATTTAGAAGTTTTGCACGTTTTTGGATCCTAATAAACTATTAAACTAGTGTCTTCTGCAAGACTTACTTACTTAAACTAAGTGTATTTGTTTCTTTTCTGAGTTAAAGACTAGATCATGAAGGCAGAAACAAGAACAGATTTGGGGGCACTCAAGAACAAATGATGAAATATTTCTTGCCAGGGAGTTATCCCAACTTTCAACTAAGATGCAATAATGGTTCCCCCTTTCCAATAGAAATTTCTGTCACAATATTAACTATCTTCTTGTACATGAAACAACGAGGTTTGAAATAAAAATAAAGGAAATAAAAGACTTTGTATCAAGAATATTACTAACAAGTCAGCTGTAATTCCATTTTACACTGAGACTATTAAAATTTCAAGCAAAACCTGAACTCAAACTTGAGTGAATATAGAGTGATTAAAAAGAAACAAATGAAAAGATACTGTGCGCTTGTTATTTAGGTTCATGCCATAAACAGAATTTTATGTATTTACACAGCTGAGTAATGGAACATTTACCCTTTTCAGTACTTCAAATATGTACCTTCTTGGCGAATATGAGCATACTAAATTCTAAATTCAATCAAATAAAGTACTTACGATTAAGTTAAATATACAGGCATGCAACAAAACCACTAAACCTTTTTTAGAGGATTTTAAATAAGTCCATCTTTATTTTGCTTATATCCATTTAAAACAAATATTTTATGAGCAAGTTTCTGGGCAGGTGCATTCTGGAGCGGACAATTATAAAATAAATATGTCAGGAAATTTATTGTAAGATGATTTACAGCTTGTAGTTGTTAGTATTTACCTTAACAAACTAAGCTTGGATAGGTAGGATAAGAAAGTAAGTATAAGGTAAGGGCAAAAATTTCATGACTACTGTGTCCATTTGAAAGAGTGCAAAAGTTTTTAAAGAGGATATTAAACACTTGATCAGTGACCAAGACCATAGCCACGCACAAAAATACATCCATATATCCATTTCTAGAGTCCTAATACCACTTCTTAACCGAGATGAATATGTCCTTCCTGAGCAGGGAAGGGATCTTCGGAAAGAGAAAAAAAAATGACATTTGAACCCCCTTCTCTGTTCATTTTGCAAAGGTAATTACAAACTGGTCCAAACCAAACTATCTCTGTGTGCCTCTCTTAGTGCTATCCAAATTACCGGAGAGCAATTTTCAGAGAAATGGGCAGGGTCCTATTTTCACCAAAGTAATATGCTACTAATATATCTGCCAAAAAGCCAAAACTACCTCCTCAGTTTGCTAAAGAATAATCTGCAGAAAATATCTAACACTTTTATGTATTTAAAAGGAATCAAATTACATGGGAGTGGAGGGTGTGTGGAACAGATAATTTTCACGGGAGCTGGTTTGAAGGGGAAAAACACACCCGTAAGTGATCTTGCTGAAACCTAATTCATATTAGAGACCCAGTCTCCAGTTTCATTGCACAGCGCTTGTAGTGGGTGATGTGTTAGCAGAGCCGTGGTGCAGTCTGCATTTTAAATGCTCCATAATTGAGACTTTATTCATCTCTTTGCAGGATTACTTGTAATTGCAGTGAGGCCCTCGATCACTTGGTGGTGGCCTGCACAGAGAGATCGAGCGTCCAATTGAATTAAGGCAAATGTGCTTCAGCAGGGAATTACGAAGGAGAAATTGAACAGAAAAGAGATGGAATATGGTATTAATCGGGGCCATGACTTTTCTGCAGAGGTCACGGTACATAATTCAGATCTACTGACTAACAGGCTACAGACTGGAGTGAATAGGATAAATTGATGTGGGGGGTGCAATAACTGCATGCTCAGAACAGCGTATATTGCCACAGGGGTCTTTGAAGGGCAGAGGATCAAACAGTGGTTAAGTTTAGGATTTACAAGGGGTGGATTCCTGTGACCTTGATGGCGGCAAAAACACAGCTGTGAACCTGACAGGTGGCTAAAGCAAAAGAGTTCCAGAATACAAATTGGTCTTGAAAACAGCATTAGACCAACTTAAATTGTTTTGTTTTGGTTTTGATAAATACAAGGAACTTTCAAATTAAGAATCCTCCTCCCTTTTTTACTTAGCCTATTAGGACTAAGACCACTGCACTCTATAATGATACACTCAGTTTCATCAGTGAGCAGTAATTATTGCTCCTACTTGCATGGGAGACCACCGAGACTACCCCAGTTCATTCTTGAGAAATGCTGTGGTCAATTAAGCACTATAAGGGTCATTCTTCCTTCAGAACAAGCACTGAATTAAAATCCTATCCTGAAACAGATACTGATGCTGTTTTCAGCTGAGACATAATGGCAGGATCCAAGAGGCACAAAACCCATTTTAATTAGAAGTGAATGTGTTACTTTGAGCATCTCAATTCAATTTCCTTTGTTCACTAAATCTGGCCCAAATTCTGCCTGTTTAGTCACTACAGTATTTGTCAGTATAGTTCTACCATTTTAGAGGGCCTTTTCTCCTTATAGTGGTAGATTAGACATCAGTAAAAAAAAAGTTTTAAAAACATTCATTATTTCTCTACTAGTAAGAGGAAGCTTTGCCTAATTTTGACTGACAAAGCACTAATGGACGTAAGTCAAAGGATTGAAGCAGGTGTCAAACTCAGTACCAACTGAAAACCACCTCATGTAGTGGTATAAAAATGTACCACTATCATTACTCCTTTAAAACTTATTAATTTTGGCTTTTATATTCATTCATTAATTTGATACCACTGAGAAAAATACTCACATCATAAGTATCTTTTGTTAAATATATTTAATGTAACCTAGAAAATTCTCAGAAACAGAGTAGCCCAACTGACAAACCAGGTTTATTTCTACTCCTTTCTATCTGAGATTCTAATTCTTCTAAAACTAACAAATTAGAATAAGAAAAGCTTTTTCACTGCTCTGCTGTATGAATCTCCTACTCATAACAACAGGCAACTTGCACAGATGCTAAAGGTGTTTCAGAAGTCATTAATTAACATTCCTAGCTGTTAATTCGAAAAAGAATTTAAAACAGAGATGCACTGTAAACCAAATATATCCTCTTCTCTGTGATTTCCCTTTTCTTTTGATCATAACAATCAACTCACATTACTAACTTGAATCTTGTATCTTAGAGATGAAATTCACAAAATTCCCACAAGTATTTCACAGCAAACAGAGCAATCAGTCCCTTAAGCCAAAATAAAGTCTCTCATGAAAGCGGAAATGAACTAGTCAATTAATGTGTGTTTATAGCAGGATAATTTGGAATGGAAAATGATTATTGCAAAGCATTTTTGAAGAACAGCTCAAAAAATATATCAATATTAAAACCTTTCTGTGAGTAATGTGATCTCACACTTGTGAATGAGGAAATCATTTCAGAATGATCTGGTTTTTATAATATACATGTATCTCACAGTGGACTGTAAACATGGCATGCATAATTAGAGGAAGAGAGGGAAACAAACTGACAGAGTAGTGAACCATGCCACAGCTCAGTGTTAGAAGCTGTTCTCTGCAGTAAAACCTATTTACTGAAGCTCCAATATTGTGTTCAATTTCAGTACACTTTATGCTATAAAGGTAGGCAGACAAAAGGAGTTAAGGAAGAGTTATAAGAGCCAACATGGTGCAGAAAGCAGTGTCTGTAACCATACACAAAGCAAACACTGTGGTCAATGTTAAAAGCCAAGTTAACACAGAAGTGAAACCATATTAAGCATAGTGAAAAATAGGTGAATAGACATAATAGATTGAAATTAAGACAAGAAAAATGTATTCTTTGTTAAAAATCTTCTTACTGGAGTTATATGAACATGTAGAATATCTCCCATAAGAAATACTAGAAAACCCATAACTAGGAGTGGTGAAAACAATAGGAAGAATGTGACAATAAATGGTACAGGAAGACAAATTAGATCTCTACTGCCACGAGATCCCCTTTCCCTTCCAATTTCCATGAGTTGAAACTCAGGCAGATAAATTGCTAAAAACACAGAAGGAAATTGAAGGTATTCGAGCCCAGAAAATTTTGTTTCCTGCTCTTCTGTTTCTGTGTTTTGGAGTAAACATAGTGCAGGATAAGTAAAAGTGGCTGAAAGCACAGTGATTACTCACAAAATCAGACTGAACAGGTCTGACTTAAAGTTATACTAGGCTAAGACAGTTAGTTCCTCTCAGTTATAGTTCCTCTCAGAGCTCCTACCTAACTAGTAGGAGTTCTGAGAGGAATTAAAAGGGCAGAAAATATTTGTATGAAAATTACTCCTCTCTGGTGCTTTGTCTTAATATATGCTCCAATAGCTCACATACAACCTTGAAGACCATTGCCCAGTGCCAAAGAATTCATTAGCTTCTGAACTGGACCTATTTGTAAGTGGACAATCATACTGACACAGCAAAATTAATCATTAAGGTCGTTATAATAAAGTTGCAAAGTCTTCAAAGATTTTTCCTCTACACTGCTGTGGCAATCAAGAAAGTAATTGCTGAATGTGAATCAATGTGCCTTCTAAACAGGGTTCACATATTTAGTCTGCTGCCCACTCACAAGAACTGTAAACAGGGTATTTCCTTGTAGCATAAGGCCTATGAGCATTCACATGGACAGTGAATACACAGGATATACTGCACTGATAAAAGTTCTTGTGTTCTCAAGAAAACAGTAATTTTTGGTTTTAAACCTCTTTGTTGTGCAGCATCACTAGCCCGATGCTCTCCGTCCGAGTTTTCATTAAAGAGATGGGACTACTGCAGTTATACATGATTTATTACATAAAATAACAAACAAGGCATCAGTCTCAGTGGTCGTGAGGCTAAGTAAAAACTCGCTATAACAGAGGATAGTCCCGGGTTTCAGGGTTACATGGCAATTTATAACTTTTTGGTCCAATAAGCAATTAACATGAAACTTTGTTTTGACTTGATAACCTCTCACCTTTAGTAGTTTTTATTGCAATGCATCTGTTCTACCAGTGAAGTGCTAGGTCACGTATGCACATATACTTCTATTATAACATCTAAATTCTTAAACTATAAAGCCACATTACTATACGTAAAATGCTCCACCAAATCACCCAACACATATTCTTACTTATAACTATAGGAACACAGATTTATGATTCTCTTGCTTAAGATCTATGTGTCTTGTCATCACATTAACCCCAGCTCCTTCCAAGGCTGTAAATTAAATCCATTATTGTCTTCAGAAGTTTTAACCCCTTGGTTTCCCACATGTCTTCATGCTCAGATAGGACAAAAGCCCTGACAATAAGGGATAAAAGCTTATGTCATGAGCATTGCTTCAAGCTCTTTGCTGATCTTGCTCATTTGCTTGGACAGAACAGGGTAAAACTCTTCAAGCAACCACTCATTTCCTGCAAGACAGCTGTGGAGCCTGTATTGAGATAATTAGCTACAAATGGAGGATTTTGTATAATTTCCTGGACTTCACTGCCTTAAATTTCCTCTAATTATTATTACATCCGCTGTGTTTCATGATTTCTCTGATGCCCTCATAAAATTGTTCTAACAGGAGCCTTCTCTGATGCCACCATAGAAATTGTTCTAACAGAAGTGTGCTGAAAAAGTCAGGACAGCTGGATAGCTGGACAGTTATTTACCTGCATATCCCAAGAAGAAATAGTTTGGAAGGCCTTTTCTAATGGTTGTGTTCACATTCACTTTAACAAACCTCTCCTTTGCACATCCTTCTGCCTTTATACATGGCTTGGGTTTTGCACTATCAATCCCTCCTTTCTGCTATGTTTCACTTAATTTTGAATTCCCCCATTTCTAGTCCTAACTACAGACTCTGAACTGTCAGAGTTTGTTAGATTCCCCATACAGGGCTCTGTGTGATATGAATGCTGCAGCTGCCAATGGCCCCTCTTTGGGGCTGGTGGCACTAACACATCTGGTCAGAGAAAACATAAGTGCAATATGTCCAGAAAAGCATTCATTGGAGAGGTACTAATCTGCTATACTCATTCCTTCAGGAGAGTGACAACACGCAATAGTTGTTTTTTAGCCACAGTGAGAGTATGAACAGTAGGAAAACCTCAAGTTCACATTAATTTAAAATCCTTTAATCGAAAACAGGACTTTAAGGTAGCATCAACCTTCTCCACCTAATTCCAAATAATTTTAGGATTGTCTGGTCCCAAAAACCAGGTTAATTACATTTTCTCTAGAAATAACTTTGGTATCATCTGGGACAACACTCTATTTCACTAGGAAAAAAAAAAATCTAGATCTAAGATAGGGGTCATTCTTCCCTTAAAAATACAGTAACAAAGGAAAAGCTTGAAGGATCCTAGTCCTAACCAGAACATAAGAATGAAGAAAGATCATATTAAGCTTACAAACTACAAAGAAATAATTAAGAGGTCTGTTCTTCAAGAATGTGAGGTGGAATTTAAAATATTCAATCAAAACAAAAATAATTAAAAAGTCTTGTTAAGAAAGGTTTTCCCAGAAAACCAACAAGAAAATATATGTTCCCTAATCCTTGTTTGCACTCCTGCTCAGATAAATTTTGCACTGCCATTCTCTGCTCCCACTATCTGAATGACACGTCACTGGTAGCAGAGGTAGAGGAAATTCAGTTGCCCACCCGGCAGTGTCCAGGAGAAAATGCAACAAAATAATTTGGTCCCTTCCAGGCTTGTCTGAAGTGCCCATCACTCCTCAAGTATTCTCCTTCAAAATGTTTCTGATTAAGTCAAGGTAATGATTCCCTAGAGATGTTTTTAATGAAATTCTAGTTGTCACACCCGTTGGAAAAACTAAGCCATGCTCAAAGCTTTTCAAAATCTTCTCATGACTGATATAAGCAATACATTAAAATCCCACTTTAGGTCTGCCCTAATATAGAGGTATTTACACAGGGAACTGTTTCACCTGGCATACAGTAGGAGTACCAAAGAAATAACACACATGAGGTCTTATGAAAATTATGAGTAGTGGACTAATGAAAATACTAGCACATTTCCTATTCTTTCATTCCTGCACTAAGGATGCAAACTGGCTGCACAATTTTAGCAGTGAGCTGAAAAAGGAAAGTTTTTATAACCAACCATGTACAGGATTTTTCCTTACCCCAGGGATGTGGCTGTTCCTAACATCCTAGCACACTGCTGAATGGGAAAATAATCTTTTCCAAAGCACATTAGTAGAATCTTTTGAAGGTACACATGAGTATGACACACAAACCTGTATCTCCTGCAGATGATATAAGGCATAGTTTAAAACCTGACTGGAAACCAGATACTGCTACTTTGTGTTTTGTCTTAAAGTTTAATGAAAGCCTAACATTTGAAGTTAATACCTTCCCGGATAGACCACTTTTCTACAAAAAATAGTGTTTCAGAAGAAGTTGCTACATGGTATAGGCCAAACCCTGTACACATCCACCCCCATTTAAAAGGGAGGTTGCCTACAACAAAATAAAAGCAGCCTAACAAACAGTCAGAGTTCATGTACATTTGCATGGTATTTAAGTAGGTGACATTTGATGTATGCAGTAAAGATAAAAATCACAAGATTTTACTTGTAGAGAGCAGCTCTTCTTCTTCTTTTATTAGATAAGCAAGTTTGGGGGCTTTTTTTTGAAATTGCAATTAATAGCTGACATTTCTCTTTCCTAACATTTTCTAAGCTGATTAATTCTGAGAACCAATTCCAGTAAAGGTATCAAGCCAGACTATATTAAGAGATAAGGATTACACTAATTCATCCACAGCATCTAGATAAACAATCTTTCAGTGATGGATGAGAGGAATTTAATTTCTACCAACTACGGGCTGAATTCCTCCAAGTTTTATGACTACTGAAAAAGGTCTTGCATACAGACATATAAACTGATTCCAGCAACCAAAGCAATCAAAATAACTTCTGCCTGATTACCAGATGCAAATCTGCAAGCAGTAGTTTGTGCATTAGAAGTATTATATGCTCAAATAATAATAGATTTATAGGGACACTTCAGGTGGATTTTGATGATCCTTTTTCATGGATATGGTCCCCAGTCTTGTTCTGAAAGTACTTAGCATCTCCCAGGGTCTGCATCTCTATTAGGCCATGATTCATGCTGAATTCCATATAACTGGGAAAAATGACATGGAACCAGTTTTATATAGAAGGAAATACGATTTTCCCCATCAGATAGGCAAGCCTGAGAAAGACTGTCTGAATCATCATAAACATTTTACAAAATTGCTTCACTTCTGTTATGATTAATTACCCAGTTAGAAAAAGGACCACGAAAAAAAGAAATCATATCAGCTAATCAGGCCCCATAAATTTCTGCGTAATAAACATACAGAATAGCATATAACACGCATGTGTTTTGTTTCTCTATAACACTTACAGACTTATTACTTTCACTGAGTTATCTTCAAGTATTTCTCTGCCTTATGAAGTTCACTATATATATATATATATATTAAAATGTTCATATGTAGAATATACTTTGTAGTAGTGGGATACATGATGGATACATATTTAGCTTATGTAGCCGAGCACTTTAAAATGCATTTTTCTCCATGACTAATGTATACATAAGGTATTTCAGACTAATCTCACTAATCTTCTTATCCATTGTTATTCCTAATAGGCAGATCTTCAAATCCTTTGCAAGGGCAATATCAAACATTTCATCTATTATAAGACCTGCTTTATTTGAAATCAAGTACTTTGGTGATGTTTCTCTTTTCAGGAATAAAAACTGGGAAAGCTGTTTTCATTCTGCTACTGAGAATGGCATGAAAATGAAAAAGGCAGATGAAAGATATGGCAAGACATAATTACTTAAAGAGCAGAGGTATGTACATAGATTTCAGGTATGGAGCCAAACTATAACACTCTACCTAACATAACACTCTACACTACTACCACTAACAGATTTCAATACCATAAAAAAAAAAAAAAGTGGCTAAGAAATCCATCTAAGTATCTAGTTGCAGGTCTAGTTGCATTGCTTGCCTTTATCCTTGTGAAAGCAAACTTGTACCTTTTAGTGTTTATATTTTAAAATAGGCTTAAGTACATTTCCTGTTATGGAATGAATTTTCATGATCTGTGATAGTATATCATCAAATGGCTGGGGTTGGAAGGGACCTTAATGATTATCTGGTTCCAACGCCTGTGCCATGGGCAGAGACACCTTCCTCTAGACCTGGTTGCTCAACCCCCCATCCAACCTGGCCTTGAACATATCCAGGAATGGGACGTCCACAGCTTCTGTGGGCAACCTGTTCCAGTGCCTCACCACCCTCACAGTGAGAAAATCCCTCCTAATATCAATTCTGAACCTATTCTCTTTCAGATTGAAGCCATTATCCCTTGTCCTATCACTACATGCTCTTGTAAAAAAATCCTTGTCCAGCTTCCTTGCAGGTCTCCTTCAGGTACTGGAAAGCTGCAACAATGCCACTCCAGAGCCTTTTCTTCTCCAGTAGGAACAATCCCAGTTATCTCACTCTTTCCTCACAGGAAAGGTATACTCCATCCCTCTAATCATCGTCATTGCCCTCCTCTGGACTCTCTCCAACAGGTCAATGTCCTTCCTGAGCTGGGGAGCCCAGACCTTGACTCAGTACTCCATGTGGGGTTTCATGAGGAAAAAGTAGAGGGGGAGAGCCTTGTTTTGATGCAGCCCAGGATATGATTCGTTTTCTAGGCTGCAAACTCACACTGCTGGCTCATCCAGCCTCTCACCCACCAGCACCCTGAAGTCCTTCTCAGCAGAGCTGCTGTCTATTCCCCAGCTCATATCGATATTGGGGGTTGCCCCAATCCAAGTGCAGGACCTTACACCATATGTAACTCAACACGAATGGTTGCAATTCCACTTGCAAAGTTACTTGCAGTGCTCCTTGCCTTGAACTCTCACTTCTAACTATGAACGCATACAAGCCTTTCTTTCATTTGTTTCAAGCCTGAATCAAACTCTCAAAATTTTTCCTTCTTTCCTCCTCACTCTCTCAGTTGTCTAGAGTCTCTCTTCTAGGGGAATTATGTCATTACTTAGATGTATTAAAATGCATTAGTGAATTACCTTTATGCTAATAATTATGAAAATACAGAGGTTGAAAACAAAAAAGTTAAACACTGACTTCAGCAGGCTGTCAGGATTTGACAGGACTAAATCACTCATACAAACTGTCTGTTAAATAATAACTCCTCCTATAGCTAAGATCCATTAATTTTTTCATTAATTTATCATTCCATTAAGCAGTTTCCATAGCTTCTTATATAATGAGCACACAAGAGAGTCTTGCATTCAAACTAGAGCTTATATAAATGCAACACTGCATGAAATCTCAGCTCTGAAACATTGCAAAGAGTCAATGACATTTACGTAGCACTGGTGACTCCTCTCCTTTGTAAATATTGCTGAAACAGCTGTTTTCACAATGGATTTTATCTAAATTAACTTTATTTCACACTCAATTTGTTGTGCATAGTTTACCCTGTCTTTCATGCCAATTAACTTCCAGAAATGCTTGGTGTGCAAAATGAGGAAGATCTAAATGAATTAAATAGGAACTTAATTGCACTATGTGATAATAGCTGCTTTGCAGTTTGCACAGCGGTTGCCATTAATGTATGTGTGTTTTAATAAGTTGCATTTGTAATATATTCACCTCAAAATCATCTGGGAAGTCAAAGTAAGTAGCTGTTTCAAAAGCCTGAAATCTCTTCTGTTGTCATAATAAAGAGGGGAAAAAATTTGCTTGATAAACCAGCAAAGATGCTAAACACATCGCTTTGAGAAGTTACATGATACCAATTGGGAATGAAATCTCTTGTGATTGTTCTTTCTGCTCATCATCAGTAAAGCCAATTAGTTAGCAGAATGCCCATTTCTTTTAGGTGCATTACAAACACAACCGAATATCATTAACTTGCCATGAATGTGAAAACCTCAGAGGTAAACAGGTATTATTCAAATGCTGACCTAAATATAAGGAAGCATTTTCCTCTGGCCAGAACATCAGTCTAGGAGACAGAAATAATGGATATTTGTGTCTGGCTCCTCCACAAACTGAATGTAGTTATTTCTGAAATTCCTCACCACTAATACAAGATAGATATAGATATATTTATAGATATCCATATATATATATATCGATATATATATGTACATAATGTCACCTGTACTTACGTATATATATATATATATATATACACACCTATATATATACATGCGTTTTCACAGAGATTAGTTAATTGTGAAAGTTCTTTAAAATCTGTGGGTGGACCTTATTTGAATAGATCTTGAGAAAGAGGTAGAGCATCTACAGGAATATTAAAATCTTATGTGAATGTGTGATCTTTATGAATGGTTTATGAATAGTAAGAATTTATTTGACCTAGAATAGCAGCATTTATTTTCATGTGAGCTCTTTTCCTGAATTTATATATGAATATAATTCACTCCTACAGGCACTATTATTGTCTGAAGCTACAACGAGAGACTGTTACACCCAATATAACCAATGTTTCTCATCATCTGTGGGACCATTTTAAGCACTCTAAGAAGAATATCCCCTTCTGGACCCTTCTGGACCTCAAAGGTCTGAAACACGGCCACTGTTGACATCTCTTCTAAATATTTTGACTACAAAATGAAAATCATCAGTCTTAGCCTTTTCTGGAATTTTGAATGGTCTGTGGAAAAGCATCCCATCTTGTGTCCCAGAGCCAGAAGACTTCTGGGAATCAGAAGTGCTAGAAACATATATGACATCTCCCTCTCAGTTGCACCTTATCTCTCTAGCCTTCTCTGTTTGGAAATAAAGGAACCAAAAATGAATCAAGAATTGCAAATCTTCTAGTTGCCTTCCTAGGTGGCTAATATACAGAAGAGAAGAGTCACGTAGCACTAAATTTAAACAATGCATTTGTAAAAATGATCTGTAGAACGTGACATGTAATAATTGTATCCTTTGCAACCTGCCTTTACCCTCTATTTCATACCACATAATTTTGATGTGCTGAACAGATCGGGATTAAGGCCTGATGATACAAGGCAACAGCTTTCTGGGATGATTTCTGAAAGATGGGGTAAACTATCTAAAAATTTAATGAAATGTTATGTAAAATTTAGGAAAGTTCTTGTGTTAACATTCTTGGAAAACAAATCTCTTTTTCACTTCATGCGAAAGGAAGCAACATTGTGAAGTGCTTCAGGATCCAACATGGAACTGACACAGGCTGTTTCCCAATGAAATCCAGAGAAGCCAAATTAGAAACCTCCGTACAATTTCACAGGACTCAGAGGGATGCCCAGCATGAGGTATCGACTCAGATATCTACACTCTTGTGAAGAATAGTAGATGGAGTGTAACATGTTTGCCTGGAGGCATGACCCGTATCAGTGCCAATTTTGCAGACCGAGGGATCAAGGAGTAATTAGACAAGCAGGGGCATCATTAAAATGTAGCAACTTTTCCTTTTAGTCTCATAATATTCAGATGCATTCGAGTTGTTTCAAGGGGAGAGACGAGTCAGTGCATGCTGCATTATTAAAATTCTGAATTATGTTTCAAATCTTAGTGCATACGATGTTTCTCAAGACAAATTGCTATAGCTAAGGAGCAGTTTCAGCCACTCTATGTGATAAACAAGGTAACTAGTTATATTCACTTTTCAGCAGTGGCAGAGGTTTATCTGTGCTCCTTTAAGGATTTGCTGAAACAAAAGTGTATCTCATTTGCAGCCACAGTAATCAGCTTACCTCTAATCTTTTGTTTTCTTTATAAATAGCAAAGATTTATTTGCTTTGAGCTGTCTAAAACCAGAGCTACCACCAATCATCCAAGAATATTAATCTTTGTTCTCTGCAACCTGGTTTCTGAAAACTGGGGGCAATGCAAAGAAGTAAATGCAAGAAAGTCAAATAAACACTTTTTTTTCTTAATTCTGGGGCTGTTGTCACTAAGTTAAGGTGTGAGCAAAAGCATTTTTCTTCCAGGAAGGTGCAGTATTTCAGTTCAAGAGTAGTTTTGAAGTAAGTATTTAATGATTCAGATTTCTTTTAAAATCCATTGCCACAAAATGTTTTGGCAAATTACTGTCCTTTATTAAACAGTGTCATCCCAGAATACTAAACACCAAGCAAGGATTAAAACAGCCAATCAGCAGAGCTGCTCTTCATGCTGTTGAGTATTAGAATCTGGCAATGCTGGTGGAATTAGGGCCTAAGCTTCAAACTGAACCAAACCAGACATTAGCAGAACAGTTTATATATGCAAACCATAATTGACTTCTTAATTTCTTGTTTTCTCTTGTTGGAATGCTAATTAATGTAGTTATGATTAATAACAAGATGGCTAATTGCTATTTTTCTTTCTCCATAAATGTTCTTTTGTATTTAAAGAGAGTGTTTTGTTTAACTTGTATTGTATGTTTCTGAAGCCCGGATTTATTTGTCCCCCAAAACTGCTTATTAGAAATGCATGACAAAGTGGTAATTACAGTCAGATCTGGGCAAAGCATGTCACATGTTCCAGACTATTATTTGAATCTAAAACTGAGTACATCAACTTAGTTTGTGCAAGTGGAAATTTCTGGTAGAGACTCAAATAATGTCAATACAAATGAAAAAAAAAAGAAAATTATGAGTACTGCAGAAGGGTCATAACCAGGCTGAATGACAAGGAGTAATAATCTTTACAGTTTAGACCATGTAATCTACCAGAGGGCGACAATTAATTTCAGTTGTCTGAAACCAATACATCTGAACATCACAAGCTTAATACGGCTGTAAACTAATCAGAGAGCCAGGTGCTACACATCTTGGATTAATTTTTTCCATTAATTAACAGAAGGTTTAGAGTCTTAGAATCACCTAAATCACATGAGACATTAGTATTATACTTCTGGAGTGGTAGGTATATTTGTCTCCCTTAGGAATGACATTGGTTTTATAAAGCTGGTCAGTGCCCTCTGAATTTTATCTTTCAATGCCTTTTACTGTAAATGTGTTGAATATTGACAAGATGCTTTTCTTTTTATTCCATTGAGACCTAATGGAACATCCAAGTTGGTTTTGTTCGTGTGTTTGGGTTTTTGATTTTGCTTTGGTTTGTTTGGTTTTTTTATTTGTTTTGATTTTTTGTTGGAAGTGAAACTATAGCCTTTGAATTTTTCCAAATCACTTTGTTTGTCTTACTGGACTGTGAGACTACCTGAAAAGCAGCTGACACTACAGACCCTCCCTTCACTGTGATATAACTTGGGGGGAAAAGCATTAGCATTATTTTGATGATGTCAAAGCTCCACCATGTGATCCTGTTCCTACAGTTTGAATAGATCTTTGATCATAAAGTTCTGACAGTTATTTTTCATCATTCACAAGGGACAACAGCTGGTCAGTTCGACAGACTGACCTCTGAAACAATATAAACAAATCTGATCTCAGGATGCTTCTGACTCCAGTGGATTTTTAAAATGTCCTTTATTCTCTAAAATAGTATTATGCATTTTATGACATTTTTAAGGACTCTTCTCAGGACAGTGATTTTTCCTGAAATTCCTATATGTAGTTTATTGTGTAAATATACATTTAACGTTTTTTCACACCGTCCAATATTTTTCCCTGACAAGACCTTGAGCTACTTTTCAAGAAACTTCTCTCATATTAGCAAAATTCTTTCTTTTACTGGGAAAAATATGATGGTTCTAGTTTGACAGACAGGCTATGATGGCAATGATATGGTAATAGATAAGATCCTATTCTGTGTAGGAGCTGACCTGTCTCAGCTTGGAAGGAAAACTTTGGGTGAGTAGTGTGTGTGATTCTTTAAGGTTACTGCAGTATATTATTCAGATTAGTCAGTATTTTAATAAGCAGAAAAATGAGTATTTGTGCTTTTGCCGTTGACATTTGCCAAAAGACTTTTGAAGCAAAAGCCTTGACCACTAGTAAGTATGAAAGATAAGTTATCACTTTTCATAAACAAGACAGTGGTGACTCTAGATATGCTGGTCTTTTTTCAACACAAGCAATCATATTCCATTTTCTTCAAATTTAATATGTTTCCCAGTAGTTCTGGTGTATTTTCAAGTATTCTCTAAGCTGATGACTAGAGTTTCTGCATGCTATGGAATAAGTAATGTGGTCTACCTGACACAGGGATATATTTCAGCTACAGAAAATTGACCTGTTAAACACCCACAGAAAAAAAAGCTATCATTAAAAGCTCACTATTCTCTGCTCTAGGTAGCTGCAGTAACCATGGTACTGATCTACACATAACACTAAAGGTACAGTACAATAATCCCTGTGGAATGGCAAATGTAGAATTTTAATGATTCCTACTTTATTTAGGTTGTAAAGTGCTTTGGGAAAGGTATCCTTCAAGATGAAAGGTAGTACAGAAATATAAGCTATTGCTATTATGCTTTGAATTAATCACTACATGCTTTCCCCTCCAGAGTGATGCAGAAAAACATCTTAACATCTATTTTACTTGCAGCCTGAAAAAGAAAAAAAGACCTTCCTCTCATAAAATAGGATAAAGCAAAGAAAAATAGAAAGCTCCTTCAAACCTGAAAGAAAGAAAATCAGTTCCATGTTGATATATATGGCTTTCATCCTGCATTTCTTGAAATTGATATTCATCTGAAGGAAAGAGAATGACCTATGAAACAGAATTGAGTCCTTGGTTATTAAATATCTGCTAGGACAGATTCTGAATGGGTAAAGGCCCTATAGTAGGGGAACTGAGGAGGAAAACCTTGCCACCCACTTAACACTTAGTGTGAATGAGCCACACAGTAATTATGGTAATCAGGATGCAGACTCTAGTTAAACTTCAGTGTATGAGGAGCAATACACCTAAACAAAATAAGGTCAGAAAAAAAATTAAAACTAGGCTGGATAAAATATTCATGTAAGTGATAATACAATTTACATATATGTATACACTTAAAATTCACACTTGTAAATAGCTCAATGGCTATCCTGTTTCCAATGTGCAGTGGCACACAGGTATGGTCACATGCATGTATCAGTGATCAGTGGGACATAAAGCAGCCTTTGTTTATTTGATTTCTGTCGCAGAAAATAAAATCAGAATAATAGAAAATAGAGAATTAACACTGAGACAGGTACATCATGCTTTTATTACGTCAGAGTTTACAGAATAGCCTTGTGTACAACATTGTCTTTCTCCCTTATTGCAAAGAGTTCTGCATGTCCTGCATTCTACACAGGGGAGATAGTCTAATCATGGATTTATGTAATGATTTGACTTGGAAAGGACCTTTAAAGATCATCAGGCCCAACCACCCTGCAATGAACAGGGACATCTTCTGGATCTGTTTGCTCAAGTACCCTCCAACCCGATTTTGAACAGTTCCATTGATGGGGCATGCACTACTTCTCTGGGAAACCTATTCCAGTGTCTCACCCCCCTCATCATAAAAAAAAAAAAATTTCCTTGTATCCAATAGAAATACGCTCTCTTTCAGTTTAAAACCATTGCCCCTTGTGCTGTCACTACAGGCCTTGGAAAATGTTTTTCTTCATCTTCCTAGTAAGCCTCCTTTTTGTATCAAAAGTCCACAGTGCAGTTTCACCAGAGACTTCTCTTCTCCAAGTCAAACAATCCAAACTGTCTCATCCTTTCTTCACGAAAGGGGTGTTACAGCCCTCTGATAATATTTGTGGATCTCCTCTCTAGATACTGTAACAGGTCCGTGTCTTTCTCATGCTGGGGACCCAGTAAGGCATGTTTGTAACCCTGATCATAGGGGAGAAGATCTAGTGGTACTTTATACAATCTCCTGCTTGACACTTGTGGGAAAAAGAAAAATGCTTTTTGTTATTACCCACTCTGCTGAGACAAGCTGTTCACCTCAGCCATCATATCCAGCAGCCTGTGTGGGAATTAGTGGGGGTGCAGGAACACAAGCCAAGGCCTGAAGAGATTCCGTATCATCTTATCTGATAACTTTAGAAAAGTCATGGTGATTTCAGACCACTTCTTTGACTGATTTGAGACCAGTGTGTTTAATTGCAGTCAACATATTTGCATGGAGTCTGAGCTATACTATATGCTCTTTCACAGCACCCGTCAATTATTCTGAGAGTCTTGAAGTAGGAGGGCACAGGAAAATATATTTCTTTAGATTTTTTCCTTGGACTCTTTGGGTGCTATAACATATGTATGTGATAAGTACATATGTGACCATACGGAACACAGTCTGGGAAGTGGCATTGTTCAGTCCGGGGTTGTTTAGCTTGGAGAAAAGGATGCTCAGGGAGGACCTTATCACTCTTAACAGCTGCCTGAATGAAGTTTGTAGTGAGGTGGGGGTCAGCTTCTTCTGCCATGTCTCAAACAAAAGGGTGAGAGGAAATGGCCTCAAAATCCACCAGGGAAGACTCAGATTAGATATCAGGAAAAAATCACTGAATGAGTGGTTAGGTACTGGAATAAGTTGTTCAGGGTTTTGGTGGAGCCACTGTCTCCAGAAGTGTTCAAGAGGTGTCTGGATGTGGCACTTGAGGATATTATAAGGTTTAGGGGTGATTCTAGCAGTGCTGGGTTGATGGTCAGACTAGATGATCTTGAAGGTCTCTTCCAACCTTTAGGATTCTGTGACATAAATATATATGTTGCTAAAATATAAGCAGCTTTGGAATCTTTCAGTTGTCTGAGAATTTCTTCTCTGAGGAAGGTTCTATCAGAAGCTGGCTTTCAAGAGGTCCTGATGAACAGATCCTGTCCTTGATTTTATCTGGGACATGGATCTAGAAATGTAGGTCTACCAACCAGTGATGAAAAAAAGTCATAAAAGAAAATAAAGCAGTGGAAACCAATGGGCTATAGTTACATCAGTGAAGAACATCCAAACTGTGGCCCATCCTGCCACACAGGAATATATGTTGTACTTTTTGCAAAGTTATAGCAGAATCAGGATTTCTGTCTGACTTTCTAAATGGGCCTCACTCCCTCCTGTCCTGTACTCACTTAGATGACACTCTTTAATGGTTGCTTAGAACCTTCACACTCTGTACACAGTGCAGGAATGCACCAAAATTGCCAGTTCAGTCCACAGCGCTGGCTGACTGCAAGCACTTTGCCACCTATTAATGTCTTCTTTATCCCTTCTTGAGAGCTTAAACATGGGAATGAGTATGTTACTTACTATAATAAAGCCAGAGCTGGCTGTTAAATTAACAGAGCAACTCAACCAAGAATCCCATAAAAGCTGTTTATCCCTGCTTTTCATCCAATTGAGCTCCAGCTACTGTGTTTGGCCATCTCAGTCCCATGTTGTTCCACGGACACTGCACAAATACTGTATGGCTATAGGTGGTTACTGTATTTATTTGATTTTTCCCCCTCTCCAGGTAATCATTTAAAGCAGCAGCTGGTAACTGAGCATATGTTTATTACCCTCTTTGCCTTCTTTAACTTTAAATAATCAGCTTCCATTACTTCCTGGAGATACGAGATGTGTCTTAAACACTTTTTCATAAAGCTAAATCTTTTCCTTGCTGCTAAGCAAGCCTAAAATTGTGTTTTCCTGGATTTGGGGATGCCTCAAACATCCAGAGATGCTTTCTCCAAAACCACACTTAAATCTGGATGCTGGAAGATTTTTTGAATCGTCTATCAATTCTTTTCATGCTATTTTGATTTTGCATCTGACGGAAAGAGGCAAAAAACAGGCACTTGACTTGAAGAGGTATTAAGAAGTGGAAAAGAAGGAATTTAAAAGGTGACTGTCATCTTACTGTCATCTTTTAAATTCCTTCTTTTCCACTTCTGTATTAGCAGCCATAGTTTGATCACAAAAGATGCACTAGTCAGAGTGGACATCTAAATGCAGACTCAAGTATGAATGGCAAAGCAAATCTATTCTCAAAAGTTGCCAGTATTGTCTCTGAAGTGACCTTTCACGATCCCAGACCTCTGGGTTAAATGCTCAGTTGGTGTATATTGATGTAATGTCATTGACTCTAATGGAGTCAAACTGAATTAGATGAGCCGAGGATCTGAATGTCTGTCACAGTTTACTGAACCAGATTCCTTGTACTAAAAATTGCCTTTTTGCTTTCATAAAGATGTCATGTCTAGCAGGAAATCTCAGTTCTTGCACCAGAGACTTTGTGAGTGTTTCTCAGGTACCTGCTGTCTTGCTGAGGTTGGCTGGTGCCTTGTTAAACAGTGCATGAAACCAGCTGGACAAGTGAACACAGTGAGCACAAGGGAGAATTTTCATCAGATCGTCACAGCTTGCTTGCTTGCTAACATAACAAACTCCACACTTCCTAGACAGCTTCCCCAGAGAACTGCACATCCAAAAATCCTTTAAACATCGGAAGTCTGAAGGAAAAAGATAAGCCCTTTACTCTTAAAAATGATGGGCCCAATAGAGTAACTCCCAAAGACTTGGGTCTGTATCTGCAAGCTGAAAAACTAAGCTGTTGCTCCAATAATATCAGTGCATGGCTGTAGAGTCCACCTCTCTCCAAGACAGTTACTGTTGTATCAAGGAAGGTCTCCATTAAGGATTTTTCAGGTGTTTGAGGTTATTTGTGAAAAAGTCAGCAGGATAGCTGAGTAACCCAATCAGAGAGGACTTCTTTTTGCAGTGGCTAAATGGACTTTAATGGTAGTTTATGTGGAAAAGAAAGAAAACCGTTATCACCTTTTGTGACTTCGTAAATAATCTCAAAATATTTAGTGTCCAAACACAACAATTATTTGAGACTCTCATGTCTTTTTCCTTTTATCTTTTCATTTTCTTCTCACTGTGGTTGCAGAAAATAATCCTGAAACAACATTTAATCCAAGCAGACTTCAAGACTCCAGAAGGGAATCACAGGGACATTCTTATTTTAAACCTCTTTTAAAACCTAACCTCTCTTTCATATTTCCTCAAGCAAAAAAAAAAAAACAACCCAAAACCAAAAATCAAAACAATTTATTAAGAAGACTTGACCGAGAACATTTGAATTTTGGTTTTGGTACTTCTTTTTGTACCAGATTCCTTCAGTGCTATAAAATAATTGGGCTTTCACTCTCAGAATTTCTAGGGTAAAGTTTTTTAAAAGACTTCATGGCTGAAATGTATTTGTACTGGTCTGATCATCCAGTGTACTTTGATTTCTTGTAACACGTTTTACAATTCATCAGCTAAAACTCAGAGCACGGAGGGAGGGCAGTAGATCATCATGTAGAAAAAAGAGATTACAAAGATAAGTTTTAGGCCCATTTCCATAGACACGGTCCAGTTCTGTTTATGTAATGTATATCCTAGAAACCAAGCTGTAGAGCATGAAAATGCCAGTGAAATCTCTTTGTTGAGTTTTCCAATGCAAGCCCAAGTCTGTGTAACAGCAGAATATAGGAACAGTTTGGAATATTTTGTTTTGGATAGATCTCTAACAAGTACATCAGTTTTAGTTTTACAATCCACTGCAGGAATTTTGGTTTTGACAGCTCAGCTTGGCCTAGGCTGCAGTTGATGCAGTTACCTGTCATTTACAAGTGGCAAGTCTCTACTGATTTTCTCAGCAGATGTCAGCCACAAAAATCACAGCTGGTTAGACAACTTGCTTGTAGAAAAAAAAAAAGAAAAGCAAAACTGAAAATACATTTGTAATTTTCCAGCAAGCGGTTCTCTCATATGAAATCTGTGGCTGTTAAATCCTAATTCCCGTGAAGCACCTTGCCCTGTCCCCGGACACCACCACCAGGGCTTGCGGTGCACGTGTAAAGTGCCGGCCGTGACGCAGGTACTGTGCACGTTTTCAGGTACCTATCAGCGATTTGTAGAAGGCAGACAGGTGGGAATGCACTGTACTCGTTTTCCCTTGTTCAAATCATGAAAGCCAACAGACCGGCTTCCTAATCCGCTCCCCGGAACTCTTCCTTATCTCGCTTTTAAGAGGCGCGGGTGCGTTGTGCTGTGGGAACCCTTATCGCCGGCCGTGACCCCTGCCTCAGGATAATTGCTTGTTGCTGTGTGAGCGTTACAAATCCGATTGCCTGGATGGAGCTCAGTCCTTCCTGCAAGGGAACTACCGGCCTCTGCTCCTGTAGGTTAAGGAGCAGATCAGCTTTTGGTGACAGAGACAATGAAATAAGAAACTGTTCCTAATTCTTCTCGGAGAACATAATGATATTACTCATCAGCTAATAATGACAGTATTTAAGCTCCCTTTTTTGTGCCTAGAAGGAAAGCATTTACTGAAACTAGTAATTATTGGTAATACAAAGATCCAAACTAACTATAATGAATGATTGTCATGTAGCAAGCCCTAAAAAATGAGAAAACTGCCTCATAAACAGAAAAGAAACAGACCTTTCTTGCTTTATGAAACTGCTCGTAATTGAAAAATTTATTTGTTTCTCCAAGCCATTTGAGATGAATGAACTGTAGTGGAATAGCTAGATGTTACTTTTATCCATCATCAAGAACTTCCTAGAAAAACTATACATTTTCCTACAGTCATCTGAGGCAAGAATATTTTAAATACATTCAGAAGGACATTCATTCATTAAGAGCTATCTGTGGTTTAATTTTAATTATTCATATTTCTCATTATTTGTTCCTTATTCTCTCCTTTCAGAAGTTCTATTTATTTGAACACAGACCAAAAGTGGTATTTTGTGAGGTAATGACCAGTCTGCTAATTCTAATGATGAACTACAGGAGCCTTGCAAACTAAAAATCATTTATCTAGTGCAAAAATACAGTTACTTTATGACCAGAGAGAAAAGGATGAAACCCATCAGCTAATTTTTAGAATGATTACTCTCCATAAGTTTCTTTTGGTTATCAAATTAATACTATAGTCTGAGAAATAGATGTAATTTTAAGTAACTATATATATACATATTTTATATCTAAATATATATATATGTGTTTATGCATGTAAACAGAATGAACGTTCAAGCTTTACTCTCTCTGTTTTCAATGAATAACTTAAACTTTCTCTGATCAAGCATACTGGCAAATCACTGACTATATATTCAGCTTCAGAAAGAAATTGTAAATTGAGCATTCATGCATGATTTTATCTTCTTGGCTATCTGTGAATGCTTTAAAAACCCTCCTAGTCCTTTTAAGAAAGAACTGCAGAAGCCAAAGTTGTTCTTCCTAACAGAAATAAAACTGATAATTTGATAGCTTTTAACGTACAAAGAAACAAATCTGATAGAGAAGGAGAGGTAGGAAAAATACTAAATAAGGATAAACATACCAATATAATTAAAAAGACTAATGGTCCTATCAGAATTAATAAGGATTTTAGAGTAAAATGCAGAAATGTTGAGGAAGCAAACACAGGGTAATATGGATATTATATTTGCTCATAACAATAACCGTTCTTACGCTTATAAGAAATAAGCTATACATATTTTTAACTGACTTTTATTGAATTAAGTAATGCACTTCACATCTCACTGGTCCATTCAGACTCATACCAAAGTATCTCTAACCAGAATAATTATTTAGCAGGTGGAATAAATACTTTTTATTAATTTCCTTTATTTTTATCAGAATGAACATTTCCTCCGGTAGCCTGGTCATAAACTTCACATTTATAAACTAGTCTTAATACTCACAATAAACTACATTCACATTATGTAAATGATCCCTATGATGGTATCTCAAAAAACATCCAAAACTGAAAAAAAGTCAATTTTGCTGGTACTTAATGACTGTGCTGGTATTCTAAAGACCATAGTTTGTTTCCTCACAGAGATGATATAGCTTTCTACTTCCTGTGCTGAGAATAACTCAATATTTTTGAAACTACTGAAACACAGAATTGTGGTTAAAGAAGAAATATTATTTTATACACTGCCCTTTTTATACACTGCCCTTCATCACAGTTCCTAGTTACTGGTCTGATTCAGAGTTATGAAGGTCAGTGGTAGCTGGTCCATTGACCTCATGATGCATTTCTTTCCTGAATGTTTCCTTTCTTGCAGCTTTCCATTTCTGGTAGTGTTTATGGTAACAAAGACAAATTACACTTTGATGACTTCTTGCCCTCTGAGTTTAGCAGTCCATGAAGTACAGTTGCCCCATTCCCAACCACCCCAAAGGGCTGTATCTATTACACACTGAATTGATTACTCATTGATTTTCCTGTCACTCTTCCTTATCCATCAGCAGGAAGACAGAAAATAACCCTCTCTGTAACTCTGTATATGGCACATGCAATAAACTGTGAAGCTGAGACCATACTGGTGAAATGATAACTGATGGCCAGGGAAATTATGCTCTTTAAGCATTTTTGACAGATTGGTACCTACAAGCCCTGAATTCTCACGACTGGAGGGCGTGCAGCATCTCCTTGCAGTACTTTATAGGAACAGATCATGTGCACTTCTTCCTAAGTAAAACAAGGTGGCTAAAAATATCTGTTCTTTTCTCTTTGAAAACTATATGAAGATGTTTATTGTTTCGTAAATAGATTCTGCAAAATCATGTCAGTTTACAGGTTGTTTCCAGTCAACTGAATGCGAATGTTTGATAGGCAAAATGTGAGCTAAGTGTCACTGTGCACACAATTCACATAACTCACTGGTACAATCTTTGAGAATTGAGTTTCATATGCAAAATGGCCACACTAATACTGATTTCAAAATGCAGTTTCTGAAAATATCCTTCAATGTCTTCTTTCCTCTTCCTGGTTTCACTTGCCGTAGTAACTTCATCAGCTGCCAAATTGGCAAAAAATGACACTAAAGGAAAACTAATGGCAAAAGAAGGGGTAAAAATTAAGGCAAAGTTCACAGAAAAAAATAGTATTGAAAAACAGCAGTATTGCCTAGTACTTGTTTTTAACACTTAATAGAAGCCCACCAAAGTCAATCCGACTTGCTCAGTTTACTGGACTTTGGTTGCTTGCCTTTGTTTCTCTACCACACTCTTTAATTTATGGTCAGTATAGAGATTTCATGGCAAAACCCAAGACTCTTTTTTGTTCTGAACTGCAGCTGATATTAAATAGATGTACGAGGCATAAAAGCAGTCTGTTTCTGCATAATTGGAGTGAAGCTGTCTAAAATTGTAAAACATGGTCAGAGGGATTAATTAAGCTAATATGCAACAGTGACCCCAGTTTGCGCTCTCTGCTATGAATCCTGCTCTTGTAAAATGTTGGATTTTTTTAAAACCTCCAACAGTAAGAGAATAAAAGCTATGATTGACATGCGTAGATCTCAGCTTAATTGTAGCTGTTATCACCATGGTTGTCAAGAAATCCCTCTTAGAGGTCACTGTGGCTGCTGCAGGGATAATTTCACTCTTTATAGAGGCCAGCAGACCCTTTATAAGCTACACACCAACTGATTTTAGTAACACAGCATCTACCTGTTTTCCTCAACACATAATTTGCAGTGTCTTATCTGCTGTAATATGCAGCAGATTAGTAGCCTGAAAAATGAGCCATCTACCCAGCTGAGTGAGGATGAATAATTGATGGTTGGAACTACAACCAAAAGGAAGTAATTTTTCCTCATCAGGTCACTCAGATTCACAAAGCTGTCAGGAAAGAAAAAAAAAATCTATAATTTTAAGTAGAAAATGATGGTATGCTCTCATAAAAGAAAAGTGTTCTTCCATTTTTTGAGGTGATAGTATAGCATAACTGTGTAGGACTGAGAAAGGTACTATTTTATTTACTTCTTAATGGAAAACAGACCCAGTACCCTTGACTTATTAAAATTATTTTTTATTATTTTTCCCAAATTTTTTGGTCAGTCTTAGTCAAATTTTTATGCTGATTCAGAACATTCTAGTGTCATCCTAAAGAACAGACTCTATAGATGTAAGATATAAAATAAGAGTTATTTTATGTTAAAAATCCACTACTCAGAAACATTTTTCACCTGAGAGAACACAGGAGTGAGAATGAAGTATGTTTACCTGTGTATTGCTGTAGAGACTTCTCGTGGAGACAGCCATAAGTGAACAGGCACATTCCATTTACAAATGTTTAATTTCACCCAGTTCAGCTAATTTAGCTTACAAGTTACCACCAGGCAGCCGATGAAATATTAATTAGGACTGGCTTTCAATAAGGTTAGGTTCATATTCACAGAAAGTACTTCTTTCTGACATTTCAATTCAAATGACTTCCTATTTGAATATTCGAAAAGTTTAAGATTCTAAAATATTCCTTCTTGAATATTCTAAAAGTTTAATTACACATGAATGCAGTGATTCCAACAGTGGTACTTAACATATTTAATTTTTCTGTTTTATATGAATGCACAGAAAGAAACAATCTATAAACTAGATATTTTATTACTGTCTCATAACAACTTCAAATCACAAAATAATTTTAGGTGCAGCACATGGACCAGACATAGGCAAGCTGGGTTGGACTGAGCAGTAAGATGCTGTTGCTCCTGGTTTTTACTGGTAACTCAGTTATACTCAATGAATTCCTAATGCTGCCCATTCACATTATTCTATTTGACCACTGATGGAAGAAAAGATGTTTTTATTTGAGCTGGCTATGGAGAAGCAATGTCTAAAAGAAAAATTATTGCAGGTGAGGTGTTCACTGCAACTTATTTTGTGTGTGTGTTTCTGGAAGAAGAAATAGACTACTAAATTTTATCATTTAATTGACAACAGATATGACACTATTTGTCCTTCACATTGCTCAAAATAAGGGAAATATTCATTTAAGGAGCTTAGAGCTTAAAAGGCATATACTGAAAAGACACAGAAGTTAAAATTACCATTTCTAAAAAATGAACATGAACTGACTACACAGTCCAGAGAAGATTGATGACTTTGATAGCTGGCATGCATATTACACTGTGCAAAGACATGAGCTTATCAACAAATGGGCATTTCATGTGACAAAGTACATGGAAAAGCTCTGTGTCCTCTGTCAACTCAGCTCCAAGTCTTCTCTTGGTCCGTTCCTGGTGTTCACTGAACAGCTGAAGCTTATAAAATGCTCTTGGCTATGGCTTGATTAATTCACATTTGCAGCAGGCAAACATCTTTATCTAAAACTTGTGTTCATTGTCTGCAGCTGCCCAAAGATCCGGCCTTGCCCCTTTGTCTGTGCTTCAGCTTCTGATTACTGATTTATATTTTGTCTGACAAACAGTCTTACAGTGTTAATTCTCAGCATGCTGATGAGTTATTCTGTTCTTTAGTCCCTTTGGCAAAACCTTACCTCCTTCCATAATTTCCCCTCCAGTTTTCCTTTCTCCAGTGCCTTGAACATGAATACTTATTAGTATCTTCCCCACCTACAATGTGCACTCACTACAGCATCAAAATGAGGCACCACTCTTCTAGTTAAGTTTTAAAAACAGAGCTCCATTCCTTGAGTCCTGCTCAGGGTTTGGATGGCAGGCACGATGGTGATACAGACAACAACCATTGGAAACAGGGCTGCAGACTTTCTGTGCAAACTCCCCCTTCCATGTGGAGTGTGTTCCATATGACTGCTTTTCCTAACTGATAAGGAATCAAGATTCCTTCCACCTCTCTTGCTCATATTTATCTCAGCATTTCTGTAACTTTCCTGTGTTTGGGTCAGGTCTCTCACCTTGTTGCGATGCACGTTCAGTAGCTTAATTCCAAATGGAGGAGTACCTTGGCTTTAGCAGAGTGGCTGATCAATAGTTTAATCAGTGATACTGTTTCTAATTCTTTCTGTGATGCTGTACCATTTCTTTAGCTTTGAATGCTGCAGACCCAGGGTCAAACTGGAGTCATGCTGAGACGTGAGCCAGCGGGAAGGAAAGCAAGTATACCTGGCTGCTGAATGCCTTGGGAGCTGCCAATGGAAGCACACAGGATATGTAAATCCACACCTATGCTTATACTCCCACCCTGCCTTCGGAGCAGTTTGTTTGCATGTAAAGATCAATAAGTGCTTTTCATGAGAAGGAAGCTTTCAGAAGGGGTAGCAAGACGAGTGATAGTGTTAAAGGAAATTTAAATGTATTTTTTCAATCCCTCTGAATGAAAAACTGGAACTCATAGTTTATTTCCCACCAAGGTGCTATGATTTACTGAGTCTAATTCTGGAGCAGTTTACATTTTATTTCAGTTGATTTGTGTGAGCTACTAAAATATCTCTGCAGCAATCTTATTTCTGCAGATGCATTTATTGATATTCACCAGGTAATTTATGCTAATGCAGAGAACATTTACAGCTGTTCTCTTCCAATGCTAGCACTTACAGTGTGTTGTCAGTCACTTAAAAACACAAGCTGTACAACTGGAATACTTAAATATTTTAATTAGTACTGTTGCTGAGAAACAATGCTGGACAACAGGACATATTTTTACAAGATGACTCATAATGAAAAGGTCAGTAAACAAAAATCACACCTCTGCCTGCAGTAATATGAAGAAGACAACAACCTTCAATAGACCTGTAATGATTTCCACCAGGCTAGTCCTGATACACAGTATAGTGTTCAATAAAATTATTTTGAGTCATGTGAGGTGCTTAGGATGGGACAAGGGCAAAATCCAAACCTTGACATCTCAAAAAATAATCAGCATTAATTTAATGGTACTGTTTTTGCTCATTACAGAATCAAATGTTATTTTATACTAGCCACAAACATTTTTTCCTCTCTTTTGCTTTAACTGCCTTTTAAGACCCAGTCAGACCGCTCGCATGTCAGAACAAATCAGTAGTGAATTAATTACAAACATGGATTTAGTAATTGCTTCTTTGCTGGAATTTAATATTTGCCTTCCAGTAATCTAGCAAGGGAGTCAGCACTGCATTGTTCAGCATAGTTCCAAGGGATTAAGAAGAGTTTCATAACTACTGTATTTTTAGTCTTTTGGACGACTTGTAATTAACTGAAGCATACAGTACAAACACAGCTTTGAGTAAAAAAGTTGTAATTTTTTTATCAGGCCAGTCACAATTTTAATCTGTTTGGAATCCCTGCAAATATTTTTGCAGGCATTCTGCAAATACCTGTCTGTTTTTGAACGCTGGTAGAAACTCCATAGATTTATAGAGATTACAAAGCACAGGAAAAACAGAAAACAGCCTCTCACCTGACATGTAATTGCTTAGGATGTAAAAAGTAAACCTAACCATCCAATACTGAGGCAGTGGTGCATGATTTCTAACTGCAATTTCATTGTTACAGCTAATGGTAACAAAATATTTAGGATAGTAATAATCTACTAAGCTGCACAGAAAGGAAAAAAGATCTTGCTGAAAGGGAGAGACTGCCAAGGTACAGGCTGGTGGTGAAGATATGCTCAAAGAATTATTTCATACAACCAGTGATGTCTTTAAAAAGGTGGTAGACCTCATCCAGTTTCAGCAGAAATGGACTTCTTCTCTCTCTGGCATTAAAGGGGACATAACTTGCCAAGAAAGGAGTTTTGGGAGCACGGGAGAAGCTGCCATCATGGACAATGGAACAAAGCTGCTACAATAAACAAACAGCTCTTGGAGGTCCCCTGAAGAATTGGAAGGGACAGGGCTGAAGTCCCAGAGCATTACTGACCCTACAGGTTTCTTTCATCAGCTTCAGTGAGACATCAGCTCATAAGGGGACTCTCATTTTTAAAAAGGGAATTTTGTTGTTTTATTTACCTTCTTCAAAACATGCTCTCAGCTGACTGAACAGTGTCTTCTCTGGGTTTCCTTTAAGAAAGGGTGCAGATATTTCCCCAAACAAATCCATTAACTATCTTAATTTAATAGCCTTCCTCTAAAACCAGATTTTAGAGTATCAAATGACCGATCCATCGAGGTACTTCTTTCTAAATCCCATTATTTTCAGGTTGATTTTTGTTCTGATGAATCCTTTCATAGATATGTATTATTTGTTTTGATATTTTTAATCTAATTTCAATGGGAAGAAAAAACCTAGGGATATTAGAACTAAGAACAACCAAACCCAGAAATCAACTCTTGTATCAGAAAACCACCCACCTGCTTTTGCAGTTGAATTTATAACAGATAAAAAAACACCTTTGTGAACAAAGCAGTATGGAGATAAAACATTCCCTACCTTTCCACTTTCTGGAGTTAATAAACAAAGAAAAGAAAGATGTAGTTGATAATTCCTGCTATTTCCTTTCTTTAGCTGGCATAATGTTAACTGATGAATGGCATCAAAAATGTCTGTTTCGCCGGGAATAGTTTTGGCCAGTGGTATCACGGCTTATTGAACAAAAAATGCAAGATGCAATTCATGCAAGATACAAATTGGGCCACATCATCAAGCAGCTGTAGCTACAATAACACCTGCCAGCTGAATGTTGTGCCCAGTATCTTGATCTGATTTATGCCAAATAAAAATCTCTAATTAAATTTAATAGGGGCCCTTTCCTTTTATGTAAGATTGAAACCAAAAATAAATGAAGTTAGATAGGTCTTCAGCACAGGGAAAATGTAACTTCTGCAGCATTACTTTGCAGTAAGGCAGACAGATATTCCTATTGAATATACTTAAAGTGAGGGTTTCTGACATGGGGAAGTTTGGGGGTTTGGAAGATCAAAGCAGGGTACTGATAGAACTAGTTTAATGCTTTTAAATAAACTGAGTATATTCAAATACTTTGACTGGATGCATTCCTTTGCTTTGATTTCAATAAAAATGTGGCAGTAAGATGTTATTTTCAATTTGTATGCAGACTGTGTTGAGGGGCACAAAAGCGTAATGGGCCATTACATTTGTTTTAAATTCATGTGAACAATATTAATATGAAATATCAAAGATTTTTCTCTGAGATTTTCATAAGACATGGGCAAAGGTTTATTATGTGAAACTGCATACAATATTTCTTTCTGAATTGTACTGTGAATTATCACCTTGAAACTATGCTCGTTAGAAAATATTTAACTGTCTCAGTCAAGAACAGGAACATTTTGTCCTACATTCACTTGCAAATTTTCTACTGCTGATTGTTAACTTCAAGTATGCAAATAATACTATAAAATACTTAAAACTTTTTTTCTTTTTCCTTATCTGCTGAATACCTTCAGTGTACCCTGTTCATCACATTACTAGGAGAGGCAGAAAAGCTCCATTTTATCTTCCCTTAACTTTGTTTAAAGCCTAGACCTAGAGTGTGGTCAGTGAGTTTAACGCTGAGCATGGGACAGCACAGGGACATGGGAGCACCTGGGGCCACCACCAACAGCTGGGCATCCAAGAAATGAGGGAGCCAGTCTGGCAAAACAGGGTCACCTGCCCTTCTCTAAAATAGGTGCTGTGACACTTTTTCCTGCCCAGCCACCCCTTGCCTATGATTTATTTCAAATTCAAGTCCCCTAGGTGTGGTAGGTTTTAAGGCTAAGTGTTAATATTTAGTGGGTTTGTTTTTTTCTTGTATTGGATTTGCTTGCTCAGGCTTTTCTAACCTCCACAGAAAAGCTGGAGAGCACTGTTTTCAACTAGAGAATGCTCTTCAGCAAGACACGAGCAATATTAATTGCTTTTAAATTGTCTTTGATCTAAGAGACAAGAAACATAGTTGCTAGTGTATGACTCCTACACAAAAGAATTACATAAGCTTAATAAACTTTAAGTAATGCTAAACAGAATCTATAAGTGCATATTTACTTAGAAACTTCTGTTTTATGGATTATCAGTGTAAAAAAATCTCAACTTTAGAGAAATATATATTGAATTGATGCATATTTTCATTAATATCTCTTGTTTTTCATTCTTTAGTTTTGGATTTGTGCCATAAGATGCTTGACACTGAATTCTTGTCACCCTTGCTACAGTAAATTAGAGGTCTGGCTACATAATATTTCTGAAAATCAGGCCTAATTATTGTCCTTTGAAAGGGAGAGGCTGATAAAATTGGAAAGGTGATTATTTTAGAAACTGTGGAATAGAATATGAAGCACTGCAAACAATTAGGCAAGTATCTGTGTGGGCTCAAGGGGGAGAGCTGGGACATAAGTAAAAATAAGTCAGATTATAACTCTTCCAGCTGAGTATTTTGAATTTTTTTTTATTTTGAAATTCCTCACTATTGTGCTTCCTGTCAATGACACAGTCCAAAATATAAATGACTTAGAAGATGTTTGTATCTAGTTTAGATGTCTAAAATACAGCTTCACCAGATTATAATGCTTTCATGAAGTTCATAGGCTTGGAATCTCTTGAGTTCTTCTTTTGATATTTTGGTTCAAACCTATGTTTTGGCAATGAAAATGACTCTACTTTTATTCTCCTTAATATGGCCCCCATTATATTGCCTTGGTATTTTTTTTATTTTTCACCCTAAAAGCTTGAAGAACATCAGCAAAAAGCGTAGAACAATGTCGAATAAGGTGCCATGCAAGGAAAGTAATTTCAATGTCCTATTAAAACAGGTAAGACTTCCTGAAACAATATTTCATGGATTTGAAAAAAAAAATGCAATAATGGGTTATGCTAAATATAAGCTAGGAAGAGCAGTCAAGAATTCTTTTCAACCTTCCTGTTCTTCCAGTTAATCTCTGAATTGTAATGATTTCCACAAAATTCTACACACCTCTCGATTTTCAGGAGATTTCTGACAAGACCCACAAATTGTGAATTACCCCATAGCTTCTGGGAGGTAATTTGTGATGTAAACATGTCACTGTCACTGTTGTGAAGGCCCAGCTCACAACTGCTCTGGGGCTCAGAAATGATGATCCTCAGAAAGACAGAAGGATTTGTTCACAGGTGAAAAGATGTTGCTGTGTCAGAAAAACATCGAGACAGTGAGGATTTTCTTCTGATTATTGTGCCTTGGGTATTTGTAGCACTTGCTATTGTCTGTGATTGTAAGGAGTTTAGGATAGCTGTGTTTTCTCTGAGTATTTCTGTGCTCCACTGTTGAAGTGACCAAACTATTCTGAATCATGGTAGTCTTTATCTAACATGATAGTTATTGTGCCTTTGTGACTGGAAAATTGTTGCTGTATTACCCAATCTTCAGCATTTTTCCAGGAGGGTGATAAATTTCACTGTCTTGAAATGGGCTTTCTTTTCTTTTCTGTCCCTGTCATTGGATTATTCAGGACTTTCTCTGTAAGTATAAAACGTGGCACAAATCTGTTCTATCCTTTTTCCTCTCCCTTCTAGATCTTGGCGTGGCTTTTTGTTTGTTTGCTCTGGTCTTTTAAAATATCAGGTAAGGCATGAAAACAAGGGGACTGCTGGAGATTGGTACTACTAAAGGCACAAAAAAGTGAAGCCCTAATTTAAATTAACAATTTTAGAAATGTTCTGATATCTCAGGGAATTTTTTTAACTCTGGCACGAACATTGGTAGCTTTTTGTCTGGTGTTTATTGATGGCTCCTAGCTGACATTCTGCAGTAGAATTTTGCACTTAGTTGCTTTTCATGTGAGAATATTAAAGAAGTTTAGAAAATAATAAGTATCACATGAATTTTGTAGCTTAGGCAACTGAAAGAGCAAGAGAATGAATGACTGGATCAAGTCTCTGGGCAATTCAACAGCAGAGTTAAATGTACAGTTAAAAAATCACAGCTCCTGCTGTATTTCAAAGGTGAAACACAAGGCTGCATGGAGACTGTGAGGAAGCTCAGAAGGACACAGGTATGGCAGGAGATGGTAAATTAATGCACAACAGGCACCAGAGGTGTCTACTGAAGTCTATCATTCTGCATACAACCACTTCACTATGAATGGCATAAAAAAATCTTATAATTATCTCTAAATGCTAAAACTTATTTGTTTTGAGAATTTGGATTTTGAGAATTGAAATTTTTTATCCGATGCAAGGAAGAAACAGGATTACTCTGCTAATTTGCTCATTTCTGACCAACTGTAGATTAGATAACATCTCCAAACCTGTTTTGAAGTTCCTTGATCTTTAGCTACTGTGCTTATCCCTTCCTTTCTTCCATTTGCTTTATTTGCTGACATTGCCAACTAGTTTCTCAATCTGTCATCCAAAAGCTGATGCAGGAACACTGGTACATCTCTGACTCCCCAAAGACTCCTGGCAGGAGATAGAGGGTTCTGTTGGGTACCAACAGACCTGACAGTGACACAGATGGAGCTGCCATCACTCTTCCACTGACCAAGAGCAGTGGGTATGCAGCTATAAGCAGATGAATTTTATCTGCTGTAAAACGCCTTTTTTAACCCAGACATCTATTAGTCGACACCAACACACTTCAGTTGCGTGGGGCTGGCACTTTATACAGCAGCAGTATTTTCAGGTGGTAACATAATTACAGAAACAATTAGTCAGCTTCATAATAATAAAAATTGTGTGCTGTGAAGTCCTGCAGCTGCAGTGTGAAATGTGTGAAATACACAAGAAAAAATTGACAGCAGATCACTCCTGCCAGCACTGAGGTCTTGGTGTGCACTGGCCATCTCGATCTCTCTTCATTATCCCAGCATAAGGGTGGATTATCCTCATTAAAAAAAAAAAAAAAAATTTGAATGTATATACATGCTGTTAGAAATATTCACAGCCCAACGAGTGTTAGATGACACCTTTGCTTGGTTTCCACCTTGTTCTTCTTACTCCAGCATTTGACTCCCTGAAAATACATTATTGAATTACTTAAGTGCAATTATGCTTTAATGCCTGTTAATCAAACTGTCCCAGGAAAATTAACCATTCCTTGATCAGCTTTCAAAATCCCTGGAAGCTGCCTTTACAACAAGTATGGCTGACTCATTGTTATGTACCTCAGACTGCTAAGGACACTTGATGGCCAAAGCCCTGCACACTGAAGAACGGATGGCATCTGCTCTCCCGCCTACCTCAATCTGCCATCTGAACGCCGCAGGGCAAAAATTCCCTGTCGGTAATTTCGCACGCACTGGTGCCACCCTGTGGAGTTCAACGCAAACGCTTCGGGATAGCTCAGAAGGAGAGGTAACATAGGTGCTGAAGAAGTCATACCTTAATATTCACACCTGCTTCCCCTTTAAAAAAATTTCTCTTTTTAAAATTACAATAGAAATGCATGTCGTGTAAGAAAGTCTTGCTTTGGAGTCTAAAATACATTTGCATTCAGGAGAATGTGATTAATTTATTTTTTATATAATTTTGGGTTTGTTGTCTTCAATATGGATGCTTATGTAAGCATATATTTCTATCCGAATATGTAAGATTTAAACCACTACCATACATTTTTGATTTTAAAGTAATTATGAAGAATCAAGGCACAGATAGATTAAATGAGTTGAGTGGAGCATTATTTCAAAAAAATGTATTCCTATTATTTAAAAGTTCTACTCTATTTCTGCCTCATTTCTACTATGTGAAATATTCAAGCTAATGAGAATGTAAATAGATTCTTTAGTCTGCTCACATATAAGGTACTGGAAAGAATCACACTTAATTTTGCTGCTATTTTTCTGTGCCCTCCAATCAAAATATCCATCTCTGTGCTTGATTACTAGTATCCAAAACCCTTGGCATGCACATTGGGATCCATATCCATGCATGACTGCCAGTACCCAGAACTCCTGGCTTGCACACTCTGGAGCTCCAGAACAGATGCTAAGCCATCTTCTTTTCTGTGTGCTGGGATATGCTGATGATCTCCCATTGCACTGCTCTGTGAACACTCTCCCCACCCTAAGAACTCCCTTATGTTTCCCTAGCAGTCTCAGAAAAATAGAAGGATGCTGTATGCCAGCTCCTGCCAGCTGCTTGCTTTTGCCTCAAGACATACCCTTGTAGACAAAATCCACAATGGCCTCCACAAACAGAAGGTGGCTTTTCTTCTGTCAGCCCTTAACCCTGAAACAACTTAAAAAGCTTCCCCACACGAGGCATAGCTCTTTATACATCAGTTCATAGAGATTCTACTTTCAAAAACTGTGAAGAAAAGCCAGGAGGCTAAAAGATCTTGCTGGCCACTCAGCATTAGATTTCTGTTCTTGTCTCATATGCACACATTTTCTGGTGCAACAATGGAGCTAACACCACCCCTGTACTGGGGGCTCACCTGGGAGACTGCATCAGACACCACTGCAATCATTTAGTGTGGTCACTCAGCTTCAGCCACAGAATTTCCTGCAATGCCCATTGTATGAATACAAAACCTAGTTTTAAACCTGATTGTTTGTTCCCACATTAATACTTCTGAAGAAAGTTTTAGGTGGTAAGTGGAAAGGGTTTGATTGGCAGGTGGATGGATACATCTAATGAAAAGAGAATGAAGATAAGTACCAGGTAGATAGTTGCATATATAAGGAAACATGTCTGTGTTCACGGCAATATGTTACAAGCTGATTCTTATCTCTTGCAATTCTTGCAGTACTATAACTATGTTTTGCTTGAAATGAAAGGGCTTTTGATCTAAAAGACCATGAGCAGGCTCAGGTGTGATTTCTAATGCAGCTCATGCTCCTAAAACACTTAACTTGTTTTGGAAGGATCACACCAGCAATATGCTTAAATTGGATTTTAAGGAATATATTCTCATTATAGGTGTTAGTTTTGGCCCAGTGGGGCTGAAGTATTAGGCAAGGTTCCCAATTTCTTTCGCTGCCTAACCCATTCCCACTTGAATGCCATGCTATCCTATTCCCTGGCTAAAACAGTCTCTCACTCTGTCCCAATTTCCCTTAGGCTCTTGTAAGTTTACAACATGATTTTTTGCCTCATTTTATTTTTACATTTACTTCCAGAAAAAGCCATTTAACTTAAGCCTCTGCAACTGACCTCAACTGTTTCCATAATACAGTACAGTACGTAAATATCTGGAACCTTCTGCATGTTCACCTCATGCTCTCAGGCAATGTGACCAGAAATCTTTATTTAATACTGTCCAGTCAGACGAATTGCCAGGCTGCACCAGTTAAAGGTAGGGACACATCCAAGAAGCAGTGCTTGGGCAGCTGTCAAGATATGCTTCCTGTGATAAGGTGGGAGCTTGGAAGGGTGACAAAACCCCTGAGCAACAACAGATGCTACTCACACAGAGAGGTCGTGGAGAGGCATTTTCCCAAGGATGGTATTAGCCAGGATCCCTTGCAGTGAGTAATTTCTGCCTTAATGTGCTACCATCACTTGGGATCCTAAGAAACTGCATGGTTTAATTGGATGTCTGCTAATGAAGGCAGGTTTCTTCATGTTTGTCCAGGTTTAATTCCAGATTCCATCAAATGAGAATGCTGCCACAGAATTAGCAATGTAAAAGTTCCTGTTAATATAATGAGCAAAAAATATGCCCCAGAATAATATATTGAATTTCAAATTTACATCTCCAAACTTGAACTTTGTTTTACTATCTATAGTACTTCAATTTGCCTTAAATTAAGAAAAAAATTAAAGTCAGCATAGCTAACTTTTTTGTTATCTAATTTGGGACAGAACTTCTTATTCACAATGCTGGTCTGAAAATGAGTTGCCATTATTATAATTTTTCTAAAGCATTTATTTGCATTAACTTGAAAAATGAAGTTACTGTAATATGGTTATATAATCAATTTCTATTACTGCAAGGAACATTGTTGAGTATGCTTCTGGAATTTAGGAATAGTAAATAAATGCAATAATTTAGGTTTTAACGATAAAATATATTAAAGTCCTCAAGACAATTTGGTCCTGAACAAGCTTAAATATATGTTTAATTACAAGTACCAGAGTGATCCAGTGAAATCACAGGAAGGATGTCCACATACAAGGTGAAGCTATTACATGCATTTGTACATCATTCTAGAATTGATTTTTCATTTCAGGTATTTTTGTTCTGGAAAACATAAGGGTTTACAAACGGTTTTGTTTAAATTCTCCTGGATTTTCTTATTATCTGGTGTTACTCACAACACATGATGTTTGAGCATTAGTTCAATTACCTGCAATATCAAAACAGCTGAAGACTGGTAGATCTGTTTACATTTATATATTTTTAAATCAGTTTTAAAGACAGAATCCTGTCTGCACTGAAGTAAAGGGATTAGGGCTTTTCGGTTTTATTTGCCTCTGGTCTTTGCTCATGAGCTGTATTTGTATGTGTGTTGAAGGTCTGTGTCTGGGGGCAGCAGAGGTACTTTCTGGCCTCCCCTTCTACTCCGCTGCTCTTTGCCTGCCTGCTTTGGTGAGCCTGGGCATGGCGTAACAATACCCATGTCAATTTACAGGGATGCTGCTCTCCACAAGGGACAAAGCACATCCCACGTTAGTCTCAATGTCTTGGCCTCTATGTCCATGGTCACGGATGGTAAAGGGCAGTAAATTTGCTTTTGAGGGCAGCTTAGGGGCTGCTTCTGCAAGAGGGACTAGTCTGACTTCTCCACCATAACTGCTGTGCTTGAACCAAACAGGACAACCCAGGGGGACAGGGTAGAGTTTGGAATGGAATCCCTATATTGTCCTCGTCCATTTCCCTGCCATAAAATTTTATGTCCAGATTGAAAGGAAAAAATAATCTATGCCAGGTCTGGAAAATGTTTTTAATTTTTGATGAGCTACAGTGTATGTAATGAGAGATATTTCAAAGCCATATATTCCAACAATGCTTCATTGTCCTCCAGCTACTCAAATGATTTGGAAAGAGTACAGTGTTAGAATAACCAATGTATTTGAAAGTTAAATATAGAAGTCCTTTGATTTATTTTCCTTCTCCTGCAATATTTCATAAAGGACAGGATTACTGAAACCTCTCTGTATTGCAGCATCCAAGGAGGACTCTAAGGAGACATTATTTGGTTTGTAAGAGGAATAGGTTACATATGTTTACCGCATCGTTTCTCTTTCTCACTGTGATTGTTGCCAAGGAATGGATTAATGCTGTTCCATTTCACAAGAGCAATGCAGCTGTACTTTCCATGTACGAAATGCATTCCCTCTGAAAATCTGCTTCCTTCTACTTAGAGAGAGAAAATTGTTATATTAACAGAAAAACTTCTGCTATAATATTTTGTTGCTGCTTTACACAACCTTTACTGCACAAGGTTAAGGAGAGCAAGAAAACAGAAATACTGAAAAAAATGTTGATACCTCTTTCTTTGAGCAATTTCACACCATCACCCCTAAAAGAAATGTGTTGGTTAAATAACAAAGTAAGAGGCTCTCAGGACTAATTCCTCTAATGCTGGTTTTCAGCTTATTCTCTTTACAGTCTGTTCGTGTAAGCTGATTTTAGTCTTCTGTATGCATATTTTTGGTTTATTCATTACGAGCTATTTATAAATTTAATTTTAAGGACAGAAATAGCAGTGACGGACACCATCTGTTTGGGTAGCCAACTTGTTTTAGACACAAGAAATTTTTTGCATTTGCAATCATTAGAGGGTAGTCAACCATCCCTTTGACTCTGAATCTATGCACTACTGATTTAATTCAGGCTTGTAAGACTGAACATATTTTGCTTGAGGTAAAGGGCAAGATTTCTGTTCTTTTCGAAATGTAGATTCTTGGATGAGGAAAATTCTGTATAAGGCCTACTCCCCAGAGATGTATGAATCAGTGTGCTTTTTCCAAGCCCTTTGGATACTTGGGGATGACCACAGAAAACTTAGGGTTCCCATGCCAACCCAGACGGATCGACATGGTCAGTTCATTAAATGCTCAGCTGTACTCCTATCCATTCTCACGCTATAAAAATACCACTCTGATGATGCACAATGAAGTGTCCACTTATTGCAGGTATCTGAAATACTATTTTAGGATTAGCAGAGCCCTTCCTGTGTATAGGTATATGCTTCCTGTGTGGTATAGATGGACCACAAAGTGCTATGTACATATGGATGTGGAAGCCTGTTTCAGATGCACTGTGGCTGTGAAGCAGTTTCAGTCATTTGGCTTCACCAGCAGGGTTTTTCCATGGTACTCTTTTGGCTAGCAGTATGGGAGAAACTTTGGGTGATTTAAATACACCGCCTCCTGTTCTTATTTTCAGCACGAGAAACAGCTGGTTGGTGATAAAAAAGCTGATGCTTGAAATCATGAAGATTCCCATTACATTTTACAGACCTTAATGAAGGCCCAGATGACCTGTTTATCTGTGAAATTGCTACTGTCACTAGATGGGTGAATTCCTGTGCATGAAGGAAGATACTTATGGTGATGAGTTTGATCTAGGACCGATACAGAGTGTCTGCCCTGCTCTAGGAGATTCTGATGAAAATCCTGTCTGAAAACACATGAATGTAGCCTCTAGATTTTCTTGTACCCAATGAAATGAGATAAGATACATAAGCTTTAGCAATTTTTAATTAATTGAAAGTATTCACAGTTTTTAGTATTAAGGTTCTTCATTTTGTTTTCTTACAACGCTTACTTGTGTTCAAATTGTGAAAAGTTTAATAAGTAAACAAACAAGTTTGTTAGAAAGTTTAGTGAGTAAATGATCATACCATAATTCTTGCCATTTACTGCAAGAAATCATGGAGTCAAGTGAAATTCTTGTCCAGACATTACAAAACATTGTGGCAGCAATGGAAATGTCATTGGGAGTTCCTTTGGAGTAAAATAATGTTCTCCAGAAAAGAACTGCAGCAACCTTTAATTTGGATTTTCTCTCCTTTGTTCATAGTTGCTGCAGTTTTTTAACCCTTGCAATTACTTGTAAGGCCAGGTTGTAGTTACCAGCGGATGTCACAATTTAATACCACACTAGTAGAAAGTAAAGATTACCAACAGTTCAAGCAAAGGGGTCTTTATTTGCAGAGTGTTTGTCATCAGAGCAGTAGGGAGATATTCCCAGTTAGCTCTCTGAAATTGATTTAATCTTGCACTTATAAGAAATTTGTAAAGACAGGAGAGTTGTACAAAATGCACAGCCTCATGGTACTAAAACCTCACAGTTATTTTTTGTCTTCATGCCACAAAGTCCTGCTGAGAAGGCTTTATGCCAAGGTTAGAGTGGGAACACTGAAGGCATTGTGGAAGTTCAAACGAGC
Organism: Machaerirhynchus nigripectus; assembly: GCA_013397975.1. Classification (NCBI taxonomy): domain Eukaryota; kingdom Metazoa; phylum Chordata; class Aves; order Passeriformes; family Dicruridae; genus Machaerirhynchus; species Machaerirhynchus nigripectus. Next base: position 2,848,740 of record VZRQ01001982.1, read on the forward strand.
CCTGTGACCCCCTGACAGTGGGACATTAGACAGCTCTCAGGCACTGATGGTGTTCAGATGCGTAGTGGGCATGGGGGTAGCTTTTCTACGTGAATAGAAAAATCACTTTTTAAAGACTTTGCAGAAGGAAAAACAGAACAGATCTTGGTATGGCTTTGACAGGATAAAGTGAGTTTTTGTCTCTCCCCTCAAAGCTTTCCCTAAGTCCAGTGCCAGCCTGGGGACTAATCTGACAGCCTGGGCTGCAGTCAGCCATGCAGAGCCTGAGTTTGCCTTGACACTGGCTCTTTGCTAGCAGGACTTTCTTGACCTCTGTGCTGCCTCTCTGAATGCAAGTTAAAGAAGAATGATGTCTGAATCCTCCCAAGGAACAGGTTTCTCCCACAAATCCTTGCATAGGGTACAACTGCACATATAAGGCTACAGTAAACTCTGGGAAACCCATGAAGTTTAACTGGCGGGGATGGATCTAGTACAGTTACCTCTTGTTACAGAAGGCAAGAAGCAAACATGCAGGCATGTTTAGCATAAACAGTGTCATGACAAGCTAACAAGGATGTAAAAAAGAAATTCTCATATGGGTAAGCAAATAAATGGAACTGACATATGGTGTAATACTATTTCCTTGTTTAAAAAAGGGTGGCATCCAGATCCTACAAATCCTAGTTCTTGCTGGTAGGTCCTGACTGCTTTTTCTATTTCAGTATTTCAAATACCCTATAAATGTGGAGTTCATGCATTTGCATCATTGAAAACAAATGAACTTGTATTTAAAAATGTAAATTCATCAAGTGAATCACTCTTTATTTGTATATATGGTTTGTACATAATTTTTGCCCAAAATCCCTGCCAAAAATTGATGCCAAGTTGCATTTGATCATTATTAAGAGTAGAAATGGTTCTCTCTGTATAATTCTGATGAAATTAGATATATCTAGCAATAAAACTAGGAAATAAAATATTGTTTTCCTAAAGGGTATTTATTATTCTTATTGAAGGAATGTTACCGTAATTATTGTTCATAATGGTAAACACTGGCGAGTCCTGAGTTAGGTGGGCCAAAAATAAGTTTGTGCTGTAGAAAAATATTTTATTGGTCATTACAGTATGAATTTCTCTTTGACTTAGTGCTACAACTGTGGCTAAAGCTGTATTCTGTTTAGATCAGCTCTGAAATGGAGTATTATAAATGTTTATTATAATGGTTAATATGATTATTATATCTACATCGCTCCTGTGCCTATTTTATAAGCTTCTAGTCATGTTTAAAATTGCTTTAAAGACACTTTTGAGTATTAAAGTGTTAAGAACTAGTAACAGGCAGAAAGTACCCGCATTTATCAGAAGTCAATAATAGCAATTGATTATTAAACAAATGCCTCACATTTATTCTAGTACATTAAAACTCCCCAAATTTAAATAGTTATGGAGGGGTTTTTTACTTCCTTCCTCCCCTTATTCTCCATCATGTTCTTGATTATAAATATTTTAAGCTGTCTTTTCATCACTACAGAAGATTAATATTTACATAATATAAATGTCCTTTACTTCTATGTGATTGGCACCTTTCACTTTTCCCTCTGGGGCATGAAAACACTGCCTAATGGAAAAGATATTCTCACCTTTAACAGAGGTCTACAACATCATTTCATAACTGTTTTTTAATTGATGATTTCATGATTAGAAAGTAGCTTTCATTCAAATAAATTCCATAATAATTGCTTCCTGCTGCCTGCCTGAAATGTATGTATTTTTGTGTAACAAATAAGTCTGGAAGTTTTCCTTTCTGCTACCCTTTAATCTAACCTTTTCAAGATGAGGAACAAAATAGCAGGTTCAGACTGTCGTGGAGATATCATTCACACTGACTGCAAAAACCCACATTGATTCCACCAGAGTGAGAGGAAGAACAGAAGAGAGACAGATGAGGATCTAAGTGCAGCATTTTACAACAGACTTCTCACAAGAAGTACACTTCCACATTTGTATCTTAAAGTGACCAGCAGAAAGTAAAAAGACACTTCAGTCATGCTACATCCAAGCAAAGATCAAAGGCAACCCCACAAAAGCAAGGCTGATATAAAATAATGGCTTGCTTGAATATAATCCCATTTTATTGGCCTTTTGAGACTTCAGTTCCATTAAGTGTGTTTCTCTGCTGCTAAAAGCTCTGGCAAAAGTAATTTAAAATATAGAAAAACACAGAGACACATAACAGCTCTAGGAGGTGGGAATGTAAGGGCAATATCTAAAAGCATGATAACTGGGATTGCCAGGATGCAGAGTGGTGATCTAGGTGGTAAAGTCTGCTCATTTCTCAAGGAGTGGTATCAGCTATGGGAGTAAGAGATAGGGAAAATGTATTAATGACTTATTTCTGTTTCCAGTAAAGTCTGGCTTCTTCGACTAAGTTTTTCATGTTATGTTCCCTCTAGTTTTAAAAGTTTCAGGTGATGGCTCAAGCGGAGAACCATTCTATATCAACTACTCTTACTCAGGTACTAGCTCACGTATTATTTTTCTGTATTGGACTCTTGTAACAGCACACTTTCAGCTGTTTCCCTGCATATACACAGATCATGAACAACACCTTCAAAAAACACTCGTAAGGTTGTGAGCACGCCCCGTGTTTTGTGCTAAGACTCTAAAACTTCTATTTCTCAGAAGACTCTTCTTAAGCACAGTCTGAAAATCAGATCTTTGAGAGATCTAACAGCTAATATGAATGTTGATGTCTCCTGTTAGAAATATCTTCTTTCTATTTAGTATTCCACACTCTATCCTTAGAAAGGGAAAGGACCAGGTAATAAATATAATAGAAAGATTTAATTCAGAGGATATTCATGTAAGAAAATGGAAAGGTCTTAAGACTGTTTCTCTCTTTCCATTAGGGGAAATAATTAAAACTACAGCAATTCAATTAGTATCCTCTTTACTTAAACACGAAGTCTTGAGTAGATTAAATAAAAAGTTTCATCTGAAGAAATAGTGCAAAATATCTGTTAATCAACCCCCTCAGAGAAAAGCACCCAATTTCCATCCCATCTCAAATACTTTACTTTCTTTTTCATAGTAATTTTCATATATAAATTTCCAATGTTCTGGTCAAACACAAAGTTGTCTTCTGGTTCCAACACTCCAAAGAAAAGTTTGACAACCGCCTACTCATGGCTATCATTCTAATGAAATTTGAGACTGTAATGAAAAGATGATTTCTCATGTTTAGTGAAAGAGAAAACTCATCAAATTATCATTGGTATCTCATGATGATACTGAGAAATGTCTCAATCATTCTGCTTGGCTTTACAGTTTGTAAAACATTACGTACACTGCAGAGATTATAATTTGCAAGGAGCAAACAGATTTTACATGATTGCCCATGCCTCCACCCAAGCACAAGATTGAAGAACACTCAAAATGTGCACCTTTGTTTGTTTTGGAATATTCATTCAGTATACTGCACAGATCTGGTCAAGCACAAGGTAGAACAAAATCATAATTTTCTGTCGCTGCCTACTAAAACTTACAACCCAAATTAAAGGGCATAGGACCAATGGACTATTCCTTCAGCTTTCTCAAACTCATGGCATGTTTTTTAAACTGATTATTTAGGGTGAATTTTTCTCTTTCCAAAGAACTCCAAACAAAAGTAAGAAAAGCATGGATAACAGAAGTGTAGTTAAGCAAACTTATTATGAGTGAAGTTCAGGAGACACAGCAAAGGAAGAATGGAGGAAGGGAAAGGGTAGCAGCCATGGTGGCTACCTGACCTTGAAAGCACTTGGTGAGGCATTTGGTAAGGGATCCAACATTTGAGGAGAGACAAGAGTGATTTGTGTCACTTCGGTGACACCTAGGATCTATCAAATTTTTTCCCTAGATTGCGGACCAATATTGAAATCTAGAGATGCACAATATGACAGAGGTTAAAAATCGTGTATTTTCATTCTCAGTCATGATCATTATAAAAGGTAGTGCCAACAGCCTCAAAGCACAATCACTTGCATCTTTGTTATTACAGAGTAGTCAACCTCTTTCCTACGGAGGAGAATCACACAAATGCAAACTTGTTTTGCTTCCCTGTTTGGCTTACTCACACGTCATCTAATAGTTTCTGCACAATCTTCCCTGCTCTTTCATTTTTAAAGGTAATTCTAATGAGAACCATGGCGTGGTGCTTAAATAGCAGTAAAACTGAAGGCAAAAAGCCAAGATAATCACCTATATTCCAAGAAACCATTCCAAGAAACCAGGTTTCTGAAAGGCATATGCTCTACATGCAAGTGTTGTTGCTTTTCAGGTTTAATGATTGGAATTCTACGAAAAATTAGAGAGACAAGGTAAATGTTGAACTTGTGGTAATGAGGTAGCTAAAATATGATCTAATTGGGGGAAAAATTACTCACAGAATACAATATTTGTGGCAGAAGATTTGAATGCTGAGTAATGAAGAGGGAAAGTAACACATTAAAACCAGCTCCAAACTTTCATTTGCATGGAGAAAAATGCTGGTCACTGCTAATGAGCAGTGTCACACGGAATACTCCAGGTACACTGCTGAGGTGCTGGCACACTGCAGTGACTCAGATAAACTACAGGCATCCAGTCTCCTCTCTGGTGATAGAAATCTTTGCTGTATCAATATATTTGTGTTTTTCCAAAGAAGGTATGGAATAACAGCCACAGGAAACGCAGTTAAATAGGCTGAACATGAATTATACCTATGCCCAGGAAGGCAGAGTTTTGCTGGTGCTGTTCACCAGGCCTGTTTTCAGAGTTTTCATCACTGTATCAGGATTCCACTGATAAGCCCCTGACCTGACCTCTTTTTTTACTGAATAATCTGCCATATTCATTTATGCTCCCATATAATTATACTACTATGTGGTTTTTAACCAGAGCAAATATTTTATAATTCTACTTTTTGACTTAATCACATGTAACACATAAGTTTTGTTACTTTTTGTACCATTACAATATTTAAGCTATAAAGCACAAGTTCTGTTCAAAACTTTACTGGAGTATATTTAGAATAAAGATGCTGAAATCCATGCCACATTTTGGACAGAATCATCCTAAAGTACCTTGATATATGTTGCTATTACTGGAAGCAGTATTTGGCTCAGCATCTCGGGGCAGCACCAGCTTGAAGCACGAAGCATTGCCTATGTCATTACTGATGGCTATACCCTTGGCAGACAAATTAAAATCTGAAAAGATAAGTAACTTGGAGAAAAACCACAGGTAAAAATGCTTAATTTCCACTCATTATTTCATTCTGACATTTTTCAGCTGGGAAAAGCAAGCCTACAAATATTCAGGATGAAGGCTGTCTTCATGGAAACTATCCATCAGCAAATCCCAGATCAAATCTATCACAAGTAAATCCCAGAGATGCAGCACAATACAGGAGGAAATTCTAATACGCCATTCCAAATGCTGTACATGTAATACAAACACCAGCCTGCTACCGTGGTCTTATCCAAGAAACAAATAACAAAATTAACAGATTACAATCTCCAAGCCAATTTCAAAGCAAGCAAATCAGGGGCTATGAGTTACAGAGTACAAGTACGATCCAGCACTGTAAAGTTTTGGCCAGCCTTGAAATCATCAGTAAAATGACATTCAAAAGTTTTGTAGTGGATTAATTTCTTGATAGATATGAATGCTGCACTGCTGAGCTGTAGTTTATGATAGATAACTTACCATTGTTAGATTTATTTCTCAAGTATAAATAGCAATGGTAAAATATTTGTAAATATATAGTTCTTGAAACAGATGTAGCAAGCATGTATAACAGCAATAATGGTACCTCACCAACATTTATTAACTTTCATGTAACATTCTCCCTGAGGGTGGCTGGTTCAAAATTCTGCTCCAAATTCTCTCATTCTCAGTCTCTTGCCAATTAAATAGCAAGCTCCAGTTGACGTCTTTTGTTTCAAAAGTAATCACCTAAAGCACCAGCTGCCAAAATCCTTTATTTTTTCATTTTTGTGGAACACACCATGAGTAATTAAAAAGAAAAGAAAAGAAAAGAAAAGAAAAGAAAAGAAAAGAAAAGAAAAGAAAAGAAAAGAAAAGAAAAGAAAAGAAAAGAAAAAGAAAAAGAAAAAGAAAAAAATCCTAAAGCACACACAATATTTACATTGTAATCTGAGGCAGTTGGGGTTATTATTATTGTGGTAATAATCAGCTGAAGTATGCTCCTTTCGCTCTGTCAGCTTTTTTTTCCTCTACATTTTTTTTCATGCCACGTGCCAGATAAATACCCTCAGAGATGTGTTTCAATTTCTTTTCCCCCGTATGACACAGCTCATCTTTATATACCATCAAATGGACCATGAACAGATATAAGTATCTGTGCTCACCCTGGAAAATATTGGGTCTCACTTACTGATAGAAATTGGGCACTAATCATTACTGGGGAGAGATCAAAGCAGCCCCTTGGGGCTCTGAATAACACAGAGAACATAAGGAGACACCTGCAGGAGTGGACTGATGATGCTTGCTTGATCTTTGTTGATTCTTGATCAGAATAAACATCATCATATGAAGGAAATCAGGATGATTTTTGGTCAAAGCAGAAAGAGCTGATTGTATTTTAGACAAACAGTATAAATGATTGATTTGAATCCAGCTAATTCAACTGATATTGAGATGTGAAACCTGCACTTACCAGAACTGATTGAATACTGTTAAGTAACTTAGCTGACATGTCTCTTTATAAAAATTAATGAGTATAGTCTGTCCCCAACTGTTATATCTTTTATTTATGAATACACTAAGGAATATGTACCCTTTTGTTATGAATATTGAAACAATTTTATGCAAACATTGTGAAGTTTTTATAAGCTTTAAGGGAAATTCAGTATATAACAGTTACGAGTTTTTGCTCCAGAAACTGAGTTCCAGTAATTATACACATTCAAACTGCAAACAGAAACACATGTTGTGACCTTCTGCTACAGGTCTAATGAACTCTGCTTCACTTTCAAATGTCAAAATGTTTGAATTGTCTCCCTAAAAGTGTACTGCAGCACAAGAATTATGTATATAAATTATTTTTTCAATAAATTCTGAACAGAAGGAAGTCATTCTCTATTTGTTGCAAAATGCCAGGCAGATACAAAGTGCTGAAAGTCAAAACCAAACATGCTTGCTGTGTTTTTCTTTCCTGTGATCAGCTGACAAATGATTCTACTGACAAGTTTCGTGCAGCTTCCTTTGGAGGGTATTCTGTTTACGGGACTAAAAAATCAGATTTTATCCATACAGATATACTTGTGCTAGTATTCTTTGGCTGTTGTGAGAATTAATTTAGACTGAGTGTGGATTTCTCCTAGGTGTATGCAACACAAGAAACTGTTCTGAGCAATAATAATTTGCTCATTTTCTATATTAGCAGAACAAATGGAAGCTTCTGCTACCACACTGCGAGACAGTGAGGGTTTTGTACTGGTGCCATGACGGCTTGCCTGGAAGACTGGTGTCCCCTGCCTCCTACTAGTGTCTACCTTACTGAGAAGTGAGGAGTTGTAGCACACACACTGGCAGCAAACATTAAGGAAGAACGATCTGGTGATTTTGTGAGAGGTTAAGGGTGAAATTGCTCAGCACTGGTAAGCAGTCTAGTAGGAGATCCTAAATAAAATGTAGGAGACAACTTTTTTTTGAGCCTCTGGATCTTGAACAAATGCAATAATCTCTCCGAGCTAGGCTGAGCCAAGAAATCAATCCACATTTCCTCATGGGAGACAGAGTTTGAAATGGTTACATTTTATCTTCTCATTTGAGAAAGTTGCTCCTTGAGAAACTGTTCTAAAGGGCCTGTGCTGTGGTACCTGGAAGGAGTAGATACACGACTCTACATATTTCCTTTAACAGTAAAGTGTTAAAGCAGCTTTATCTACCTCTCAAATCCCAGCCCAGATAACCTTAGAGAATCTGCGCTATTGCTGGTTTTGTAGAGTCATAAGTTTAGTCACTTTGAATTTGTACATGCAGCATGAAATCTATTTATTATCTATTTATTCCTGGAAAGGTGTTTTTTTTTTTTTTT